>CM066168.1:29374603-29864603 GCA_033629205.1 Lithocarpus polystachyus | reverse complement strand
TAGTTTGAAAAAAGCAGATCCAAAATAGGAAAATAGCTAAAAAACGTTCTAAATAATAAAAGCTTAAAATTAAGGTAGATCTGTTCTAAAATTAGAAGATCTGAATTAGGAAAAATATTTATTAACTGATTTTGGAGCTGGAAAGTCAATCAATCATTAATCCAGACCATAAATAACGCCCAATTAAGCCAGATCAGCCGTCAATAGCTTGAATTAAATTTATAACGCCTTCCTCTTTCTTTGGGCCCAGTTTGGAATGTCTTGCGTTAGAATCAGCCCAAATCTCTTGAATCAGCCCATTAAGTGCTTCTTTGATCTTCTTGGACCTTGCTCTAGTAATCGGTCCAACTGGAACATGCAATGGATCCTTGAATGCTTGTTGATTCTCATCACATATTATAAATATTACCATGGTAATCAACTAATAACAATATTAATATACTTCAAAGGATTATACAACTAGCATAAAAGTTATGAGTGAATGTGTCTATGCATATATAGCTTTGGGTGACTACAATGTCCTATGACATTAGTTGGTAAATTTGCTGCAAATCAAATTGTTTCATAATAATCCTTTCTCTTTGTTGGATTAGTAAGAAATATTGAAATTGCATGTGTAATGTTTTAGAAAATAAATAAAATTTAGCATCGTAATTTTCTTACTTCTAATATTATACTAGTCTTGGCGGGTTGAGTGGCATGAACATCAAGTCATCAACTTACCACAGATAAGTAGGTTTTATTTAACTCAATTAATAAAGTATCTTGTTGTCAAATAAGGGTATGCGTTCAAATCACGTCTATAGCGAAATTGATTGATTTTTGGTCTAATGATAAAATGATAGAAGATAATCATTATGAAACAAACGTTATAGGCCATTCAAATTTTATGGCGTTTATTAAAAAAAATATATAAAAAAAACTTTCAAAAGAAGAAATTCAAGAGGGCTCAACTAGTCCACCTTTTAAGAAAATGAAAAAAAATAGAAGGAATAAGAAGAAAGTATAAATACTTTTATTATTGAAACTCATCACCATTTCATATGTATATATATATATATATATTAATTTTGTTGAAAATTAAGCCACCACACACACATTTTTAAGCTAATGATATAAAATTACCAAACAAACATAAAATTATCAAACAAACAGCATGCTCACCTCCTTCTGAAACCCTACCACCAACGTCAGACACAATTCCATGAACGTTTGAGCTTTCTCCACCTTCACCTTTCCCAACAGAAAATAATGGCACCCATTCCCTAAAATAGTCCCTTATAAGCTGAGACCTATAGCTGCGTTTTGTACAAAATGGGGCTATAGACCTACTTTGGGTTGTGTTCAAAACACGGTTATAGCCAAGACCTATAGCTGCGTTTTTAAAAACGTAGCTATAGATCATGTTTGGTTGCGTTTTAAAAACGTAGCTATAGGTTTAAAAAAAAATTATGGGCTTTTTTTTTTCCAGCTAAATCGAAATCAATCACAAACCCAAAAAAAATTCAAAATTAAACACAAACTCAAGAAATTCAAAATCAAACACAAACCCAGAAAATTCAAAATCAAACACAACATACTCACAATACAAACACACCCAGAAAATTCAAAATCAAACACAAATCTAGAAAATTCAAAATCAAAAACAACATACTCACAATACTAACACACTCAGAAAATTCAAAATCAAACACAACATACTCACAATACAAACACAACTTGCTCCAAAATACAAAAACACAAACCCATAAATCTCCTCTCATTCAACAAAACGAACCCAAATCCA
This sequence comes from Lithocarpus polystachyus, assembly GCA_033629205.1. NCBI lineage: Eukaryota > Viridiplantae > Streptophyta > Magnoliopsida > Fagales > Fagaceae > Lithocarpus > Lithocarpus polystachyus. Next base: position 29,862,817 of record CM066168.1, on the reverse strand, counting down.
TTCAAAGAACACAAAAGCACAAGCTCAGAAACACAAAAAAGCAAAAAGAGAGATAAGGGAAGGAAAAGAGGAAGGGGAAGCAAAGAAAAAAAGAAGTAGCAGCAAAGAAACAAAGAAAAAAAAAAAGAGTTGTGTTGGAGTGAAGAAGGAAGAAAGAAAAAGGAAAAAAAAAAGAGAAAGAAAGAAGAGTCAGGGGCATGACTTGCAGAGAAGAAAGCAAGAAAAAAGGAAACTAAGGACAAAAAGAATGAGCAAAAAAGAAAAGAAAAAGAGTTGTGCTAGGATGAAGATGGAAGGAAGAAAAAAAAAGAAAAAAAAGAAAGAAAGAAAGAAAGAAAGAAGACTCAGGGGCGTGACTTGCAGAGAAGAAAGCAAGAAAAAAAGAAACTAAGGACAAAAAGAATGAGCAAAGAAAGAAAAGATGAGAGTGGGGGGTAGGTGGGAAAGTGGGGATGTCATTCGGTTGGTGTTACTTATAGCCGCGCTTTTAAATAGGTCCTCTTTTAAATTTTTTTTTTTTATTTGGCTATATATTCAATGCCCATCATTTTAAAAAATATATATTATTTGGTTGGACCTATAGCAGCGTTTTTAGAAACGCGGCTATAGGTCCTCATTTAAAAAAAATTATTCAGCTGGACCTATAGCCGCGTTTTTATCTTTGGCATCCTCTTTTTCATTGTTACCTATAGTCGCGTTTCTAAAAACGCGGCTATAGGTCCTACTTAAAATTTCTATCTTAGGCTAGCCTTAATTTTGGGTGTTACCTATAACCGCATTTTTAAAAACGCGGCTATAGGTCCACCGCAAAAAACATTTTTCAGCTGGACCTATAGTTGCGTTTTTTAAATGCGGCTATAGGCCCTTTCAAAATAAAATAAAATAAAATAAAATAACACAGCTAAAGATACTTACAAATACAGTTATATACTTAACCTGTAGCCACGTTTTAAAAAACGCAGCTATAGGTCCTCTGACCGCGTTTTAAAAGAACGTAGCTATAGGTCCTTCTTTGGCCGCGTTTTTTGAAAATGCGGCTATAGCCTACGTTTTTTGTAGTGAGTCCTTCGTGACATGCTCCTTGGGATCCTCCTCTTGAGGTCCCTTAGGCAGCATGTATGGCAACCATTCCACAAAAGGGTCATTGGTGACACCTTGAGGAGGATTCTCAAGGGCAATAGGCTTCACATGAGATTCATTACCAACCATTATCTGGAGTTGGTGGTGAACCCAATCACCTATCACAACAGTGGGCAAAAGTGGTGCTTGTTGGTAAAGCCCTGGTTCAATAGCGCATGTAGGAAAGTTCATTGGGGTAGGTAGTACAATGGGGTGGTTTCGGTTTTCAAGCACACACTGTTTGAGCCTTCTGGCATTAGTTTCTCTGTGAGCATTTTGGTGGCCACCCAAAGCCTAACCAGACTCAAATTTTCTGAAACAATGTGGGCAGGTATAGGTAATGCTAGAGACAGCAGTACTGCTTTCATCAGAGCTGGAGTAGCTATCCATGGTGAGGGGAGGGAATGAAAGGAATAATGAGAATAGAGGTAAGGAATATCGATGAATAAGACAGGATGATAAAACCCAGGAAAATGCTCAAAGAGTCTAAGGCTGCGTTTGGTTCGATGTAAATTGAATTCTGAGTGTAAAATGAATGCAGGGGAAAGTAAATTCCCGTAAAGAAAATGAAATCTGAGTGTTTGGTTCTGCCATGAAAAATAGTCCGAAAAATAATTTTCAGTGTTTGGTAACATTTTGAAAATGCTATTTTCCTACAAATTTTTCACATTTTCTCAGCCATTTTCTAAGTTCCCAAACAAATTTTATAATGGAAAAATTCAAAATATTCACTTAACAATCAAAGAAACAAAAATCAAAACAAAAAAAATCAAAATCACAAAACCAATTGGAGAGAGGGACAGAGAAAGAGAGAGAGAGAGATCGGTTCGTGGGTGACTTGGTGGTGGCGACGGTGGTTCGATCTGAAGGTGGCGACGGTGGGTCGATCTGGGAGTGGGTCGTTCACTGGGTCTTGTGACTGGGTCAGGTGGGTCGCTTGTCAACTGGGTCTGGTGGGTTGATCTGGGAGTGGGTCGTTCACTGGGTCTCGTGACTGGGTCAGGTGGGTCGCTTGTCGACTGGGTCAGGTGGGTCGCACGACGACTGGGTCCGGTGGGTCGCTCGTTGACTGGGTCACGGTGGGTTCAATCTAGATCGATCGATGGGTTCGATCGGTGACATGGGTCTGATCGGAGGGTGGGTCTGAAGGAGGCGACGGGTGCTTGATCGGTGACATGGATCTTCACTTTCCCTTCTAGCTCTCTCTCTGTCTTTGTTCTGTGCTTGAGCTCTCTCTCTCTGCCGGTGTGTTTTCTGGAAATGCATTGAAGGTAAAATAAAAGGTGAAATGATTTTACAGGAGAAAGGCCTTATTTTCCAGTCCACGCGGAATTGCAATTCCGTTTGACCAAATTTTCAGTCCCTACCAAACACACACGTGAGTGTAAAAGTATTTCCGGAAACCATTTGAACCCAAAACAAACGCAGCCTAAGGGAATGGGTTAGAGGAGTCTTAGTAGGGTGCTATTTAAAGAGCATTTGGACTCACTTTTTATATTTTTTAATATTAGAAGAGGATTTGGACTTGAAAGTGAGCTAAATTGTAATAACACAGTGATTTGAAACGTGGGGTCCTAGATTTTGTTTTAAGTACCTCATATGAGTGAATTAAATAATGCTTTAAATGGGATTTTAGTCTAAACAAAGGAAAAATTCATGAAAGGGTACTAAAAAAGTTCATGCATGTTTAGAGTTTCATAATATGGACTAGGTAGCTCCTTTGTTGCATAGGTAATTCATCAAGTTTAGCCCCAGTGAAACATTAATTAACTAGTATATTTAAAGTCTTTAATTTGAAAGTTTGGATGAATATTTTTGTGCATAGGTCTTCTACTTACTTATTAGATCGGGGTATGGAACCAAGAACACCTTGTGTACGCTGCCTCAATTATTTTTAATCCCAAAAATTTAATTGATAAAAGAGAAAAAATATTGTTCGAGTGTACTGCCAAACAATTCAAATGTAATAACTTTTCTTTGTGGAACATGATCCTCTATCTTTCATTGAAAATGAATATAATGTATTTCATAATTTAGATTAAATATTACAAATTTATGGAGGTATACAGTGCCAATTCATTACTATTTTCAAGATATAATATCTTTTTTTTTTCTTTTTTTTTTTATATACAAAGATAGAAATTATATTCTAGCATATCTAAGTATATATATATGTGAAACTCTTTCCTGACAACTTGAATTCTGGCCCTTGCTCTCTCTCTTACTCTATAAAAATTTTGTATTTGTAGAGTGACCATCAATCACACCAATGATCTGCGGTGATCATGAAATAATATCTAAACCATGAAAGTGACTCTCAAATGGAGAGGATCATTTTTTCACTTTTCTCTTCCCTTTTTGTTTGGTAAGTACAGATATAATGACTCTTGATGAGACTTATATTAATGGCTCTTTATATAAATTTTTACTTGCATAAGTGTAACGCTTTGCAAGATAACTTTAATTTGTAGCTTCACTATACTGAGTTTTTTCTCCTGTACATGGATTCTTATCACATTCACCCACTATATTACCAATATACGATGTTAGAAAGTTTCACCAATCACAATCAATATATATATATATATATATATATATATATATATTTTACCAATGATGCGAATTTTACTTACGTGCAACACATCTTAATGGTCTGCTTTATAAGTATTTTTGGTTCATATCGAAATTTCCTTAATTGATGAAATTTAAGAATTATCAGCACCATTTCTGTTTTGTTTGTTTTTTGTTTTTTTGCAAAACGAGGTTTGTTCCACTTGGCCAGAAGACTCTTCACATGTAAGAGAGGTGTGATATATTTTAGCGACGCCAAATACCTTCTCTAGTAACATGAACTTGAGTGTACATTTCGGGCCAACTATTTTTAAATATTATTTGTAAAGTATACTCATCTTTAATTTGTAAACTAGTCAATAATTTTTACAATAAAAATGAATTTTTAAGATAATATATATGCTCTTTCTCTCTTTTATTTTTTCGTCAAAATATAATTTTTGATAATTATATATATAGTTATTAATAAATTTTATTATGATTGTATCTATAGATGGTAGTCAGTAATAGGCCATTTATTATGCATGGAAATATTTAAATTACTAAAAATTTGTGATTATGAAATTGGTTTTACTGAGGTAATTAAAAAATACATATGACATGTAAAATTGTGAGGATTTAAAAGTTTACTTAACATAATATTATGAGGTCAACTAAAAGTCCTCCAACTTTCGTTATATAGTAAAATCATAAAATGCGGTCATTCTACCATAGTGAGCAAATGTTGTATATATAGGTATGTACAATATAAATTGTAATATGTGGAAGTAAATTTACTTTGATAAGTAAAAGAAATTGAGAGAGCCTTGTGTAGTTTCATTCTAACCGCACTTTGGGAAGTGCCACTCAGTAAACAGAAAGTTGTCTTTTGGAACTTGATTCAACCAGCTTGACAAGTAAGGTCAAGCAGAAGCATTTGGGCATCAGCTCAAGGGGCTCATTAGAGCCTACTTCAGAGAGCATTGGAAGAATTAGTTTCTACATGAATTTGCATAATTTGAAAGAAAAATTGTCTCAAACAGCTAGTAATAATTATGAAACGAATTTTAAAACTTGAATCAACTGAGGTAACTCTCTAAAGGTATCTATGAAAGAACCAAACCCATTGTCTATAAAGAATGCTTCCATATTCAAATTCTTTTTATATATAAATATAATTATTCCACAATTGCAGAAATTCACAAGAATTCTTTAATATTACTACTTGTAGAATTCTTGGATTAGTTGTATCATGGAGACAAATTTGTTATAACCCTCACTTTATGTGGAAAAAAATATTGTCTTAAAGAAAATGATTTCATTGTACATGGTCTAAGCTATAAAATATTGCTTCATTATTATTCTTATTGTTTTTCAATACAAGAATACAAGAATCGCTTTTCCACTTTTTGTGTTCTATTTTATGCTCTACTAATTGTGTTATACCACGTGTCTATTATTTTTTCATTTTAATTAATTTTTAAGGAAAGTAAAAATAAATAAATGCATAATAAGTTGTGATTAGTTGATTGTAAAGTGGAACAGAAACAATGATGTAGTTTCTTGTTAATTTTGAATTCTTATTAATTTCTATTGAATATTTAGAGTATAGTCGAATGAATTATCTCATATATATGTGCATCATATTATAAAGAGGCATTTTCAACATTTTATTGAATTAAAATAAAATAAATTATATATACACCCCGACATCAAAGTTGGTCCAAGGCTTAGCGTAAGGCTCCCACAACAAATAGGCCACACCCCTTTCATTAAAAAAAAGCATCATCCCTATTATAAAAATAACCAAAATTGTATGATATTATTTATTTTTTAAAAATGGTTGTGCACAATTTTTCTTAAGAGTGATATACTAGGAATACTTCAAATTTTACTATAAGCTTACAAATTGATCTTCCACCAACCACATTAGTTTATAAACATTTTATAATAAAATTTTTTGTGGTTTTCATTATTTTTTTTCTTCCTCGTATCTAACAGGATCTCTAAAATACTAGACCAATAGAAACCGAACCCAATTGAAACACTAAATTGCTGAGAAAAATAATGTTGTAAATGTGCTAAATCATTAATGATGATTAATTTCCTTTCATTTGAGACTATAATTTTTATAAACCGATATCCAACACCGTAAATTATCATCCATTAGCCATCTAATATCGCATATAGCCACACAAAAAATAATCTTTATCTCTCTCTTAGCACCAACATATAAATTTGAAAAGTAGATTATAACTTTACTTAACCATGCTTCTCCTTATATCCAAGATAAAGTAAACATGTTTTAAAAAATGGGAAATTACACTTTACTTGTAGTTTGCCTGAAAAACACTTTGTCAACCTTTGGTTTAAAAATTCGTACTTTACTTGCCTGAGGTTAACTCCGTTTGTCTCCCGTTACCTACCTCTGTTAAAAACATGAGTAAATTTGTAATTTTGTTATATTTTGATGTCTCTCTCCTCTCAAAACATAAAAAACTAAAATAAAAGATCTAAAAGATAGATTTTGTAGAAATTAAAACCTAACTTTTACATCTTCTTTTCATTTATCAACTTTTAGATCTTCTATTTTAACACATTAAAAATTAAAATTTAATTGGATTGCCCAAGTAGGGATTCTCCAACTTTCTTTGCATGTTCATACAATGCCTCATCATTAACCATTACAGGATAAGGCAGTGGTGTGTCGTCCTTGAAGTCCAACACAGCACTACATCGATGCACAGCTGCTTGTGCTTTTATGACCTGCAAGTGGAACACATTAGATCGATGTTCACTACTTTTTCTTTCAACTGATCGAATGGTGATGGTGGTGGGAATGAGTGAAGGTCAGACAAGGAATGCATGTTTCACCTCTTTGATCCTTTGCTTGACGTAGGAGAGACCTTCGGAGGTCAAGCTCCTGTAAGTTCCACCAAATTTCACTGACTCTGGAATTACATTTCCTGCTTGGTCTCCCTCTATGAATCCAACTGCCACCACCTATATATTCAAATTTCAATTTTTAATGTGTTAAAATAAAAGATCGAAAAGTTGATACATGAAAAAAAGATGTAAAAGTTAGGTTTTAATTTTTTTAAAATCTAGCTTTTAGATCTTCTTTTCCCTTAATTTTTTAGCATTTTTATGGTTTGAGAAAAGAGAGACATAAAAGGATAACAAAAATACAAATTTACCCATGTTTTTAACAAAGGTGGGTAACAAGAAACAAATAGAGCTAACCTCAAGTGGGTAAAGTGTTAAGTTTTAAATCACAGGTAAGCAAAGTGTCTTTTGGGCAAACCACAGGTGGACAAAGTATAATTTTTCCTTTAAAAAATAGTAATAAATTTTCATCTCTGATGTTAAATTTTATACTTGAGTTGTGATATTTATAGTTCACATATGAAATTAATATTTTTTCAGTCACTATTAATTCATCAAAATTATGAATGGAGTATGTTATACAAAAAACGTTTTTCACATCAATAATTACCATTTGCATAAATATGTTAAACTTTACGCTTTGTTTGATTCGATGGAAGCCTACTGTGAAGATAGTTTTTTTTTTTTCCCTATGTTTGGTAATATCTAAAAAAAAAAAAAAAAAAACTATCTTTGATCAACGAAAATTTTTATTAAAAATATGACTTATTTTTAAAAATTGTTTTCCATTAAAACTTTTGAAAACAACTCTATTTCATGTTGTGTTAAATAAAGAAAATTAAGAAGCTATATGGAAATTATTAAAAACAATTTTATCTCATTTTAAGGCCACTACTAAACATGAGAAAATGAGATAATATTTAAAAAAATAATTTTAGAAAATGAATCATTTAAAAAAAAAAAAACATTAATGTCAAAGCAAACAAAGCGGTACTTTTAAAAACATTAAATATTCAATTACAATAATCAATAGTTCGAGAATCAAAATTGAAATTATATATATATATATATATACATATATATATATATATAGACACACACACATACGAGAGGTCCAAAATCTCTTCTTTTTTCCTTTTTATTTATTACCAAAATCATAAAATGAAAGAGCAATTAATTAACAAGTCGTAGAGGCAATAGGCCAGCTCATTTACTAGTAAGACATGCTTTAGGCATTGCTAATTTTTCAGTTTCGGTGGAAGGTTCATTGTTTCTTAGAACAAGCTCTTGCCCAGGATGTAATTGGTGCTTTTCAAAGTTAATATTAGCATGACAGTATTTCCTATCAAAAAAAAAAAAAAAAAAAAACCGAACACTAGATTACATATCCCATGATAACATAACAAAATAACTAGTTTATATATCCCATGAAATCTTACAATTACATAGAGACAGAAACTTCATAAAAGAAAGAAGAAAAGAAGACAGTAAGAAGAAAAAAATGTTCTCTATAATTTTCATACATCCATGTTTTTGTCTTTTTTTTTTTTTTTTCTTTTTTTGGTTGAGTTTGGATTGCACTGAAAAATGAAAGAGTCTGTGCTTGGCGTTTTTTCTTTGGGTTTTGTGTACTGTTCATGGGATTTGTAAGTACAGAAAAATGCAAATGTTAAGTTAAAACTGGGTCTCACGGCACTACTCACACATTTAAAAATTATTTTGCTACAGTGTTTTCAATTTTCACTTTTCAATTATAAGCTGTATCTAAACAGAATGGAATATCAACCTTATATTAATTCTATAGTTTGGAAAGAGAGTTGATTCTTCATAAGTAAAAGAGGATTGTTGTTATTAGAGCCTCAGAGTTTACTCCAGCTTTTCCATGGAAGTGACTCCAGTGTCACCCTCTCCAACATGAAACGCCTTATAATTACCATTTCTGACATATGGATGATACTTAGCTAAAGCTTTTCCACGAGTTGCTTTACCTAGATTCCCACCATAGTCATCCCTAGGTTCAGAACCAGAAGGACCATGATATCCAAGTCTTAGAGCTAGAGGTTCAAAATCTTGTTCCTTTTTAGGTCCAAAACCTAGCCTTAGTTCTAACTCAATTTCAGGACTATGGACTGACTCATGTTTAGGCATAGGCAGGGAAAGGTGACAAAAGTCCTGATAATCATTGGGTGGTACTGCCCTCAGAGGAATGGGTGAGGGAATGACCTCCTTGTTTCTTGCTAGGAGGTCCTGTTGCCGAAAACGAAGGCTCTGTGCCTCTTTTCGCTCTCGCCAGTGTGCTATCTGGTGGCCTCCTAAGGCTTGTGAGGTTTGAAAAGCTTTGTAGCAGAGTGAGCAAATGTGAGCGTCTGGTGGGTGCAAGCTCAGCCACGCACGTCCACTTGATACCCTAGGGTTTGGTGAACTGGCTGAGCTTTCAGCAGAGTTGGCGTGTCCTCGCATTTTTTTTAAAATATATATACTGAGTTATCAAGAAAAATAGAAGGTAGAATTAAACAGAGAGAAGAAGGATTTAAACACTGCACAGAAAGCTCAGAAAATGGAAGTCTGTGACTAATGAAGAAAGAGGGAGAAGTGGTGGATACTGAAGCATCAAGCGGAGGGTATAAATAGGACAAGTTTGGGTTAATTTGGAGTTTTAGTAGGTGGAGCTTTTGGGAAAAACGTTTGAAGACCAGAATACACGTAGGGTTCATGGGTTAGAGAATTAACCACGGTTAAAGAACTTTCTTATAGAGGTACACAAATGGTTAGCTTGACGGATGAAGAGTCAATTTGGAATAACCCATATTCTTTTCACATAAAAAATAACTAAAACAAAAAATTTTAAAATATATTTTTTTCAATCAATATAAATGAGAGAATATGTAAATGAAAATACTCAATTTTTTTTTAAATAATACATCATTCAAATTTAAGTTTTTAACCCAAAGTTCACTAGTCTACTACTTTCACAAAAGATAAAGAAAAATAAAATTCCATAAGAGACATGTTAGTAGTAAATAAAAAGTAAAATAAAGTTAACATATAATAATATCAAAATATACCCAAAAAGGTTTAATCATGGTAGGATTATTAATAGACTCTGTAGAATACGTTTGTTTAGCCCAAGTAATTTAACAAAATACAATATTATTATACTAAAATTATTGCAATAAAGACATATTACACTCATTTATTATATATATATATATATATATAATCCATCACATTTTTTAAAAATTTCTTCATAATAGTGAATTAACATGATAATTTTTATCAGTTTTTATGAAATACAGACGACTAACAAAAGTTAGATATACAAATCAAAACCAAAAAATGTATATGGATAATTGAAACTTCTTCTTATGGTTTCTTTTACATAAATTTTATTTCCATGTGTTAGCAAAGTTAGAAAATAATTTTTTTTTAAAATGGGGTTGAGGGTTGAGTAGAAACAACCTCACAAATAAGGAGTATATTAAACAAAAGATTTTACTATCAAGTTTGATGGCTAATACAACGACAAGTAGGTGGCTGCCGGTCTTGGCATAGGAAGATCGGAGATCAGCATATCAATAGATCAATAATCACTAAGCGTTCACATCTGGGAATGTTAAAAAATATCTATTTTACATTCTCAAAATCTACTTTATTTATTTTACCATCTTATTTTACAACTCACTCAATATCACAGTTTTTATTTTTACATATAACTCATTAAAATAATAAAATTATACTATCAAATAATATAAAAAATTTATAGATATTTATGAGAAGAGAGAGGGAGAGAGTAATTTTTTATTTATTTATTTTTATCTTTACAACCCATGAACAGTAGATTGTATAAACACAAAATTATTGTTCATGATTGCTAAAAATTTTTAGCAACCCACACCCAGGTAAAGCTCAATTTGATGAGCGGGTAGGTTGCTAACATATCAACTAGGGAGAGTTTTACACCCCCAATGCTAATGCTCTATGTGAGAATAGAAGACCAACAAGGTGAAATTGAGATGCGATATTGGCTGAGGAAAATTGACTCTTACAAGACTCAATAAAGTGAAATATGGAAAATATTTAAAGAAGAAATTTCGAAAGTGAGATCAAAGAGATAAATTTGATAGTGAAAAAAAAATGTGATTTAAACAAATCTAGAACTAGATGTAAAAGGGGGGGGGGGGGGGGGGGGGGAGGTGTTCTTCCTTAAAAAAACGGATCAACTTGCTTGACTTGTAGGTTAACCTGACCCAATTTGCCATTTTAGCACTCTGAAGCATTTTTTTACAAGTAAAAAAATCTTAACTCGTACTACTTTTTATCATTTGGGTTAAAGTGAGTTAATTGGTTGGGCTCAGTTTTGCTAGGCCTATAAATGGTGTTGCTTGATTTGACCCATGCTAACTGGTGTGCAAATTCTTTAACTAAATTAGGAGCACCTTAACTTTGTAGTTTTGTTGTTCATAATAACACATCGCCTGTGATGGAGACATTGCTAGCCTTTGATAAGGTTGAGCTTTTTTATATGCCCACATTTAATATATCCCTGTGTAAAAGGGAAAAAAAATTCCTTACGATGTTTGCTATATAGTTCATCTTTCATTAATATAGAATGTGTATTATTAGTTCAGGAGGGAAGGAGAGCTGCAGAGACAAGAATGGCGACCCTATTAGCTGATTGATTGAATGAAAAAGTTAGTTTCAAATTTAGGTAATGCAAATCTGATTGGATCCTCTCTTCAACACACTAGATATGTTTTTATTAGGCTTCAATTTCCACCATAAATGCTATATCTGATAGGATGGTAAAAACCATGCCCTGTAAATCTTATGGTGGTTTTGCCAACCTCAGGAAGAAGAAAAACTGAAAAGTGAAAACCACCTAATGGCGTCATAACAATCTTTTTGCATGGAAGGGTGGTACCCAAGTGTGTGACAATCTAGGGCTCCAGTTTGCAACGTGTGCTACACTGCTACCCTACTATCACTATGAGACACGTGGCCTACACAATTTTATGCAGATTGAATAATTTCATTTGTGCACATCCTGAGTTCAAACTGAGCTTGTCCAAACTTCCTACAAAGGCATAGTTGAGGTTGGTTGGGTCGGGCTAGCCTCTAGGATCACAATGAAATTATGTGAAACTTGAATCACAAATACATATACACACATCAACAACGTTTGTACATATAGCTATGTATGTGTTTATTATATTCCTTGAAAGATTTGTAAATTTTCTCATATTTTGTGAGAGAGAACTAAACAAAAATTATAGAGAAATTCTTATTTCAATTTCTTATTTATTATATTTTTAACATCATAAACTTTACAAAGACTATCTTCCATATAAAATTTAATTATTCATTTATTATGGAGTGATTAAAAGATTTATAATTTTGATATAAAAAAATGAATTCAAATTGAGCATTTATATGGTATCTGTTATATATTTGTACCTTTATTAAGTTATTATAAGATCCCTTTTAAAAAAAAAGTTATTATGAAAATTTAGTTTTCTTTATTGAAACTTTTTAGTTTTACCTCTAAAAAATTTAAATTTTATTTCAAAAAAATAACTTGAATTACCACCCACAGGCCACAAAACTAACAAACTAATGTAATATACTAGATTTTTAGCAAACTATCATTGAAATAAATCTAAATAATAATAATAATAATTGATTCTCTTTTTAATTGAAATCTTATGTCACTTTGCACTCTTTCCTATCTTAAAAATTAACAAAATAGAAGAAAATAAAGAAATAAAAATAAATTGAACGGAAAAAATATTTTTGAGTACTAAAAAAAATATACAAATTAAGAAAACATTAAATGTGGTTTGAAAATTACATTGTAGAAACTTGGTTGAAAAAATCTGAAGGATCTTAGACAAAATTTTACTGCTCATACTAAAGTACTTTTTTTTGGATTAAATGAAAATATTTTTTAAATTTTGTGGAATTTTTTATAGTTGACTTTTTTTTTTTTTTTGAGAGAATAGTTGAGTATAAAATCAAAGTAGTAATTTAACTTTTTTATTTTACTCTGGTAATATAATTTCACTTACAGTATACTATATTAATAAGTTTAATGTACATAAATAAGTAATATAAACCCAAATTTTATTATTAAATTTTGTAGTGATATAATAATAATTGTATAGGAATTTTTTTTACCATAACTAAATAACTAACTATTTGTAATTTCACAATTCTCATATAGTGTACCAAAGGTCTTCTAGTTTCATATGGAATAATTTTTTGTACTAAGATAGATTTTAGCCACGACTTTCAGTTAATAAAGATTCATTGTGTTTGTAAATTAAAATAATTTTAAAGGTTTATAGTTGTCGAGGGTTCTTTTTACGTTTCTTTTTCTAAGAAGGAAGTCGGGCCTGGCACTTCATAGAATGGGCTCCAGAGTACCATTCAACCGCTGCCAGTTTGTGCGCAAACATTGAGTCCAAGTCCAAGAGAAGACGTTACAAAGTGGGCTTATCCTTTGTTTCTACCGCAGAAAGAACTTTTCTCCAGTTTCTGCCACATGTCTGTCTTTTTTGCCGTGCAGCAAAACTTTCTACTGTGCAGTAAAACTGTCTGCTTTGCAGTAAAATTTTCTGCTGGGCTTATCCTTTGTTTTTGCCGCAAAAGGAAGTTTTCTACAGTTTTTGTCACAGGTCTGACTTTTATGCCGTGCAACAAAACTTTCTGCTGTGTAGTAAAACCTTCTGCCGTGCAGTAAAGCCTTCTGCCGTGACAGTAAAGTCTTCTGCCGTGCATTAAAGCCTTTTGCTGTGCAATAAAGCCTTCTGTCGTGTAATGTGGATGACTACTCTTCATTTTTTTTTTACCGCAAAAATACTTTTTTACTTCTTGCATATAAACAAATCTAAAACCTAAAGAAAACGCCAATCAAGCAAATATTAGCTTACATGGGTTAGCATATTCTCAAATATATACATACATATATTTGTAAATATACTTATACGTATTCACATCTATAAAATATATTTTGCAGAACATGAGAAACAAGATATATGTATATATACTTATGGCAGGATAATGATGGGTTTGCGTCAAATGTAAAACACATAATAACAAAGAAATAGGAAAGCTTCAGCAGAAAAGGTTTAGCTAGTATAATAGCTAATATGGTAAATATAATAAAAAAGGTGCTACAGCAGAATAATTAGTACAACAAGTAAAGATATCACAGCAAGACAACTGAAACAGCAAACGTGATAAAAACGTGCTACGGTAGAATGACTAAATACGGCAGATATGAGTTATAATGAGAGAAATCAAATATATTTGCAACTGAAACAAGTATTGAATCTTCCCATAAAATAAGTAAACCAAGAAGGAACCCAAACCCCAACTTGAACAACCTTGTCATAGGCTTCTGCCATAAAAGTTGTGCATTTTGGAGAATAGGCCTAAATGGATACTAGCTATTACTTTTGGAGACTTTAAAGAGTGGGTTTGCTAAGAGGGAGGGAAAAGATGGTCTATTGATGCATGCCCCTATTCCTGCCGTGTTTTCTCTCTTTGTTTTACCACTTTATTTCTTTCTTTCTTTTTCTCCGTTCTTTTATTCTTAGTTTTTACTACTCTCCTGCCATGGGTTGTTCCTCATTTGGTCTTTTTTTTTCTTGGGTGCCTCTCTCTAAGTGACTCTTTCTTTCCAAGTGCCTTCCTTCGGTGCATCCATTGGGTTTCCCCGTTGGGTCTCTCCCTTTCATCCATGGCTACCTCCTCCTTTTATAGTGAGGTAATTCAATGAGATTTCTCCCTTTTACCCCTAGGGCTTCACCAACTATTTTTAGTTTGTTGTGGGCATCTCTTTAGGACTACCCACTAACCCATTAGTTGCCCCGAAAACTGCTATTGCTCAGTACATGTTTACTGCACCACTATTTATTTCACGACAAAATTCTCTTTTATTTGTTCTTACTGTATACCTCTACTTCTAGGTTCAAATGGATAAGGATTGGGCTACCTCACTACTTAGCTCTATGGCATGCATTAGATGGTCCCAACCATTTATTACTTCTTTTGGGTAAGATACCATCTCAGCAGGATATCTTCCCAAAAGAAGTCATGGCAGGAAACCAAATATAGACCCCCTTTTCCCCCCACCACCAAACCACACCCTTTGAATCCCCTTGACCGTGGGCCCACCTTCCTTGTATTGGCTGCGTACAGGTTGGTGGAGCTCTAGCTTTTGTGTGCTTGCTCCACTGTCTTCTGCTTTTGTCTTCTTTCCTTCCCACATTGTTTCTGCCGTAGCAGATTAGTTTTTGTTTTGTTCTGCTGCGTGTCTCTGTCTTATTTCTTCACGCGTTTCTTGTTGTGTTAGTCTTTTCCTTTAGTTTGGCTTTTCTTTCATTCACGCGTTTCCTGCTGTTGACACTTCCTGCCATTCTTTGTTTCTTTTCACCGTGCTTCTTCATATTAGTTTTCACGCCTATCCTTTTATACAAAAGGATTTGGGCCATTGTGGGCCAGATAATGTTGATTGTATTAAAAGGGTCTTGGGCCCAATTTGTCTTCATTTGTCGAAGCCATTCTACCAGAGAACTGTATTCTGCGGCAAAGCTGTATCCTGTTGCAAATTTGTATTTTGTTGCAGATCACTTTTCCCTACATTTCTTTCTTTGGACCCCTCTTGCTCTTTGGGCCGTTGTTTTTCATTGGGCTTTCTTCTTCATAGGCTTTTGGCAATGGATTCGCAAAATTGGGCATCAACATTCAGCTCCCTAAGCATATGGATTGCTCTAGCAATTCATATATAAACACTTATGCAGTTTTCTTTTGCGGGTGGTTTCATAACTCACATGCGAATGCTTTTCTTCTTTTCTTTGCGGGCCTTTTGTTTCAATCTTTACTCTCCTTAGGAAAATCATTCTCTTTCTTTTTGCAAATTCATGACCCTCCAAGGGTAGCCAAAAAGTTGCTCTTCATGAGGATGGTGGTTTTGCTGCTGTCAGCCCAAAGCGAGTTTGTTGAAAACTTTGCCTCTCTTTATTTTGATTGTTTCTGCTGACTGCCTGCATGTTATTATTTGACTTATGCCTGTTGGGCCTCTTTTGGGCCTGCTGTATGTTTTCCTTTTGCTAAATTCCAGTAGCCCAATACTATCATTGGGCTTGTACTCATGTTGTTTTGGGCTTCCTTGGCTCATTTCATTGATTTCAGGCTCCTTTGTCCCATTTTATTCTTTTAGGCATCCTCGGCCCGTTTCGTCGCTTTCGGGCTCCTTTGTCCCATTTTATTCTTTTGGGCATCCTCGGCTCGTTTCATTGCCTTTGGGCTCCTTTGTCCTATTCAGGCTCCTTTGTCACATTCGGGCTCGTTTGTCTCATTTTATTCTTTTGGGTATCCTCGGCCTGTTTCATTGCTTTTGGGCTCCTTTGTCCCATTCGGGGGCTCCTTTGTCCCTTTTTATTCTTTTGGGCATCCTTGGCCCGTTCTAATTCTTTACTTCCCATAGGCTCTCTATTGCCCCTTACTTTCTTTACTTACATTACTTTAGGCCTGCTGTGGCAGCTGTGGCCCATTCTCACTTTTCTACATCCATACCGTCCATGGGTTTGCTACTTCTCTCTTTCCAAGCCCTTTTAGGCCTATTTAATTCCTCAAGGTCTATTTGTTTGCTTTATGGACCTATAATCTATTATTCCTGCCGCTTGGGCTTAATGATTTTTCCATTTACTTACTAACTCTTTTCTGCCTGTGTTGCTGGGCTCCTTCTTGCTATTGAGCCTCCTTGCCAAAGTGGGTATCAACACTACCCTCATTCAAAGGGATTGTCGATGATGATGATGTGTGCATCCTTCTCTTCTTCATCATTCCTTTGCTTGTTTCTTGGTTTGCTTTTTGGAAATTTCTTGTGATCTTGGACTTTTACAATGGTACTCATTTCTTTATGTCTGCGGCAATTTGTATACTCATTTCTTTACGTTTTTGCGGTGGCACATACTCATTTCTTTGCTTTTATAGGGATAAATACTCATTTTTTCTACTTCTACAGAATATGTAGACACTTTCTGCTGTAATACAAGCACTTATTTCTAGGCGTTAATGCACCTCTTACTCTGCTTCTGCTAGAGCAGCATCTATATCGTAGGAAGTGAAGGTTGTAGCAGATTCTGTGGCAGAAGAATTAGGCTTGACTGCTTCAACTAACTTACTTTCCCCACGTATTCCTTAGTATCATCTCTTCATTCTTCCATAAGTGTAGTTGCTCTCTAAGAATGGTCAAAAGACACAACTGCCGTGGAATCCCTCCTTGTTGGGTTTTTCTTCATTATGATGTTTACATTTTCTCATCTCTGCAGAATGCTCAAAATTTGCTCTTTGGATTCTTTAACTCTTCTTTCTACCAACTTCGCGAACAGCACTTTTGCGGAGCAAGGATCCCTTTTACGGTCTTCATTTTTCTTTTCTTTTAGCCACTTAAGGTTGCTTCACTTCGGGCTTCATTCATTCTCTAAAAATAGAGAAAGTGTTGTCTTCTACTACCTTCGCATCTAAGCTGACGATTGAGAAGAGTTTCATCAAAATAGTTCTGCCACATTACTTTCTTCAAGTAGAGTTCTTTCACAAGAGGAAAGCTTCCTCTAAGTGTGTCGATCAAAGGGTGGCTGCGCTCCTTTTTCTTGTGCCTTCTTCTTCTTTTTGCATTCGTGTATCTTCATTTCTTTTGCTCAAAACAAAGCATAGAACTAACATTGTAAGCCCTCATCATAGTAGAGTACTCTTTCATTTGCTGATAATACTTTCTGCTGTGTTGAAGAACAAATGTATTCTTTGCCAAAATGAAGTATCTATAGAGAAGGATGTTGGGCCTTGTAGAATGGAAAGTTTCTTTCAGTGATGATGTATTTATGGAGGGCCTCCTTATTCGGGGCTACTACTAACATGGGAAAATGTATTGTTGCAATAATAGAGGACCTTTTAACCCCTAAGATCATTAATACTCTTGTACCTTTGCTGCTGGCATTGCGGGTTTGCTTCTAATTCAGCCATAAATTCTGGTTTGCTGCAAAATTGATCTTTCTGCAGAAGTGACTGAATCTGCCACTCATTTTAAGGCGCCTACAAGTGGTGCCACTATAGATGTTCTTTTTTCAAGAGGCAATGAGGATGCTTTCATAAGAGATCTTCACTTTCTTTTCATTTAAAAAGTTTTCTTTATCATTTTGCCACAACAACTATTGATTCCTTCGTGTTTGCTTTTTTCTTCTTTAACATATTCTTCTTGTCATTCTGCCATAGCCGTTGTTGGTGAGGATATCACTGCCTCTCTTTATTTCTCCAAATTCTTCTTTCTCATGTTGCTAAGCTTGGTAGTGTCTTTCCAATTCTTGTGGAAGGCGGTTTGCCACTGAATGCGCTGCTAGAGAGATGTTTGGACTTCATCATTGATTTACACCTTTTGTTTTTGCTGTAAGTTCCTTTGTCACTTGGCTTTTCTGCGGAGCACTCTTGAAGCCTTAAAGTCTCACGAAGAGCATTTATTTTCTGCTGTAGTGCTTGTTGGTTCACCTTTACATATGTTTCTGCTGGAGTGCTTATAGGTCTTCTCTTCTTGCTTCCTTTCTTTGCTTCATTTACATTTGCCACAACAAGGGTGGTAAAATTTCTTCTCATGGATTCACTGCTGCATAGACTTTGCATTGTGTGAGAACTTTACTCTCCAATTGCTAGTTGATGCTTCTGCAAAAGATAGATGATGTTGCTGCTTTATTGCAGACTAGAGTGCTACTTGACTGTGGTAGGTCGTGACAAATTGCATAAGTGTTGCACTATGCCATATCAAAAAGTTTGAAGTTGCTGTAGATCAAGTGGCGGATGAATGTATACTTGTTGGAATGCCACAATCAATACTTATTTTGTAGTGGGTAATGTTGCTACTACATATTGACACTCTAAGCGCTTTGCAAAAGCCTTTCCAAACTTGCGGCAGAATAGGCCTTAGCCCCTTAACATGTGAGACAACTGGATGAGTCTTTAGCATGTTGAAGAAGGCTCTCCGTATTTTTGTAGAATGAGACAGCCCCTGATATGTGAGAATGAGCCCTTAGCTTTTTGTGGAAGACTTCCCAAACTTTGTTGTAGAATGAGACAACCCCCATTATATGAGAATAAGACCTTAGCTTTCAACAGAAGGCTTCCCATATTTGCTATAGAGTGAGCTTTAGCCCCCAGCATGTGAGAAAACTGGATGAGCTTAATATCACCTTCTCTTGGTGCTGATGCTCCATCATGTGGTTCATGCATTCTTCAGTAAAAAAATTAGATGCCATGGATCTACAAGTTGTCATATTGTAGAAATTCTTCGTTGCTAGAGAATTTGGGAAAGAATTACTTCCCAAGCATGCTCTGGCTTCATTCCACTGCAAGCACAATTGCTTCCCATGTATCTTCTACTACATATGATTGTGGCTATAGCTTTTCTATAGATTCTTTGCAAAGACTTGCGATCACATTTCCTTGGCGGGTTTGATTGAGTATAGCCCCTATCATGGGCTTTTGCCAAGAACTCACAACCAAGGTTCCTTTGCTGGCTTCTAGCTGAGAATTCATAACCATGACCCTTTTGCTGGCTTTTGCTACTAAGACCCATATTTCATGGGTTTCTTCTTTGCTCGCTTTGAATATGGGCATATTTAGATGAAGCTTGCTACGTCTCTTGCTTCATGGTTGGCTAGTAATAGCCAAAAGTCAGTGGCTTATAATATAAAATTTTCCCATGACATACCCACATCTTTCTAGGACATCATGCTTCTTTACTCCTGCGGCAGAATGCCCTTGCAGCAGAACGCCTTCAATAAAAACCATGTAATAGTTTTCTGCAGCAATAAGATGAGCAACTCTATTCACGGCAGAATGTGTGTCAGAAATTAATTTTACTATTTCCCTTTTGAACACAAGCAGAAAGAAGAAGCTTTGAGTTTGTCACTGTTGCAGAGTTCTTCTAGGATGAGACATGGGCATTAATGAGCTTCATGACTTGAAAAGTGATGGTGGAATTGCGTAGTTTGTAGTACAAGTGATTTGATACATTCTTTAATATCATAAAGGTCATGATCATTAATGCCACTCTAGGCATAAATCCTTTGAGGTGCTTCAAAGAAAACTTCTCAACTCTTCAAGGTTATTGAATCGGTTTGCTAGACCCGATAATGGACAAAGAGCAGCTTGCAAGCAGCTTGTAGATTTGGGCTTCTTTATGGAGAATACGCAATAACTGAGTGATTGGCTTCATTCCAAGGTCTAGATTTAATTTGGACACTTCACCACCCTGTCACATGCCTTCAATGTATTCTTTGGTTGAAAGCGGATGTTTCGATATTGCCGAATTGATTACTTCTCCCTCCTCCCTTCATTGATACTGATATATTTGCTAATGTAGAAGCAAAAGATTGCTTCAGCAAAAGTGAATATGAAAGGCTTTGTATGCACCTCTCTTGCTTTGAGAACAAGTCTAAAATTTGTTAAATAAGATCTAGACTCGAATTAACCTTTTTACACATCTTCACACTGTTGGTGTTCCCATGAATTCTTGATGCGGCAATGATCACTTTTGTTGTAGAAGATAATCATATTGGACTTGTGGTTGCACTTAGAAAGTTCAAGAATTCAATACTGAATTTTTTGGTAGGATATTCTGTGAAAAGACCTGCTGAAAAACAAAATTCTGCTGTAGAATATTCTACCGCAGAATATTCTGCTGTGAACAGTCTGCTGAGATATCTGCACTTTGGCTTCTGAAACTTTCTACTATGAAACATTCTGCAGATGAGCATTTTGCATTTCTAAAATTCAGCAGATTCTGCTGTGAACAGTCTGCCGAAGGATCTGCACTTAGTTTTCTGAAACTTTCTGCTACGAAATATTCTGCCAATGAACATTCTACATTTCTGGAATTCTGCTGCGAAATATTCTGCCGATGAACATTCTGCATCCCTGGGATTCTGTTGTGAAATATTCTGCCGATGAACATTTTACATTTCTGGAATTTTGCTGTGAAATATTCTGCTGATGAACATTCTGCATTTCTAGGATTCTGCTGTGAAATATTCTGCCGATGAACATTCTGCATTTTAGGGATTTTTTTGTGAAATATTCTGCTAATGAACATTCTGAAATTCAGCAGATTTTGCTGTAAATTATCTGTAGAGAGATCTACATTCTAGCTTCCAAAATTTTCTGCTATAAAACATTTTACGGACAAGCATTCTGCACTTTTGAAATTCAGCAAATTCTGTTGCGAACAGTTTGCCGAAGGATCTGTACTTTTTGCTACGAAATTTCTGCAGAGGGACATTTTGCACTTCTGGAAAAGTTTGCTGAAGGATACTTCCCAGCGAAAATAATTATTCACAACAGTGTAATAATGATGAAAGTTTTCCTTTGGCTCATATAGCTTCTTTTTTGTTTCTAGCTTTTGGAAGGGGAAGTATAGCTAGAATCACTAGCAAAAAATGATTGAAACCTTGTGAGGGAATGAAGAGATTTTTCTCTTTTAAATGCTGAACCCAAAGGTGGAGATGGAGAGAGTTTTAGAAAACGTCTAGTATTTCCTTAAAAGAAATGAGAGCAAAAAGGTGATAAGTGGTTTAGAAAGCTTTTAGGAGAGTTGCATGTTAGAATAAGTGGCTTACCACATGTCTCACATGCATGATAAGGAGAATAAGTGGCATTTAAAGGATATGACCAAATATTGTAAAGGCCTTCCATTGTAGAGTTCTCAGGATATTTTTGTTGTAGAACTCTATGGTGTTGTAGTGATATTTTGCTATTGCATTTTGATACAATGTCATTGAACCCTACTATGGTATTATGGTATTCTACCACAACATTCTGCTGCAATATTCTACCATAGCACTTTGCTCATGATACTGTTCTGTTTTAACGTTACTGTGTTCTGCCACAGAATTCTGCTACGGTACTCTCCTGCTATAATGTTGTTGTATTCTGCCATAGAATTCTACTACGGTATTATCCTGCGGTAACGTTGCTGCAATATTTTGCCATAGAATTCTACTACAGTACTATCCTGTGGTAACGTTGCTGCAATATTCTGCCATAGAATTCCGCAACACCGTTTTACCGTAATGTTGCCATGATACTTCACCATAGAATTCTATTATGGTACTACTGTGATGTTTTGGATACTTTCCTGAGAGTATAGCTTGGAAGGTTTAAAAATATCTGCATGTCTTGCTTTGGTAAGGACTTGAAAATATGTTTGCGAGGGAGAAATATCTCATTCTCCCCATCTTGATCCCAACTCCCCAGTGGAGTCGCCAAAAATGTCGAGGGTTCTTTTTACGTTTCTTTTTCTAAGAAAGAAGTCGGGCTTGATGCTCTGCGGAATAGGCTCTAAAGTACCATTCTACCGCTGCCAATTTGTGCGCAAACATTGAGTCCAAGTCCAAGAGAAGACGTTGCAAAGTGGGTTTATCCTTTGTTTCTGCCACAGAAAGAAGTTTTCTCTAGTTTTTGCTACAGGTCTGACTTTTCTGCCGTGCAACAAAACTTTCTGCTTGCAGTAAAACTGTTCGCTTTGCAGTAAAACTTTCTGCTGGGCTTATCCTTTGTTTCTGCTGCAAAAGGAATTTTTCTACAGTTTCTGCCACAGGTCTGACTTTTATGCCGTGCAACAAAACTTTCTGTTGTGCAGTAAAGCCTTTTGCCGTGCAGTAAAGCCTTCTGCTCTGACAATAAAGCCTTCTATTGTGCATTAAAGCCTTTTGTTGTGCAATAAAGCCTTCTGCCGTGCAACGTGGATGACTACTCTTCATTTTTTTTACTGCAAAAATGCTTTTTTACTTCCTGCACTAAACAAATCTAAAACCCAAAGAAAATACCAATCAAGCAAATGTTAGCTTACATGGGTTAGCATATTCTCAAATATATACAAACATATATTCGTAAATATACTTATACGTATTCACATCTATAAAATATATTTTGCAGAACATGAGAAACAAGATATATGTATATATACTTATGGCAGGATAATGATGGGTTTGCGTCAAAAGTAAAACACGTAATAACAAAGAAATAGGAAAGCTTCAGCAGAAAAGGTTTATCTAGTATAATAGCTAAAAAGGTAAATATAATAAAAAAGGTGCTACAGCAGAATAATTAGTACAGCAAGTAAAGATATCACAGCAGGACAACTTATGCAGCAAACGTGATAAAAACGTGCTACGGCAGAATGACTAAATATGGCAGATATAAGTTATAATGAGAGAAATCAAATATATTTGCAACCGAAACAAGTATTGAATCTTCCCATAGAATAAGTAAACCAAGAAGGAACCCAAACCCCAACTTGATCAACCTTATCATAGGCTTCTGCCATAAAAGTTGTGCATTTTGGAGAATAGGCCTAAATGGCTACTAGCTATTACTTTTGGAGACTTCAAAGAGTGGGTTTACTAAGAGGGAGGGAAAAGATGGTCTATTGATGCATGCCCCTATTCCTGCTGTGTTTTCTCTCTTTGTTTTACCACTTTATTTCTTTCTTTCTTTCTCTCCGTTCTTTTACTCTTAGTTTCTTACTACTTTCCTGCCGTGGGTTGTTCCCCATTTGGTCTTTTCTTTTCTTGGGTGCCTCTCTTTAAGTGACTCTCTCTTTCCAAGTGCCTTCCTTCGATGCTTCCATTGGGTCTCCCCCGTTGGGTCTCTCCCTTTCATTCATGGTTACCTCCTCCTTTTATAGTGAGGTAATTCAATGAGATTTCTCTCTTTTACCCCTAGGGCTTCACCAACTGTTTTTGGTTTTTTTGTGGGCATCTCTTTAGGACTACCCACTAACCCATTGGTTACCCCGAAAACTGCTATTGCTCAGTACATGTTTACTACACCACTATTCATTTCACGACAAAATTCTCTTTTATTTGTTCTTGCTGTATACCTCTACTTCTAGGTTCAAATGGATAAGGATTGGGCTGCCTCACTACTTAGCTCTATGGCATGCATCAGATGGTCCCAACCATTTATTACTTTTTTTGGGTAAGATACCATCACAGTAGGATATCTTCCCAAAAGAAATCATGGCAGGAAACCAAATATAGACCCCCTTTTCCCCCACCACCAAACCACACCCTCCGAATCCTTTTGACCGTGGGCCCATGTTCCTTGTATTGGTTGGGTATAGGTTGGTGGAGCTCCGGCCCACGTGTGCTTGCTCCACTGTCTTCTGCTTTTGTCTTCTTTCATTCCCACGCTATTTCTGTCGAAGCAGATTAGTTTTTGTTTTGTTCTGCTGCGTGTCTCTGTCTTATTTCTTCATGCATTTCCTGTTGTGTTTGTCTTTTCCTTTAGTTTGGCTTTTCTTTCATTCACGCATTTCCTGCTGCTGACACTTTCTGCCATTCCTTGTTTCTTTTCACCGTGCTTCTTCATATTAGTTTTCACGCCTATCCTTTTATACAAAAGGATTTGGGCCTCTGTGGGCCAGATAATGTTGATTGTATCAAAAGGGTCTTGGGCCTAATTTGTCTTCATCTGCCGAAGCCATTCTGCTAGAGAATTGTATTCTGCGGCAAAGCTGTATTCTGTTGCAAATTTGTATTCTACTGCAGATCACTTTCCCCTACATTTCTTTCTTTGGACCCCTCTTGCTCTTTGGGCCATTGTTTTTCATTTGGCTTTCTTCTTCATGGGCTTTTGGCAATGGATTCGCAAAATTAGGCATCAACAATAGTCTTAATTTTTTAACAAAATTTTAAATTTAATGTTTAATTTGAAACCATCTCTAGCTATGTAGAAATTACAAAATTTATGTGAGTCTTTAAAGAGTGACCACTTTATAAAATTAAAAAAAGAAAAAGAAAAAGAAAGTGTTACTTCTTGCCGCACAGAGAAAATAAATACTTAATTATGGCTTCTTCTTTTTTTTTAATCGTTCACTAGTTACAATTACGAAGATAATTTGAACCCTGAATAGATCTATTGAAAATATCAAGAAATACCTCTATCCATAAAGGTGGACAAGCCACTCTTAATCAGAAGGCTATTACCATATCTTTGTCTACTTTGACACCATTGAAATTGTAGGTTTAAAAAAATATATATCTAAAAAATGTACTAGTTTTAGTGATGGCTAAGTTTTAGAAATAAAAAAAAATTGTTCATAACAAATTATTCTACAAGTTAGGTTATGGTTTGAACCCAATCCAGCCCGTAGAATAAGCCCAAGTCAATTGGGGTTCATTGCATGGGATCTACAAATGATTCCCAAGTCAAAATAACGAATTACATGGTACTAGAAATGCAAAATGATACAACGAAATTACACTACCCATTCAGCCAAATTTCACAACTGCAAATGTCTCTAAAGAGTCTATTTAGTTGAAGGGGTGGAAAAGTGAGAGGATAAAAATTATTTTAATTTTTCTCTTATTTTTTTGCTGAGAGTGAAAAAGTAGAGGGATGGAAAAAGTGAGTTTATATAAATTTACTCATATACCCTTGTTAAAAATGATGCCTAATTTAAACAAACAAAAAAAAATCACAAAAGAAAGCAAAAGAAAAAAAAAATGAGCAACGTATGTTGGAAGAAGCCTGCCCAGTAAATCAAAAAAAAAAAAAAAAAAAAGAGGGAAAGAAGAGACAATGTCCAGGAAAAAAGAAGAAGAAGAAGAAGAGGAGGCAACGTCCAGGAAGAAGGAAAAAAAAGAGAAGAAGAAGAAAAAAAAGGAGGCAACGTCCAGTAAAAAAAAAAAAAGCAATGTACAGATAAAGCCCATGTGCAAGTACTTTCATCCATTAAGCAACCTCATTTTCTCCTTTTAGTTTTCTCTCCATTTTGGGAAGAAAACTTTTTGGTGGACCAGATGAGAAAATACCTAAACTCCACCATTTATTTTCCTTCCTCCCCACCCAACCAAACACACTTCAACCAAAAAGTTTTCATTCCCATTTTCTCTCCAAAATTTTTCATCCACCCTATTTCACCTCAAAAAAAACACACCCTTAAAGGTCCATTTGGTTGAGATGAAGGAAAAGTGGGGGAATAGAAAATAGCGAAATGATGAAAAAGTGGGAGAATAGAAAAGATTTAATTTTCCCTCAATGTGTGTTTGGTTGGAAAGATAGAAAAATTGAGAGATGTAAATCTTTTTCGTTTGGTTTTAGAGAAAAGTGAGAGGATAAAAAATGTAGTTTATATAAATTTACTATTATGACCTTTGTAGGGGTAAAGACCCAAAATCATATATTGGGCCTCAGGCCCTATCTGAAGACGTTGGTATGTCCGAGAATGGTGAATTAGCATGGAAGACTCAGGCCCAGACTCTTCTTAATGCCAGAGAGTGAGAAAGAGGCCCAAAGAGGAAGTCCTCCTCGAACGCCGTAAACATTGGACAAATTTATATCCACACAATGGAGGCAGCCCCCATAAAAGCCTCGGGAATAGGGACACAGCCCATGAACTCGCTAGGAGGACAAGAAATCCAAAACTGCACAAGGAGATCCACCACATTAAATGCACTGCAGCTACTTTCCTGGCCGCGTTCATGTGGAGAAGACCCCTGAACAGTGCTGCCTTGGCTACCACAACTCACAGAGAGCCAGGAGAGGTGTCTGATGGGACAGGTACTCAAGTGGTAGCTTAGATGGTTAACAAGTCTAAGGTCAAAATCATCAAGAGGGTGGTATATAATGTAAGAGACCCCAAGAGGGAAATGAGGGAAGGAGGAGCCTTGTAATAGAACTTAGAAAAGCAATACAAAGACTCAGCCTCCTTGGATTTAGCTGAGGACATTTCTATCCTTAAACGTTTATTGTCTTAGCTTCCTTGTTGCCTCAACCTGTTGGCCTGTTACTTGTTTCACTACAGCCCGGTTCTTTAACCCACTTCTCTACAAATTTATTGTTTGGACTATCTAGATTCAGGTTCATACATCCTTTGGGCCAAGAGTTCAATCCCAGCCCGTAAAATTGGCGTTGTCTGTGGGAAGAGCACAGGAGAATAGTGAGTGCAACGGACAACCATGGTGAGGTCAAATCCACATCAGGCAGAGTCTGCAGGGTCTCAATAACAAGATGGTTTCCTGAACCTTGAATGTGACAAAGATAGTGAGGAAAATGTACATACCATGCACACGAGCAGAAGCCGTTCTCCAGTGAAAAGCCATGCCTCTCGAAGGTCCAATGACAACAAGGCCTTGCAATTGCAAATCGATGAGTTAAAGAGGAAGTTACGCGACACATGGTGAAAGCGAGACTTTTCCAGCTTTAACAGTTCCCCCGGGGACGAGAGGGACGACGATTATAGACGAAGGTCAAGAACTCCCCCAAACGAGTCTTTCTCCCATGAGGAGTAGTACCATCACAGGCGTAAGCATGAGAGCTCGTCTCATAAAAGCCTGGGAAACAACATTATGAGCAAAGTATTGCACCAGATTTCCAAATCACCCTTCACGCGTAAGATTGAGGCAGCAAAGCTTCCACGGCGCTTCCACCAACCCACGTTCACCATTTACAATGGTCGAACAGACCTCGAGGAGCACGTCAGCCACTTCAACCAGAGGATGGCTACCCATTCCAGGAATGAGGCATTGATATGCAAAGTCTTCCCATCCAGCCTAGGAGCCGTGGTGATGAGGTGGTTCAATGGTCTAAAGGCTGAGTCCATAGGCTCTTTCAAGGAACTAACCAGGGCATTCGGCTCTCGTTTCATCACGTACAGTAGAGTCCCACGGCCCCTAGGCTCCCTGCTGTCCCTGTCCATGCGAGAAGGGGAAACCCTGAAAGCCTACTCGGACAGATACTGGGAGATGTTCAATAAGATAGACATGGATTTCGATGATGTTGCTATTGGAACTTTCAAGGTCGACCTCCCAGCCGAGCACGGGTTACGGAAGTCCCTCATAGGCAAGTCAGTTACCAATGTACGCCAGCTTGTGGATAGGATTGATAAGTACAAAAGGGTCGAGGAGGACCAGCTGCAAGGGAAGGGAAAGGCTAAGGTTATCCTCTAGGAGCAGAGGGATTTCAGGTCGGACTGGTACAATAATAGTCGGCCGAAGGGAGAGTATGCCGGGCAGCTCGGAGCTGCTAGTGTACGAGCAGTTAATACCGTGTTTCGAAAGCCAGTGCACCAGGTTCTAGAAAAAATCAAGCACAAACCATTCTTCAAGTGGCCAACCAAGATGGCAGGGGACCCCATGAAGCGCAATCAGAACCTATATTGCTGATATCATCAGGAACTGGGGCATACCACAGAGGACTACAAAAACTTGTGGAATCACTTGGACCAGCTTGTCCGAGAAGGGAAGTTGGGGCACCTCCTGCATCATTCCAGTGGTGTGCAGGGCCAGCCCTGAGCAGACACACCCTTAAGACCCCCCATAGGCACGATAAACATCATCTTTGCAGCCCCGAGAAGGACCGGCTCCTACCCGTCCAGGGTGATGACTGTGGCCCGGTTGTCGGCTGAGGATAATAGTTCAAGTCAGAAGAGGGCAAAGGTGGATGATCAACCTGTGTTGAGTTTTTTGGAGGAAGACAAGATAGGAACTGTACAGCCTCACGACGACGCACTAGTGGTGACGCTTAGAATCAGAGGGTATGACGTGAAGAGGGTGATGGTGGACGACAGTAGCGGCACCGAGATTATGTATCTCGACCTTTACAAGGGGCTGGGTCTCAGGCCTGAGGATCTAACGCCCTACAGCTCCCCCTTGGTGAGCTTTGATGGGAAAACTGTCATTCCAAAAGGCCAGATTAAACTACCCATGCAGACGGGCTCGGAGGTGGTAGAGTTAGACTTCATTGTAGTAGATACTTACTCGCCTTACACGGCTATCGTCGCAAGACCCTGGCTTCATACCTTAGGGGCTGTCACCTCCACTCTGCACCAAAAGGTGAAATTTCCCTCTGGAGAGAAAGTCATGAAAGTCATCGGGTGCCAGTCCACGGCAAGGCAATGTTTGGTGGCGGCCATTTCGCATCGTCCAGAAGCAGAGCCCTCACCTCTGCCCAAAAAAGCTTATAGCAATCAAAAGACCCGGGACCACCTGTTACGACGCCTGCCGAGGAGGCGAGATGTGAGGATTTAGAGAAGGTGGTTATCGGTGATGACCCTGAAAGGTTTTTCCAAGTCGGTTCTCAGCTTCCTTTTCAGGAGAAGGAGGAATTAACCAAGTTTCTCAGGGGGAATCTAGACATATTTGCGTGGGATGCTTATGAGGCCCCAAGGGTTGATCCAAACTTCATCTGTCATAATCTAAATGTTAACTCCTCCGTTACTCCCAGAAAGCAACCACCTCGGCGCCCATCCAAAGAGCACGTTGACGCTGTCAGAGACGAGGTGATGAAACTTAAGAAAGCGGGGGCTATCAAGGAAGTTTTCTATCCCGAGTGGCTGGCCAACACCGTCATGGTAAAGAAGAAGAGGGGCAAGTGGCGAATTTGTGTAGACTTCACGGACCTAAATAAAGCCTGCCCAAAGGATCCCTTCCTTATGCCTCGGATAGACCAACTGGTAAACGTGACCGCGGGCCATCCTCGGATGAGCTTCTTAGATGCCTTCCAAGGGTATCACCAGATACCATTAGCCCTAGAAGATCAAGAGAAGACAACTTTCGTCACACTCATTGGAAACTACCACTACAAGGTGATGCCTTTCGGATTAAAGAATGCAGGTTCTACTTACCAAAGGATGATGACCAGGATGTTTGAACCACGGTTGAGAAAGAACATAGAGGCTTATATAGACGATATTGTGGTAAAGAGTAAGGAGGTGTCCGAGCATATGGGAGACCTCAAAGATATCTTTGAAATTCTAAGGAAACATAAGTTGCATCTTAACGCCTCCAAGTGTTCATTTGAGATAGGATCAGGGAAATTCTTTGGCTACATGGTAACCTATAGAGGGATTGAGGTCAGCCCCGACCAGATCAAAGCTGTCAACAGTCTACAACTACCTCGGAATCCTAAAGAGGTCCAAAAGCTCATTGGAATTATTGCTGCCCTAAACCGTTTTATTTCCCAGTCGGCGGATAGGTGCAGACCTTTCTTCCTCCTAATGAACAAATGGAAGGGATTTGAGTGGACCGAAGAAAGTGCTTTGGCCTTCCAACGGCTCAAGGAATATCTATCTCGACCTCTGATCATGTCAAGTCCTAAGGCTGATGAAGTCTTGTTCGCTTATCTCGCTGTTGCACCGCATGCGGTAAGCCTAATGCTAATATGGATGGATGATGGCGTACAACGATCGGTTTATTACATAAGCAAATCACTGCACGAAGCCAAGGTTTGTTATTTACCATTAGAGAAAGCCATCTTGGCGGTGGTTCACGTTACACGAAAGCTCCCTTATTATTTCCAAGCACATACAGTTATCGTTTTGACGCAGCTCCCACTAAGGTCTATACTTCGGAGTGCTAACTATACGGGGAGAATCGCTAAGTGGGGGACAATTCCGGGGGCTTTCGACATCAAGTATATGCCTCACACCTCGTCAAGGGCCAAGTCCTCGCGGATTTGGTGGCTGAGTTCGCTGAACCCTCGTTAGAAGGAGTGGCCGAGACATCAGACATGGGCCAAATGTCAGTCGGCATGATCTCTTTCCAAGGACCTGCATGCTGGAAAGTATATGTTGATGGGGCGGCGAACTAAAGAGGCTCTGGAGTGGGGCTGGTCCTGATTTCTCCAGAAGGGCTCGTTATCAAAAAAGCACCGAAATTGAGCTTCTTGTCCACAAATAACGAGGCAGAGTATGAGGCCCTAATGAAAGGGATGTCTATGGTCGAAAAGCTTGGTGGAAAGAGAATAAACATGTACTCGGACTCAAGACTGGTCGTTGGCCAAGTAAATGGGGAATTGGAAGCAAGAGATGGAAGAATGCGAGAATACCTAGGCCAAGCCCAACACCTACGGTCGCATTTCAATTCTTTTAACCTGCTACATATCCCTAGAAGTGGAAATATGCATGCCGACTCTCTGGCCACACTTGCAACCTCCTCAGCGCAGAACCTGCCTCGGATCATTCTCGTGGAGGATTTATATGCGCCAATAGAGATGAAGAAGAAGGTGACCCGCGTCCGCTAAGTCAGGGCAGGGCCTAGCTAGATGGAACCCCTAATACTATTCTTGAAGGATGACGTCCTACCTGAGGACAAGGCGGAGGCTGACAGGATTCAAAGGAAGGCCCCATGGTTTTGGTTGTCCGATGAACATAAATTATATAAACGCGCTTTCTTAGGGCCATACCTGCTGTGTATACACCTTGAAGCAATAGACTTACTTCTAGAAGAAATGCATGAGGGGATCTGCGGAAGTCACACTGGAGGGAGATCCTTGTCACATAGAGCCATTACCCAAGGCTATTGATAGCCCAATATGCAAAAGGAAGCATAGGAATATGTTAGGAAATGTGACCAATGCCAAAGGTTCGCACCAAACATACATCAGCCGGGAGGAGTCCTCAACCCTTTATCCAGCCCGTGGCCATTTGCTCAGTGGGGCTTAGACATCGTTGGCCCTTTCCCCAAAGCCTCCGGGAATAAGAGATACCTGCTCGTTGGCACGGACTACTTCACCAAGTGGGTAGAAGCCGAGCCCTTGGCGAACATCAGAGATATAGATGTCAAGAAGTTTGTTTGGAGAAATATCGTCACCCGGTTTGGGGTCCCTCATACCTTCATCTCGGATAACGGCCTTCAGTTCGATAACAAAGCCGTCAGACGGTACTGCTGCAGCCTTGAGATCAAAAATCGATACTCCACTCCCGTTTACCCCCAAGGGAATGGACAAGTTGAGGCTGTGAACAAGGCCATCATAAACGGACTTAAGAAGAGACTGGATAATGTAAAAAGGAAGTGGGTGGAAGAACTATCACATGTCCTCTGGACATATCGAACAACACCACGTAGATCAACCGGGAAAACCCCCTTTTCAATAACTTATGGGGCTGAGGCCGTTATTCCATTAGAGATCGGCTTTCCAACGTTGAGAACCACCTCTTTCGATCCAAGCAGTAACAACGGATTGCTGGAAAAAAGTCTAGATCTAATCAAAGAACAAAGGGAAAGTGCAAGGGTCCAACTGGCGTTTTACCAACACAAACTCAAACAAGGTTATGACACCCACGTGAAGCTAAGGCCCCTAGCAATGGAAGACCTGGTGCTGAGGAAAGTCGTGGGCAACACCAAGAACCCGGCCTGGGGAAAACTGGGACCGAATTGGGAGGGTCCATATCGCATCACTTCGGTGGCAGGCATAGGTGCAGACTACTTAGAAGACTTAGATGAAAAAATGATATCGCACCCTTGGAATGTAAATAACCTGAAGAGGTACTACTATTAATAAAATTTTCCTTTATCCCTCGCTTGTCTATTATTTGTATGCCTCGTTTTGTCGACCAAGTTACTTTTTATAAGTGTTTAAACAGAACCAGAGGCATGCCTGTGTCTTCAGACCAGATGTTTTGATGAAATTAACACTAAGTCACTTTTTATAAGTGTTTAAACAGAACCAGAGGCATGCTTGTGTCCTCGAATCAGATGCTTTAGGAAAATTAACATGAAGTTACATTTTATAAGTGTTTAAACAGAACCAGTGACATGCCTGTGTCCTCGGACCAGATGCTTTGGGGAAATTAACACCAAGTTACTTTTTATAAGTGTTTAAACAAAACCAGAGGCATGCCTGTGTCCTCGGATCAGATGCTTTGGGGAAATTAACACGAAGTTACTTTTTATAAGTGTTTAAACAGAACCAGAGGCATGCCTATGTCCTCGGACCAAATGCCTTGGGGAAATTAACACTAAGTTACTTTTTATAAGTGTTTAAACAGAACCAGAGGCATGTCTGTGTCCTCGGACCAGATGCTTTGAGAAAATTAACACTAAGTTAAATTTTATAAGTGTTTAAACAGAACCAAAGGCATGCCTGTGTCCTCGGACCAGATGCTTTGGAGAAATTAACACTAAGTTAAATTTTATAAGTGTTTTAAACAGAACCAGAGGCATGCCTGTGTCCTCGGACTAGATGCTTTGGGGAAATTAACACTAAGTTACTTTTTATAAGTGTTTTAAATAGAACTAGAGGCATGCCTGTGTCCTCGAATCAGATGCTTTGGGGAAATTAATGCAAATCTACTTTCTATACGTGACAAAATCCCCTACTTACGACAATTGGTTAAACTGCACATAGTTATATTCTGCTGAGGTCAGCTTATAAGGTTGTATAAGTTTTATGTTGTTATGTTCATTCCACATTCGATCAGATAAACGTTCTACCAATCATAATCAAGGAGCAGAATCGTGCGAGGACACAAATAAAAACAAAACTTCTTCATTAATAAAAAGTAGTACGATTACAAAGCGTTCCGATAAAAAAAAATTACACACTTGAAATTGCTGGGATCAGCTGTCTTGGAAGGAGCGTCACTAGTTTTGTGCTTGGTCTCCACATCCTTAGCTTTGGCGACCACATCCCTGATCGTGAGGGTATCCTCGGGACGTTCGGCCTCCTTTGCCTGGGCATCCTCGGGATGCTCGACATCCTTAGGAGCTGGGATCTCTCAAATATCTATAGGAAAGAAGACATTCTCGACCTTGTGCAGCTCGGAATCAGCAGGGACCCCCACCCGATCGAGGGCTTCCGCCCAAGTCTCAGTGCATAAGTCTCTGCAAGTTTCGGGCACCTCCTCAGCCAGCCGAGTCTTAGTATCGTGCACCCCACGATCGTAGGACGCGGCCACCGCAGCCTCAGTAGCTTCCCTGGCCAGCCAAGCAGCGTCTTTTGCCTTCTGCAGCTCGGCCTTGAGATCCAAAACTATCTGCTTTTGGGTAGCTAGGTCTATCTCGGTTATATGGAGTTTCTGACGCTGGTCCTCGGCTTGGGCCTCCGCAGTTTTCAGACAGGCTTCAGCGCTAAGATGGGCCCTTTCCGAGGCAGTAAACTCAGCCATTAGCTTCTTATGCTCCTCCTTAAGAGCTCCCATCATTTTTTCGGTGTTGGCGCGGGAATGGGCTTCGGCCTTAGCCTTATTGTTAGCTTCCTTGACCCACTCCTCAGCCACGAAAACTTGTTGGGTGATCTGCAAACAAAAACAAAAAGACAGATCGGAGTTTAAAAAGTTTTTTTTTTTTTTTTTTTTTTTTTTACTACAAGTCTGATTCCAGAGAGTGTTAGGTTGCTTACCATGGCGAGGTCCCTCTTCAGGGACAGGAAAAGCTCGGGCTGCTTGAAGCGCCTGTAAGCCTCCATGTCTCTTGGGAGGAGAAGTGGTTGCTCCAGGGCTTCAGCAATGTATCCCGCATGCCCCCCCTGGAAGTTGTGGACAAAAGCTTTCCAAGAGATGGGCGCCCCATCATCCTCAAGCTTGAGGGCCCAAATGCGTGGTGTCCTTCGAACGTCGGCCCCTAGGGAATCCTCCCGGCTGTCTACCGAGGTGGCCCTCTCATCTTGGGGCCCCTTGTCCTTCCTTTGCTGCTTGGACCGCCTCGGGGGCACCTCCCCTTCCTCCAGGTTCACGATCGGCCTTTTCTTTTTCAGATCTGGATTCACGCGAAGTGCAAGGTCAATAGGAGGTTAGGGAGGAGGTGCAGGAAGGTTGGGAGGAACTTTGGCTTTGGAGATCTCTTTTTGGGCCGGTCCTTTGTTCCTACTGGCCAATAGGCCCTTCAAACTGGGCCTTTGCTTCGAATCCATGTTTTCCTCTTTGGTTTCCAAGTTGCTATCTATCTGAGAGATTTTCAGCTTCGGAGATCGCTCGGCGGAAGATCTGTCCAACTCTGCCTCGGGACTGGAGAGATGCACAGGCCTCTCTGGCGCTTCACCCTCTATGTCTTCGAAGCAAAAATTGTCTATCTCAGCGTCCAACGATGAACGCAAAGAAGCGACCTCTTCTTCTGTTGCGACTCTAACCTTGGGCAGTGCTCGATGTAATAGTATGCCGAGCGGCGGAAGATTCTACTAGGTTGGAAAGGAGACTAGTGGAAGGTCGTCCCCAGCAAGGAAACCCGGCCTCGACACGTCGATCTGGCTCAATCGAGGGTTACCGGCCCTGATACCGTGGCCGATCTCTTGGAATATCCGCGAGATGGGTTCAAAGTTGAGGACGCGATGAACGGCTCGAAGCTGATCGTCCTCGTTTACAAAGACCTCCGACCGGAGTAGGTAGTTGAGCGCCGCAAAGTTCGTAAGACTTATCCGCAGAGAGCCGAGAAGCAAAACCCAATTAGAAGGTTGAGAAAATAAGCTTAACGAAAGTGATAACATGCATAAGATTAAAAATCCAAAATTCTTGCTAAACAACCTAACTCTAAGATGTCCCACCTGGCTATCCCTCTCAGATTGGACAATGAAGGCCATCATGCCACGTCCCTAAAGCAATCAGGTAGTCATCTTTCATCCCCTTATTCGATTTAGGGAGACACGAGATAAGCCTAACAACATCCGACCGGGATTTGAGGTAATATCCCACGCTCGTAAGGTGGTGACACTCGTACATGTGAACTACATCATGCCAGGTGAGCCCTAAGCCCATGTGCTCCTTGAGAGCATTAACACTACCTAGGATCCTAAACAGGTTGGGCGCATATTGGTGGGGACATATCCTATGATTAAGAAGGTAATCTCGTGTTACCCAACCCATCGAAAGAGTCATCCCCCCTTCTATGAAAGCTATCATGGGGATAACCACTTCTCCCTCGCCCCTATGTGTTACGATCTGTTCTATGGAACAATATCACAGGGTACCCCCTGCGAAATATGGTACCTCTCCTTAAAAGCCTTAATTTGAGCGGGAGAGTCTACTAAGTACTTAAACCTACCTATTTAGACAAATCTAAAGGACACAACCTAAATTAACCGGCAAAGAAATAAGAAATGAAAGGTCAAGGAGATCGGCCGAGAAGGAATAGAGAAATATAGGTAGAATAATAACTTACGGGGACTAGGATATACGTGCTAATCTTCGGAGTCTGTAAAGGAGCTTTAAAGGATCTCTTA
The DNA here is from genome assembly GCA_033629205.1 of Lithocarpus polystachyus. Lineage (NCBI taxonomy): Eukaryota > Viridiplantae > Streptophyta > Magnoliopsida > Fagales > Fagaceae > Lithocarpus > Lithocarpus polystachyus. Next base: position 29,827,273 of record CM066168.1, on the reverse strand, counting down.
GAGGAAAAGAGCGAAGAGAATGACTGCTTAGAGAACTTTAGGAAGTTGGAACACTTGGAATCTTTGGAAAGTTTGAAAGATTAAAAATGAGGTAACTTCTTCAGGCGCCTTTTATAGGAAGTGGGATTAAATGGAGATCATCCAGCTAAAAAACCCAGGGAAATGCCAGCCGTTGGATTAGCGGGTCACCATTGGATGTGGGAAACATAACGCCGCCTGGAGCAATTAATGACGTCTCACGAAATTACAAAGCGCCAGAAGTAATCAGGGGACACGTAAAAAAGAAATTGCGCACATGGGGGCCCAACGAATGAATGAACTTGCACCTTCAGAGTCCTCAATTCCTCTCCTCGGACAAGAGGAAAAAATTGAAGTTTTGAGGGGCTATTGTAGGGGTAAAGGCCCAAAATCATATATTGGGCTTCAGGCCCTATCTGGAGACGTTGGTATGTCCGAGAAGGGTGAATTAGCATGGAAGACTCAGGCCCAGACTCTCCTGAATGCCAGAGAGCGAGAAATAGGCTCGAAGAGGAAGCCCTCCACGGACGCCGTAAACATTGGACAAATTCATATCCACGCAATGGAAGCAGCCCCCATAGAAGCCTCGGGAACAGGAACAAAGCCCATGAACTCGACAGGAGGAAAGGAAATCCAAAACTGCCCAAGGAGATCCATCGCATTAAATGCACTGCAGCTACTTTCCTGGCCACATTTATGTGGAGAAGACCCCTGAACAGTGCTGCTTTGGCTACCACAACTCACAGAGAGCCAGGAGGAGTATCTGATGGGACAGGTACTCAAGTAGTATCTTGGATGGTCAACAAGTGTAAGGTCAAGATCACCAAGAGGGTGGTATATAATATAAGAGACCCCAAGAGGGAAAGGGGGGAAGGAGGAGCCTTGTAATAGAACTTAGAAAAGCAATACAAAGACTCAGCCTCCTCGGATTTAGCCGAGGACATTTCTATCCTTTAAACGTTTATTGTCTTAGCTTCCTTGTTGCCTCAACCTGTTGGCCTGTTACTTGTTTCACTACAGCCTGGTTCTTTAACCCACTTCTCTACAAATTTATTGTTTGGGCTATCTGGATTTAGGTCCATACATCCTTTGGACCAAAAGTTCAATCCTAGCCCGCATAACCTTAATACATAATATGTAAAATATAATTTTTTTGTCATCCAAAAAAAAAAAAATAATAATTTCTTTGTAATCATTAAATAAGAAGAAAATATTAATTATTATTAATTAAAATTAATAAAATAATATTCTATGTAATATAATATATTGGTTTTTTTTACTCATTATATTATTTCCCTTTATTATTATATATAATATAATATATTATATATGATATATTAGTGGCTTGAAGAAAGAAAAAAAAAACTTGGCAAAGAACAAACCTAGACATGTTTAATTGTTTCATGTGGTTGCTTATGGCTGTGCAGAAAAAACAAAAGAGAAGTAACAAGAGAGATAGACTCATTAAATTGGGGCAATATGGTAATTAGGCAAGCAACAAGCTTTTTATGCTTATTTTCTCTCCAATTTGGAGAAATAGATTTTTTGTGGGCCTTGGTGAAAATTCTTGGACCCTACCAAAAGATTTTCTCCCCTTCTCTCCTTAACAAACAACACCCATTCTTATATTTTCTCATTTATTTTCCAATCACCATATTCCACCTCCAACCAAACATACTTTTATTGTAATTATTGAACAATTAAAAAAAAAAGTGTATAAACATTAGAAAGGTCATGCTAGTTGATAACCTTGTCTTTGATTTTGAATTAATAGTAAGTTTTGTTTATTTAATGGTGATAGAGGGAACGAAAAATCTATTCTTAAATCTTAACCAAAATTGGAGCTATAAATGAACTAAAAGTTTAATAAACAATTTGGGCTCAGCTGACAAGCCATCAAATTGCAGCAAAATGGTACCCTCCTAGACATTAATGGTATAAAATAAATGTTGATGGGGCATTCTTCTCCGAAACTGATGAGGCTGACATTGTCATGGTGGTTTGTAACTCATAGGGACAAGTCGTGGTGGCAATGTCAAAAATTATTCTTGTTAGATGTATTAAGTTTATGTGTGTAGCCTCAAGAAACTTATTTCTATTACTCAGCCCATGTATACCTAACTCTACCTCATAATCCCTCTATATACCCTATTTAGAGTTAATTGTAATCATAAAATTGACATTATTGAAGTTGTCGCTGTCAAAAGCTTTCTCTAAAAATGTAGGCCGTTAGATCGAATCATTACAATGAACCCAAAATAGGATATATATATATATATATATATATATATAAATAGATTAAAAGTTACTAGTTAGTTAAGTATACATTAGTTGAATAATATAATTAAGCCACTTGGGCCTATACACATAAACCTAATACCTTTAACAATTCCATTGCCAACATTTTTTAAGGAGGTAGAATCTTTAGCAGCTAGACAAATGACCCTTTTTGCTGTTGCAATTGGAATTGGTCAAATTGTTATTGAAGGAGATTCTAAGATAGTGATGAATCAAGTCAAGAATGATTTTCACTTCTCACAGATTAGACACATCATTCAAGAGGACCAAGCTTTAGCTTTGGGGTTAATAGCCCATAAATTCTCTCGTGTTCATAGAATAAGTAATTTTATGGCTTATGCTTTAGTTAGGAGAGTCAGAAACTATCCAACATTTTTGTCTTGATGATTCCTATGTACTGTTATTTGCATCTTTTGGTAATTGAAAATTTGAAATGGTATGCAATGTTTTCCCTGCAGCACAAAAGCGGAAAATGTTTGGCTTCAGAGCTGATATTTGAATCACAAAATTAATACACTCATATGTATTATCTCCTAAACCTTAACATTCATGTCATTTGACACCACAACCACAGACATAATGCTTAGAAAGTGGATTTAAATCCAAACCATTCTCAGAGGTTTTTTTTTTTTTTTTTTTTTTGACAAATCCAAGCCATTTCTCCCTGAATTTGTTGACAAATGCTAATATATTATCCCCAAAATATAACTGCAAACCAAGAAACCGTAATATAATTACAAATTATCGCCTGAAATGCCCTCATTAGGGGTAGGGAAGGAGGGATGGTGGGGCTGTGGTACCAAGATCACCCCTGAAATATGTAGAGCTTCTTAAAAATAATAATAATAAATATAGGAAACTGGTAAGAAGAATTTATTAATATAAATTAACTGTTACAATTACTTTTCAAACCAAAGAGATTGTGATAAATTCTGAAACTTATTCCACCCAAAATTTACAATGATCAACTCTCAATAGCTCTTGGGCTAACATAGACTTCAAATCCCTCTATTTTATTAAATAAATTTATCACCACTCTTATGAAGTGCCATACAGGTATAAGCAAAAAAGAAATTCAACCAACATATACTTCCTCTCCTTATGAATGCCTGAAAGATTAAAGTTGGGCGTGCAGGTTTCAAACTTTGAAAAGCATCATGGACAAAAGAAATAGGCAGCAAAAGTATTCTCACACCCAATTATTGGAATCAGCATCTATACACACAGGTAAACAATGATATAATGATATCTTGATATATCTACATGGAATCACACAGGTCTAAAAGTGAAGGGATGAAAAAATAATGCTTGGTGATCTTGGGAAAGAAGAAAAAAAGGTTGGGGGGGGGGGGGGGGGGGGGAAGGGTGGAGTACAGAGAGGGGGAGAAACTGCAACAATACAAATATGAAAGGATTTGTTAAAGATAAAAAAAACTCATGTAAGACTAAATTATGACCAAGTAATGGAAGAAACACGAGAAAATGAGATGTCCCCTTATTTGAAGATGAGTACACTTTTACTTTTCTATATTATACATACACCTCTTGTAAAACATTACATATTCTAGCTCCTTTTCCTATATTTCCACTCAAATCTTCTTTTGTAAAGTAAATCAAAATGAGTCAAATGAGCATGAATGCTAAACTATATTTATATACAACTCTAATAAATCAAACCAGAGTTTGTCCATTTACTTTTAGGGGATGACAAGGTGTAGTTTCTTTAACAACAACATAGCCTTATTTCCAAAATTTTGGGGTTCGCTATAGATTCTCAACAGATTACTAAGGAGGGCTACATGTATTCTTTTCCTCTATTCTATTGACATATCCTTTTTTATTACCTCTACTAATGTTGTATTAGGTCTTCTTCTACCTTTTTTGGTTCCCTCAACTTGGTGTGGTTTCTTTAAGTTGAGGACAATTTTTTAAAAATATAATATTGGACCCAAACCATGTATCTATGTGCAATCTCAGACATGCCCAAAACTAACCCCGACTTAGCTGGATTCCAAACACAATTTCTGTGCACACATAGAAAACTGATTATTTATAATTACAACATCCAACAACTTTTTAACTTCTTTAAAAATCAATAGCCACGACTAATTAGTAGACCACAGCCAACACATATTTTTGGGACAACGGCTATGTCGTTTAAAAATCTAGTAGCAAAAGTCAGTAACATATATTTCAATACTCATTTCTAAGTAAATAACAGCATATTAAGTAAATTATCTTCAAGAACCATTTTCCAGTACCAATCAACATGAGCTTCACGTCTTAAACATCAGATTTTCTCTATCTTTGATATGTTTCAAGATAACTACATGCTCATTTTATGAGCTTCTAATTCTTAGATGGCAACACAACATAGCAATTAATGTTTTAAATTTTCAATCTTCTGCAACAACATCTGAACAACATAACATTGCAATTTATATTTCAATTTATCAACCTTGCATGGCAAAATCCAATCTAGGTAAAATTTAAACAATGTAGGAATCCTAAGTAGGAAGTTTAAAGAGCCGACATCAAATTTATAAGCTTTCCATAAATCTCACTCTTAGCATAACTCAACTTAGAGAAATTAATAATAAAAGCCAATGTATTTTAATGAGATACCAAATAATCCTAGCATTATTGTTTTTCAATAATTATAGCACAAATTTATGAGGGAATGTTGCTTAAGATGATTCAGTCATATGCAAAGGAGAGAGATTAATGCACTGGTAAGAAAGAGTGAGTTGAATCAAGCCGAGGGAACTTAAAAAGGTAAAGGAAAACCAAAAATAACATTAGTAGAAGTAGTTCCAAATAAATAGAATGGAAGAAAAGAATACATGTGACATTTTTTTTTTAATATAGAAATTCTAAGTGTATATGTGAGCGAAACTCTTCCTAAAGACTTGAACCTTGATCCTTGCCCCCAACCTCACAAGAACTTTATAACTCACAAGATCTTTATACTTGTGGAGTGACCATTATGCCAAGGATGCGCAGTAGCTTAAAATAATCGCAATAATTAAAGTACAATGAAATGCTTACTTGAAAATTGAAATAATGAATAAATGCTAAAGAAGCTTTAATTAGTTTTAGTAATAAGTAATAACACCTCTTAACCTCACATAAATGAGATTACCAAATGGCACAAGCATTGCAATAATCCACAGTAAAAGACACTGAATTTTCCATTCAGAGAGCAAATCAATAAGCTAAAAAACAAAAACTAATTAGGAAATGACACCAATTATTTTCAGTTCAAGGAATTTCAAATCCAAGCCGAATATTCATAAACAAAAAATCAGTTCCTTTTAGGCATTCCACATGACCTAGAAATTATAAAAACAAAAAGGGACTAGATTCGCAAACCAGATGAGTTCAATTGGTCTTGGGATCAGGCATGGGGAAGAGGCCGGACGACGCGCCACGTGGCGGAGCGAACCCTAAGAATTTCTGCAAATTGGTGCGAATGCTAATCGAGCAAAGAAAGTACAAAAATGGCATCGAACAATCGGTGACATCGTCGCCGTGTAAACCTCTATGGCTCATCTTCATGACAATCCCGAAGGGCTTGAACGGTAATTTCGCCACAACCTTGCCTTCAAACAACGAGTTCAGGAGCCCAAAAACGACGAAGAGAACAAGCGCGACCACCGCACCGGACTTGAACTTGAAGAGAGAAAGGTCGCGGCTCGATTCCTTGAGACTCGTCTCGACGCGATCGATCTTCTTGGTCTTGGATTTCTTGTTGCTGATTTTGACTTTTGCGACGGAGGAGGACGAAGAATTTGGGGTTTCGGTTTTCATGGTCTCGAGTTTTTTGGCGGCTTTGTCGATTGAAGAGCGGAGGGATTTGTAGGAGTTGGTGCGGTAGATGAGGAGCCAGGAGATGGCCTCGCAGACTATGGCGGTGCAGAATGAGATGCCCACCACTGTTAGGCTGTCTGAGTATTTGTATGAGGAGAAATTGAAGAGTTGAGATGTCGCCATGTTTCCAAGCTTGCTTGGTAATGGCGATGAGATGTGTTTGCGTTTGTGTTTGTGTTTGTGTTTGTGAGAGATCTGAGTTTTGTTTACATGTAATTAAGTCAAAATGAACTCTTATCTTCTGATTACAGCTTGGAATCTCTCATCTTATTCTCATGTCGTTTTGGTTTTTTGTTTTTTGTTTTTTTTTTTAAAGCTTGAGATTGGTGTCGTTTGGGGTTCAATAAACAACCCTCATTAAAACGAGAGATTATGATTAGTGTAACCTAATTTTTATTTAGAGCAATACTAAAAACCATTTTTTGTTATTAGTCACCACAAAGGTTCTATGAAAACCTAAAGCAATCACTTTAATCAGAGCCTCCACTAAAGCCTCCTGAGTTGCAAGGTGTTGAGTTGGTTTTCCACAGCTAGCACCACCTCTAAACAGAAGAGCACCATCCATTCTCCTAGCTTCAAATGCGAAACCACATCTTTTTGTTCTACTATTCCTGGTTGCAGCCACCTTGATAAGGACTTGCCAACTTTGAGTAAGTATTGAGATACTTGGCTTTGGCTTTGGCTTGTATCTTTGTCTCTGACTCTGCTGGGATTGAAACGCCTCTCTGTACTTGCAAATAAGAGAGTGGGACATTAGCACAACTTCCATAGGATTAGGGACCTTCCCTTTGTGAAGAACCATATTTCTATGGTTCCAAATTGACCAAAGGATAGTGAACATAGCCTGCAGAAGCTCCATTTTCATGCTGCCTGTGATACTATTAGTCTTGATATAGTTCCAAATCCATTGCTTCACTAAGAAGGTGTTGAGTTCTATTGTTCTGATTGTAAGAGCTGATCCATGCCAGACAGCTTACCTGCTAGAATTCTTACTTGCGTTTGACCTTCCAGAAAAGCTTCCAATTAGAGTGAGACAATTAAGCACTTGTAGCTCTATTTCCCGTGGATATGGGTTGATGCTGTTGTAAAAGCGAGTAAGCTTGAGCCACCTGATAATTCCCTGAAGAGGAATGCTTCCAAACTAGCTTGTTAGGGTTATAATCTGTTTTAGGGATAGGAATTTTCATAAACTCTATGCAAGTGGGGTGTGGGTATAATTTCCTTAAAAGATTACAATTCTAGGCCTTAGAATTTGGAACTATAAGGTCAGCCACTGTGCCATTGGTCAAGTTGAGCTCCCTTAACTTATGACTTGGGGCCTGAAACCAATCTAGATGATTGAGAGGTATTTGGTGCCCTGCACCCACTATCCATCTTCCTTCATGCAATACAGTACATTGAGGGTTAGCAATAGCTCTCCAAGTCCAAGAGTGGAAAGGTTTGGTAGTATAATCTTTCAAAGAGGTCCTAGGGAAGTATTTGGCTTTGTAGGTTCTAGCTAGGAGGGAGTTAGGATTACTTTGAATTTTTCAATACTGTTTAGCCAACATTGCCTGATTGAAATCATTGAATCTTTTGAAACCAAGCCCACCCTTACTCTTAAGAGTACAAAGCTTATCCCATCCAATTAAATGCATTTTCCTAGTACCATTTTTATGCCCCCACCATAAATCTCTAATGGTAGCATCCAATTTGTTGTAGATTGTCTCTGGTACTTTAAAGCAGAAGAATGTGTATAATGGCATAGATTGCAGTACTGCTGAGATTAGAGTTGCTCTACCAGCTAGAGACAACAATTTAACACTCCAACCTTGAAGTTTTGTTTGAAGTCTCTCTACCAAATCCTCAAATCTACAATTCTTCTACCTCTTAACTTGAAATTTAGACTCAGATATTTGCTAGGATTATGAACTAAATTAACCTGCAATGCTTCAGCTAAGGATTCCTAAATAGAGGGGTGCATATTAGGAGAGCAATACAAATCAGATTTCATGAAAGAATTATGCCTTTCAAATTGTTCAGAGAGTTCCTATCATTTTGAAAGAAAAATAAAGAATCATCAGCATAGAATAGATGAGTAAAGGAGAGTTCATTTCTACCTAGTTTGATTCCTTTAATTTTCTTTTCGCCTTTAGCCTGCATAAGAGCAATGGACAAAATATTGGCACAAAACAGGAACAAATAAGGGGAGATTGGATCCCCTTGTCTAACTCCTCTGGTTGGAAGGAACTCTTGTGTAGGGCTGCCATTTAAAACAAGAGAATATTGGACTAAGGAAACACATTTCATGATCCTGTGGACCCAATTACTACCAAAATTCATTGAGATCAACACTGCCTTAAGGAAACTCTAACTTACCCTATCATAAGCTTTGCACATGTCAACTTTCAGAGCCCCATATCCTTTTTTCCTACCCTTCTTTTTCTTAAAAGTGTCAATGATTTCATGTGCAAGAAGAATATTATCCGAGATGTTTCTACCTTATATAAAAGCATTTTGGTATGGTGATATAAGCTTATCCATTAAAGGTTTCAACCTATTCACCATTATCTTGGATATGATCTTATAGGTTACATTGCAAAGGCTTATTGGCCTAAATTGAGAGACCTCCTCTGGCATCATCACTTTGGGGATAAGGGTAATGAAAGTTTTGTTTAAAGCTTTCAGCATTGAGCCTGAATGGAAGAAAGCATGAACAGAATTTAGAATATTCTGTTTTACTATACTTCAATACTCCTGGTAGAAAATTGTTAGGATGCCATCCAGACCAAGGGACTTGTGTGGGCCCAACTGAAAGACTACTAGTTCAATCTCAAGATCTGTAAGAGGTTGTTCAAGTTAAATTAACTATTGGTGGGTCAACTTAGGAATAGGAAGCTGCTCTAACTCACCAAGAATCCATTGAATTGATTTGGGATTTGTTTCAATGAATCTATCCTTAAAATGTGATACCATAATACTTTCTATTTCCTCAAAATTCTCAGTCAAGGTGACATCATCTTTCCTTAGGCTTACAATCCTATTTTTGGCCCTTCTTTGTTTAACAATAGTTTGGAAGTACTTTGTGTTCCTATCCTCTTGGACAGCCTAATCACACCTAGCCTTTTGAGCCCATTTAATCTCTTCTTTAATCAACAAGTCTTCTAAATCTTCTCTGAGTTCTTTTTCTCTCCTAACATCTTCTAGGGTGTGAATGGAGTTTTACAAGTTCTGAAGAAGTTGTTGTTTGGTCCTGATTTCCTTTTCAACCCTTCCAAACACCTCCTTGTTCCATTTAATGAACTGTTTCCTAACATTCACCAATTTATTATGAAGTTGGAATGCTTTTGATCCATTAATAGTCACTCCCCAGGCATTTTGGACTACATGCTGACCCCCATTATGATTAACCCGCATCTTCTCAAACCTAAAAGGCCTTCTCCTAAAAGGGTTTTTATTTTCTAAGTCTAGGAGAATAGCAACATGATCAGATCTAATGATAAGGTGGTTATGGAGAGTATATTGTGGATAAGAATTGATCCAATCCACAGCGGCAAAAGCCTTGTCTAATTTTTCCATGACAAAGCTTTCATGCTCCCTCCGATTCATCCATGTGTATTTTTGACCTTTAGCCTCAAGTTCACACAACTCTAATTCCCTCAGGATTTGTTGAAACAAATCAGCTCTAATAATCTTCCTAGAGTTGAAAGCAAATTTATCATCATGGGATAGGATTTGATTAAAGTCCCCAATGCAAAACCAGTTTGTCCTAGTTATGTGCCTAAGGTGTTTAAGCTCTATCCAAACTTCCTCCCTTTTAGTATGGTCAAGTTGCCCATAAATGAAAGTTATAGAAAGAGGAGTACCTTTGTGATCTAGAATTTCTGAGTGGATCATATGCCTTGAGCTGTATTGGACTGTAAGCTTCTGCTCCGGCGACCATCCTAGCAAAAGACCTCCACTGAGCCCCTCCCTTGGGACTTCCCATCCATTCAAAAAATCACACTTTCTCAAAACATCCAGTCCTTTACCTCTGTCCAGTTTAGTTTCCATCAAAAACAAAATATTGGGACTATATTCCTGGGCCTTTTTTTGACATTGGAGAACTGCAAAGGGGTTGCCCAGCCCTCTACAGTTCCAACTCAAGACCCTCATGGTTGTTGGGGAAGCTGTTGAAGGCCAGCTTCCCAGAACCCATTTTCTAATTCAACAATGGTAGTGGTTGAGTAAGTTGTTTGTTGTAGTTCTTGTGGAGTACTGACAACTGACTGGCTATCTTTATCAAAGAATCCACAACAAATCCTTTGTCTAATATTCCTACCAAAACTCTCTATCTCTTTCCTAAGTCATTTCCTTGAATTCTTAGACAGAATATCCTCCTTAGGTATGGATATGGGATGTATCATTTGGTCCAGTGTGATGTAAGCAGAGGTTGTTGGTTCAGGAGTATTAAGAAGAGGAGGGCCTAGGCCTAGGGTGAGAAATTCAAATGGGCTAAGGTCATTTACCCTTCCTTCCGTGTGACAGGTTGGGCTAGCACAAAAAAGGCTTGCATGTGGGCTTGGGTCAGCGGCAGCGGCACCAAGGGCTATCTCCTGGTCATTTATACAATTTGGGTCAACATTTTGTGATAGGGTTTTCTTGGCCTAATCAGGTTGGAGGCTCGGCCCAGTGCTTGATCCTCCTAATTCAAATCTAAATCTCCCGCGGTTAACTCTCTGCACTAAAGATTCAATAAAAGAATCTAGAGACTTTGGTATGAAGCCATTCATCCAAGGTCGAGGCTGTACAGTTTCATGCCTTTCCTTATTCAGACTGTCCAAGTTAAACAACATCACTGTTGTATCACTCTCTGTCTTCGATGCTTCAAAGTCTTGGTGCCGACTTTGTCCATTGGTGATGAATGGGCCATTCCCTTCAATCCATGCCCAGATCAAATTTGAATTTTTCGATGGTGCCCAAGGAAGTCTTGTGGAGAACATGTTTATAGCAACCTGTCTAGTCTCTTGATCAACTGTCTTTAGGTTGGTAGGAATTGAGTTAGTTGAGGCTAGTGAGTTTGCTGGTGTAGGAGGTACTGCCCTATTGTTTAGGTTTAAGAGATTAATCGCAACATTAAGTATGGACTCATTATTATTTGGCTGATGAGCATTGTTGGCTTGGGGTTCTAGGTTGGGTGTTTGCATGTGACTTCCTGGGGGTTATATAGTGTTGGGTATGGGATGTGGGGTGGATGTGGTGGACTTGGTGTACTGGGATCAGGGAACTCAGGAAAAGGGTCAAAAGGTGCTGCATGTCCTAAAGTTTGGGTTAGATGTCCAAATCGTATTTGTGTTGTCCATCTTCTTCTATGAAATGCTCACAAATCATTTGAAAACTGTGGTTGCAAAGTATCAAACCGAAATTGAACCTGATGAAGATCTTGTATTCTCATTCTTTGTCTATACAAGCGTCTTTCAATATCATCCATGCACTGAGTACGTTGCCTTTGAGTATGACCTATTAGTCCACACTGATTACATAATTTGTGTACTCTCTCATCTCGGCACTGAATCTAGAAGTGAGATCCTTCATCTGTTCTTAAGTTAAAACCTGTAATAACTAGCAACCATGGGTCTACCCTTACCTTAACCCTCATAAACCTAATGTTTCTAGGCATTCTATCCTCTCAATCAACCTGTTCCACAATACCCATCAATTGCCCTATGTACTCTGCTAGTTCTGGATGTTGGTATTCAAGAGGAAGACCATGAAATTGTACCCAAACTGAAATGTAATTTAAGTGAAGACGGTTCAATACTAGGTTAGGTCTCCATTTCTCTAATACTAGCAAAGCCCCTTCCAAAGCCCATGGTCCTTCATTACAGATTTGCTAAAGATCTTCATTATATTCAAAATGCAAAATATAGAAGTATGATTCACGACTCACCATAGTTACTAGTCCTCTAAGTCTCCAAGTAGCATTAATAATATTTTGAAAGAAACTCACCGAGAATTTTCAATAATCCAAAAGGAAGCCAATAGCGCACTTGTTCCAAAACTCCCTTTGAGCAGCAACATCATCTTGATCAAGTCTTATAATGGGTCTGTGCCTGGCAAAAGGTATCTTGTCATCGCTTGATACCAAATTAGATTCCATCTCCTCTGTTAACATGTCCCTACTATAGTTTGTATCACTACTATCTGTCCAACCATACTCTCTCGCTTCAATATTGTTGTCCATAGGCCCAGGACCAACAATGACAACTTGCATGCATAGGGAGCAAGGTGCCAACGGACCAACCTAAGAACTAGAAAAATGAGAGAACACTGAGAGTAAACAACAAAGAAAGGAAAAGAAAAGTAGGAAAACACAGAAAAGGAAACAAGTGATTGGAGTGAAGAATAGAGACGGAAAAAACGAAACTCAAAAAAATAAGGGAAAATGTAAGGCAAAAGGCAAAGGAAGAGTAACACCAAAATAAAAAAGGAAAGCAATTAGAGTAGATCACAATAGGATCCAAGGGTCAGAAGTTGACTTGAAAGGATGTAATGCCACGCGACTAATATGTAGGAGAAAAGGAACTAGAGGAATGATGGGAAGCTATAGAAAGGAGCAAAAAATTAAAAAGGACAAGATGGCTTCACCTACCAAGTTAAAGATAGCACACAGAAAACAAAAAGGAATAAAGGGAAAAATGGGAGAAACACACAACTCGAAAAAGAGAGAGAGGCTCTAGAAGAGATGAAGGCTTTTTGTTAAAGATTAATTACTATTTATTGTAAAAAAATGATTAATTACTATTCTTTACCACTTTAATAATTATAAAAAATATTATGAAATTTGTTGTTTTTGGACTTTTTGTGAAAGTCTCAAACTGACAATACAATCCAACTACTAGGATCTTCATAAGCTAGATCAGAATTTACAACTTTCCCCCTTTTGATGTTTAGCGCCTAAGAACTACTAATACTAATGTTGGAATGTTTCTTTTAAATCCATACCAAAGGAAGCACTAGACTTTTCTAATTGATAATTTGATAGCAACAAATAAATTATTGGAATTTTAGGATAACCCCCACAAATGAGGAAAATAATTGTTACTTTTACAGTGATGAAATGAAGTTGAAATGAAGTTACAATGACATACATGTTTGGCACAATTTTTTTCCAAAAGCACCAAACTGTTTCGATCTAAAAAACCACTAGCACCAAACTGTGTGTTGTGATATCCATGCTATGCATAATAGGTTTTATGTAGAAGGAATAAGAATCTATGTACTTATTTTGCAAAGGACGAATGATGCAGATGAAATGAAGTTATATAGATCACTAGTAAAATATTTTTTTTACAATCTACAAAGCTGATTGCCTATCTCTCTCTCCTCCTATTCAATTTTTTTCTCTCTCTATTTTCTCCATCTATTTCGGCACTGTTATTGTCACAATTCTTTTTTTTTTTTTTTCCTCTCTCTTCTCTCCTCCAATTTTGGCAATTCCCATGCTACAGTTCCTTTTTTTTTTCTCTCTCCTCTGCTCCTTTTCGGGCAGCTGAAAAATTGGGCACATATTTCAGCAACCACAACCACATCATCGAAATTCATTTCTCTCTCTCTCCTTTCTGTCACATCATTTGTCTCTCTTCTCTCCTACTTTTTCTCAAAATTTCGACAATGATATTGCTGAAATTTGCATCTCTCCTCATTTTTCCAAATAAGTTTGAATAGTATCCATATCACAAATAAACTTTATTTTATACAATATTTAGCCAAAAGACTCCTAGGTAAAGGGCTATTAATAAATTTTAAAATAAAGAAAAAAAATTGTCATAAACTGCCATGTTTGAGTAATATAACATCAATAATAACTAATTTTAAGAGTAAGTTATAGATCCTCAACAAATTAAGAGAAGCTAGCTATAGATATTCTTTTCCACCATTTTATTATATCAGAAGGTGAAGGGTAACCAAAAAATCAAACATCTCTAATATCGTACCTCATTAGAAGGCATACTCTTTTGTCCCACCACACATCTCAACTATTTTTCAGGTCAACTTGGCTTCTGTTTCTTAATAACATATACAGCTTCATTCAAAAAATGAAAAATGTAATACGCTTTGTTTTTTTTTTTAGTTGACATGTCATTTTTTTTCTATTTCTATTAATGTAAGTTCTAGAATTCCTCTATATTTTTTCATTCCCTCAAATTTGAACAATAAAATTCCTAAATTATGTAGTAGAATTACTCCCAAAAAAAAAAAAAATTATGTAGTAGAAGCATATTCTGTACACCTAAGTTTCTCTCTCTCTCTCTCACACACATATTTTTCGGCAATGCAATGCTTTAGCTCTTGCCTTAGCCAAAAGAGTTAGAATTTCTTTTCGGATTTTTGCTTGGATGGAGTCTGTTCCACCAAACCTCTATGACTGTTCCACCAAACCTCTATGACTATTATGTGGTAGATTTTCTTGCTGTTAATTAAATAATACAAATGTGTTTTTCTTCAATTAAAAAAAAAAGCATATTTTGTACACCTAAGTTTTATCAAAATAAAAAATTATGTTGTTGGAGGAATATATATTTGTTGAAAGGGGGGTACCATCAGTCGTTAAATTATGTTTAGTTTATTAGAATGTTTTGGACTTCAGTTTACTAATGCTTTCTGCAGTACCCAAGATAGAAAAAGAGATGGGGGGCTAAGGGGTAATAACTTGGGCTTAATCACAAACATTAAGAAAGATCTCTTTGATTTCAACTTTTAATATGTTCCTTCACACCCTCTTGCACAAATTATGATACCTCAAATTAATACGTTCCCCTGACTTTTTATTTCATAAATCTGTAACCATTTTTGAGTTTTAAACTTTTTTGTTGTCAAATGTTCTAGTCTCATGGTTTGATTCGTTGTGGTTCCTAGGAATGGTAGATTGGTGTTCTAGATTGTTAGCTTATAGATTTTATAGAAAAAAAAAAATGAATTTAAGAGATGAAATCCTGATTACATTACCGCAGGCCAAAATTGGTAGGTTTCATATTTGGTGTGTTTTAAATTTATATGTGGTTTGTAGTTGCACAAAAAATTGCTTCCCTATATGTATGATTCAAAAAAATTAAATTTTCATTTCATATGAAGATTGTAGATTAAATTGTTAATTAATATCCATTCGTTAGCATTTCTTTGACCACAAAATAAATATATGATCATTTTGTTCAAATGTCAGGACACAAATATGCATGTGACACCAAAAGACCCCACAATGAGTTGAAGTAATAGACTCCTATATGTCATTGTTAAACACAATTCATTTTGTTGTTAAACACAACTCATTACAAGACATGATCTTTTAAAGGCAAAAATATGTTGGATAAAACTCAAAGTAACACTAATTTTAATGTTCCAATTGCACATCATTTCGGATCAAATCAAACAAGCTCTACACAACATATTTCCCATCTTCTATGAAATAATTAGAAATGTAAAAGTGACTTGCAATAATAAAATATAATATAGAATATGATTGTGAACTAAATTTTTATGATTTTATTTTTTGTTGGTTTTCTATAACCCTATTACCCTTTATAGGTTTTTTTTTTTTTTTAATCTATCTATAGAATTCATCCTCCTACATACTCAATGGTTAATATGATCACACTTTATATGGCGGAAAAAATGGTGGCTAATATTGATCTTGATGAAATTTTGTAGTGGCTAATATTATTTGTATTACTTTAATTTAATTTTAATAAAATATAGATAAACATGACCAATCAAATGAAACTCTCGAACGTATTCAAATGATAATATCAATATCCGCATGCCAATCTATATATATTAATAGGCAAAGTTTAGAAAAAGTTCAATTAAAATTTAAAATTAAAATTCAATTTTGCGTCATGTGTCTAAATTTATGTGGAGACCACATCATAATTATCTATTTAAGTTTGTGCTATGTGGCCACTTAAGTTTTTTAATCTTTATGCCAAGTGAGTTAATGAGTACAAAATACTAAGAATCTAATATTATCTATTTTAGTTATGTAATGTATTATAAATCCGATTTCAAACACTAGTATTACTATTTTTGTGTGTGTTCTAAAAAGTATTACTGATTACTAAAAAAAAAACTATAAAATTTATAATAAAAAAAGCTAATAACATATACTCAATAAAAATTACAACATAACAAAGATCACCATACGTTCTATCTTATTCAAAATGAAATTCCATATTATTGACCTCTTGAAATTAAAAGATTGGTGTCTGTGGAAATATGCTTGTTTTCTTGGCATTTTTTTGTTGGCTTATGCTCTCATTTGTGGTGGGTGGGTATATGATGGTGTCATTTGTGTTGGGCATGTTTTAGCTGTGTTGGGGCCATGGGAAGGGGATTTAGAAGGGGGAAATATATGAATGAGGTACTTGTAAGAGCATAATTTCTTTTTCATATTTACATGTGTTCATGTGTTTTATTTTTTTGCATATGAGGTGTTTGAGAAAAATGCACATGGATGTTTGTGGTGGGCATGTTTGCATATGGAGTAGTGTTCAATAAAGAATTACATTTTGAAAAATAATTTAACAATCAAGTAACTCTTCCTAAAAGATAGGAAAATAAACTAAAGAACCAATCCAACTAAATTTCTATCTTCTATTTGATAACCCGGCTAACAAATTGGACCCCATCAGCAACACTTGCTCTACATTGTACTCCTTCAGCAGTATCTGTTTTGCATTCCAATACTCTTTAGCCTTCATGCCATCATTTCCTTACATCACATCCATACTTGTCTAGTTCATAACATAATTTCGTTAAAATATAGTACGCTTGGGATGGGCAGATTGCCTGACATGAGATTCAATGAAGAACATTATGCCAAAGTAATGGTTGACCTGTGATTCTGTGAACAACTTTGGCACTATGAGAAATATTATAATTTGAATTTATGTACAACAATTCAAAGGAAAAGTAATAAAATAGTACTTCTTAAGACCAATGAAAAATTATAAAAACCAGATCAATTACAAATGTTTAAGAAACTGAGCTACTTATCATTGTACATTGTCATAACAAAGTCCGATAATGCTTACAGGCAAAGATTTTTTTGCAAAATGCAAAAGAGTAAAAAACAGCCACAGCATAGAGTTTGTTAATTATTTATTTGTGATTTTGTGTAAAAGAAATGTTTATAGAGTTTTAGTAAGTATATTATAAAATTATTAATTAAACTACGTATTTATTAAGTCGACCACCAAATCTGGCTAAACTCACTGTTTGACTGTGTCCGACTTAGGGGTTTTAGCCATTCAGGGTAGAGAGAGAGAGAGAGAGAGAGAGAGAGAGAGATGGGGAGGAGAATATTGAACGATGCGTTGAGATCGATAGTGAATGCGGAGAAGAGAGGAAAAGCAACAGTGGAGTTGAAGCCTATCTCCAATGTCATTTCTTCCTTTCTCAAGATCATGAAAGATCGAGGTAAATCTGTACTATTTCCCCTCTTTGCCGATATGGGTTTTCTTTATAGTTCTACTTTTTCCATTGCTTCAATCAAAATTTCCCATTTATACTTTTGGATTCCCTTATTATTTGAAATAGTGGTGGGTTGTATCAATTAAGGATCTTTGCAACTTCAATGGTTTAGTTTCTATTTATCTTGAGGTAATGTAATATTTGAGTTTGGTCTTTGGTGCTGAAGTGGTAAAAGGTTGGTGGGTACTTCAAATTATTGGTGTCATAATGTTGGAGCTAGCAGAAATAGTGAGACACTGAGATACTGGGTGTTTGGATTGAAAAAGAATGGTAGATTGTCTATTTTATTCCTACCCATAAAAGATTATTTCAGAGCATTTTAGATTCTCTTTTCAATGTTTGTATAGTTTGAAGTCCAGTGCTGTTACACTCAACTCAAGGTTTTTGTGTTTTTGTTTTTGTTTTTTTTTTGGGTGTGTTTTCATCGGTCTTGTATATGTTTCTACTCTGAACTGATATAGGTTTAAGCTTTTTTGATTCTTGATTATGCTTGCATCTGGTGAATTTTGAACCCATGGTCCTATCCTCCACCTATTGTGGGAGGAGGAAGTATTATTAGATTTAGAGCTCATATGCTTGCTATTTTTATAAGTAGCACATATACTGGGTCTAAGCCAAAATTCTACTTGTTTTATTATTATTTTTCAAGTACTGGTCACTGGTGCCTTTAGTCTTATTCTTTGTCCAATATTCCTAAAAGACGAGAGGTTGAAAAAATTGCCATAAAGTAAGAGGGAGATAATTTAGTTTAGAACCCTTGGGAGGTCCCTATCATAATTAGAAACCTGAAGTTACTAGAAAATAGATAAATAAACATAAATGGGAGACAAGGAGGTGCCTGTATTTTACTTGATTAATTGGATAGCAGTTTGTGTTTCATTGGGATCAGAAGTATGATTTCATTTAATTTTCCTCACAGCAGCTCTAGCTGCTTATGAAAGGTTTGTCTTCGGCATTTTCAGATAGTTCCTTTGCTTCTATATGAATCCATGCTTACGGAGGGGTAGTTTAAGAAGTTTCTTAAACCACCTTTTCTAGACCAGCAAAGCTTTGCTACCCATGGATTGGAGCAGCTACTATACATATGCATTTCCTTCTTCTATTTTTGGGTTTGGGTTCTGAAAGGCTATTGGTTATCTTTTGCATGCTGCAGAATGAACAGCTTTTTTTTTTTGGGCACGCAGTTTAATTAACTTGGTATGGTTACTTTTAGGGTACATAAAGGATTATCAGGTCTATGATCCGCATAGAGTGGGGAGGATAACAGTGGAACTACAAGGCAGGGTTAAAGATTGCAAGGCTCTCACTTATAGGCAGGATATCAAGGCAAGGGATATTGAAAATTACAGATTGCGTATGCTACCAACACATCAGGTTTGTCACATTTTGATGTTCAACATTCTGTCATGGATGCTCATTTTCTCTTTTTATTTTGGAAAAGGCTTGGGGGAAGAATGGGCTCTATGTTTGTGTTGTTAATGAAATCTCACTTGTTCATGAAAGAATGAAATTCTTCTTCTTCTTACTTATCTTATTACTTGTCTTTCCCACTCTCCGTGCAGTGGGGTTATGTTGTAATCACAACTCCAGATGGTGTTTTGGATCACGAAGAGGCAATTAAAAAGAATGTGGGTGGTCAGGTTTTGGGTTATTTTCTTTAGACTTCCAACTTGCCTTTTTTGACATGCTTGGAGGGAAAGGGGCATAGAGTTGCCCATATGATCACATTTTGCCTTTTTTAGCAAGCATTTGTTATGTTGTCTACTTTTCTTCTTCAGTCAGTTGTAATTTTGTCTCTGTTGATGAATGAGATGATGGACATGATTTTGTTTCCTTTCTCTTCCTAAATTGATTGTTTGTTCAGTATTGAAACATGGTGGTACAAATTCACTAGATCTACCTGAGAATTTAGTCATTTTTTAATTTGACAGGATATCTTAATTTGCATTTCTCTTCCCTCTATAAAACCAAAGATAATAAGCAAGTTATATTATACAGAAACAACAACTGCGAGCTGCTTAATACAGCACAGAGAAACGATATTAAGCTATTGATTTGAAATTTGTAAAATTTGTACACAACTGATCTATGATTACCAATTGAAGGTCAATCTAAAATTTCAGTGCAAATGCACACTGATAGCACCTTCGCAATCTGCCATTTTCTAATTTCAAACATCTTGCAATTGATACCAACAATGGGCATTGATTACTCAATTTTCTGTGTCTGCTACAACCTTGGGTTGTCCTAAGTTGCACCAACTTCTAAAGTTAACATCCCAGGAAACAAGGTAAATTATAAATGCAATATATGCTGCTGTAAATGCACACACAACTGTGCCAAACAACGTACTATTTACTTCAGAGGAGAAGAAGTCCAGCAACAGATACCCGTTAATCAATATCACCAGTGCTGCCAGCAGCCATGAAGTGATCTACAATAAACGATAAAACAAAAAAATTAGTGAACTCTTCAACCACTATTAAAGAATTTCAATCATTGTGCAAAGAAAAAATACTATGAACAGCATGCAAAGATTACTCAAAAGTTATACATAGATACCCAAAGATTAATCAAGTAGCAAAACATGTATTTACCAGCATAGTGCCTACATTAGTGGTAGTAGTTACTAGAATTGCCTCATTGTGTCTAAATCTGTTCTTTTTGACGATCAAGTAGCGAAACTTGTTGACTTTGATTGGCTTCTGAATGTTTGGAAAGCATTAGATCAAACTGCGTGCATTGACTTATGAAAATATTTCATTGTAAATTTTTTTTTAAAGCTGATATGAACTTTGTGCGATTTCAGGGTGAAGTTAACTGTGTCAAATGAGACCCAACAGGTTCTTTGTTGGCCTCTTGCTCTGATGATATCACCGCAAAGGTTGTTGATGCTACTCCTTTCTTTTAGGAAATTTGATTTACATCTTATGTTTTATTTTTATTTTTATAAGTAATTACTGCTTCATCAAATAAAAAACAAAAGTACAGAAGGACTTATCAAAAAAAAAAAAGTACAGAGGGACCAGAGCACACAGGCAGTGTGCTAGGGGCCAACAAAGAAAACAAAATTATAAAGCAAGAAAATTACAGCTATCAAGTAAATCAGCCAAAGAGTTAAAAGTAAAAACACCTGAGTCATTTGTCTACTAAGATAAAGTCTGGAAGAATAGCAGCTTCAAATCATGAATCAACCTCTTTTGCTTCCTTCAAAAGTGCAAGTATTCCTTTCCCACCAAATACTCCACATGAGACAATTAGGGATCATGGCCCAAATCGCTGCATATCTATATCTGTTAAACTTCCTTGGCCAGCTTGCTAGAGGATCCACAACCCCATTGGCATAACCCACAGAATGCCAAATAGAGAAAACACCAAATTCCACAACTCTCTAGCAACAGGGCAGTGCATAAGTAAATGGTCAATAGTCTCCTCATCTCTCTTACACATGCAACACCAATCGATCACCATTACTCTACACCCCCTCAAATTATCACTACTTAAATCCTCCCCAATGCCACAATCTAAAGAAAGAAACTAACCCTTGTAGGTACTTTCGGCTTCCATATAGACTTCCAAGGAAAAGAGAGTTGTGTAGAAGAATTAAGGCCCTATAAAAGGATCTAACATCAAAAGTCTGCTTGAAGGAGGGAATCCAGCAAAGCTCATCCACTACATTCTTTCTCCTCAGGCCAGAATAGATCAAATCCATAAAGGAGACAACCAATTCCAATTCCCAATCTTGTGCTGGTTTAACAAAACTGACATTCCAATGATAACTATCCTCTAAAAGAGATAACAAGTCTGCCACCGAAGCATCCCTGTTACAAGCAAAGCCATAAAGTTCAGGGAAGTTGTCTTTCAGAGGAAGCCCCCCACTCCAAGGGTCATGCCAGAATTTTATAGAAGAGTCATCTCCCACCTTAAAGTTAACAAAATGATAAAAAGCGTCGCAACCCTTCCTGATCCTCTTCCAAAAACAAACTCTGTCAGGCCCCTGCACAGAATTAGAGCACCAAAACCCCCTGCATCGTATGTTCCATTGACATAGATTTTCACCGTTGCATTATATATATGTGCATGTGTTTGTGTGTCTGCACTTTTGTCACTGCAAGGGTTGTTTATGGTACTAGTAGTACATTAATTTGCATCTTGTGTTCCATTGACATGGATGTTTGCTCTTAGCATTATCTCTGTGTGCGTGCGCGCGCCATCTTCAACTTGTATTTCAATCTTCAAACTAATTTAACCTATTTCATACAGTTTAATCACATTTCTTCTTGGCTTATCTTGGTTCTTGTCACTCCAAAATATATATTGTCCTGTCGGTTTTTTTCTTTTTGGTGTGTTTTTGTTTTCAATTTCAACTAATATATAGCAATGTTGTAGACATGGAGTATGAAGCAAGAAAAGCTTGTTCATGACTTAAAGGATCATGCTAAGGTACTGTGGAGATTTTGTTTCTCTTTTTAATCTCAACTAGTCGCAGATCCACGTGATGTGTCGGAATAGATAATTATATTTTAGTTATGGTGTAATATATAATTTGTTCTCTAAATTTTGTGGAAAATAATTTGTTCTCCTAAACACTTAAACAATTTCTAAAATTATTTTTCATTTATTTATCTCAAAAAATATATCTACATTTTATTATTTGAATTTATTTGTTTGATATTATTCATTTTTTAGGCAGTCCATATTTTGATAAATTATGTTATTGTGTATTATATTTTCCTAATTTGTTTTTTCTGAACAACTAAATTGTTTAAGTTTCAAATATATTATTCAAAATTTTCATTCTCTTAAAAAGAGATTATTATATTTATAATTTTAATTATCGTAGGAGTAGCTTTGAACTATTGGTTGAGTTTTATTTACTAATGTAGATACATGAAATTGAAACTGCATATTTCTTAGACATTCCTAAGTGACTATACCATATTATAAATTTAATATTTAAAATAATATATAGGAAAAAAGTAGACTTTATGTCTAAAATTGAACACTTCACCTATCGAAATGAAAGAAAATAATCAATATAATATAAAGAGAATATGATCTAAATTTTTTTTTTTTTTGATTACGTACACTTTTATTTATTAAGATTTAATTACCCTAGATCTTCATATCTCATTTTTGTTATTATACTCCTGTTGAGCCTTCTCATTCGTTATATTATTGGCCACATCATTATTGTTTTTAGTATTTATTTTTTACTTTTAATTTTTTGAAAATATTAAATATATAAATATATTGGCTTTACAAATTCATCTTTAGACAGTTTTAACTTTACATATTCGTTTACTTTAATTTTGATATTATAAATAAATAATAAATCAATGAAAAATAAAAATAAAAATATTGTATATACATATTCATCTTAGGCAGTTTAATTTTAATGGTTGATAGACGATTCAAATACATAGCCAACATTGTATTTTGCTATAAATTCAAAATCTCAGTTCCAAAATAACTAAGTATTATGTTAAAAAAAAAAAAAAATCAAACAAAAGGTAAAAGAGGGAGAGAGAGAAGACTTGTGATGGAAAACTTAAAAAATCAAAGCACACTACCAAATTGTATTAATCCAAAATAGTATTATATAAATAATACAATGATTTATCAACCTAATGTAAAGTTGCAAAAAAGAATATATATATATATATAGAGAGAGAGAGAGAGAGAGAGAGAGAGAGAGAGAGAGAGGGAGAGAGGGAGAGAGTAATCACCTAGCTTCTAACCGTAAGGAGCGAAACTCAATCCGGGGTATAACTGATGAGAATGAGGTTTGGCAGGAAGATGACCAGGTTATGGAACGGGTTATCTTAAACTACTTCACTGGTATTTTTTCAGTCTAATGGCCCAACAGATACAGCGGCTGTAATTGAGGCAATTGAACCCGTTGTCACTGACCCCATGAATGAGTATCTCTGCCAAACTTTTCAAGCTGAAGAAGTTCACAGAGCACTAAAGCAAATGCACTCGACAAAATCGCCAGATCCTGATGGCATGCCCCCTCTCTTCTATCAGCACTTTTGGTCCTTATCAGGTGAGTGTGTCACCAATGCAGTACTTGACTTTTTAAACTTGGGAATTATCCCTCCCCCCCCCCCCCCAAATTTAATGAAACTCATATTGTGCTCATACCTAAGGTGAAGAACCCTATAAAGATTACTCAATATAGACCCATCAGTTTGAGTAATGTCATCTCTAGACTTGCTTCAAAAGTCCTAGCGAATAGACTGAAGCGCTTCCTTCTAGTTATTGTCAGTGAAAATCAAAGTGCTTTCATGTCCTCTCGCCTTATCACAGACAATGTATTAGTTGCTTTTGAGACTATGCACTACCTAAACAACAAACGGAATGGGTGGCAGGGGGAAATGGCTTTAAAACTTGATATAAGTAAAGCTTTTGATAGAGTGGAATGGGGGTGCCTAAAGAATATTATGCTAAAAATGGGTTTCTCTGATAGATGGGTGAATATTATGATGCTTTGTGTTACATCAGTTATATATTCTGTCCGGATTAATGGTACCCCTCGAGGCCACATCACCCCTACAAGGGGCTTGCGGCAAAGGGACCCCAAATCTCCTTTTCTCTTTTTGTTTTGTGCAGAAGGACTATCAGTTCTTCTCCATCACGCCACAAGAAATGGAGGATTGCATGGGGTAGCCGCTTGTCCACAGGGCCCTCCGATATCACACCTCTTTTTTGCCGATGACAGTATCATTTTTTGTCAAGCCACCAGTGATGATTGTAACTGCTTGGAACAGATTTTGGAGACGTATGAAAAAGCATCTGGCCAACAACTCAATAGAGAGAGACCTCATTATTTTTCAGCCATAACACTCCCCAAGAAACTAAGGAGTATATTCAGCACCGTTTTGGAGCGGATGTCATCAAGCAGCATGAAACCTACTTGGGATTACCTTCCCTAGTTGGTAGATCTAAGAAAAACACTTTTCGTGCATTAAAAGAGAGGCTGGATAATAAACTCTCCAGGTGGAAGGAAAAGATGCTCTCATAAGCAGGGAAGGAAATCCTCATCAAAGCAGTGACTCAAGTCATCTCGACTTATACAATGAGTGTTTTCAAGCTTCCAGACACCTTGTGTGATGAGTTAACTAGCATGGTTCGTACTTTTTGGTGGGGAAAGTCCAATGGAAAAAATAGGATGGCATGGTTGAGCTAGGATAAAATGTGTGCTCCTAAAAAGGATAGGGGGCTTGGCTTTCGAGACCTTCGTGCTTTTAACTTGGCACTCCTGTCAAAACAAGGCTGGCGTTTGCAAACAAACACCCACTCAATGGTATACCGTGTTCTCAAAGCTCGTTATTTTCCTAATAGTGATTTCCTCCATGCAGAGCTTGACCGACAACCTTCCTATGCATGGCGAAGCCTCATGGCAGCCCAACACATTGTCGATGCTGGTCACCGTTGGCAAGTGGAAGATGGTACTACTATTCGAGCATGGAAAGACAGATGGATCCCACAACCATCTACTTTTCGCCCTATCACTTTGACAAATACGCTCCACATCGATTCCACAGTCTCCAAGCTTATCGATGAGGAGACAAGTGAATGGAAGGCTGCCTTGGTCAAGCAAATTTTCCTACCTACTGAAGCCCAGACCATCCTAGGCATCCCAAGGAGTCAGAGGCGTATCAATGACCGTATGGTTTGGGCCTATACACCTAAAGGATGTTTCACGGTAAGTAGTGCCTACAAAGTGGCCATTAATATGTCACCAAACACCACCACGGGGAGCGTGTCGGCCACTGATATGATGGGACAGTTTTGGTGAAGAGTTTGGAGCCTTGATATCCCAAACAAACTAAAAACTTTTGCATGGAAAGCAAGCCGCAACATCCTCCCTACGGAGGTAAATCTTTGCCGTCGCGGAGTGATTGATAATGCCACATGTGAAGCATGTGGCTAGGCTGAAGAAACAAGTGGACATTTGTTTTGGGATTGCACCAAGTCACGTGAAGTATGGTTGGCCACGGGAATACCTTTCGATACTACAGGTGTCAGCTTCAGGGAATTTATTGATCTTCCTTGGTACCTCATCTTTGTGCAGCACATGGGAAATGACTTGATCGAGCTCATTATCATAGTGGCATGGTGCATGTGGTACAACCACAATAAGACAAGGCTTGGCTCCACCAGACAGACTAGCCATGAGATTATCCATAAAGCTCGTTCCATTCTTGATGAATTCCAGCTAGCTCACGTTGCTCGGCCTATCTTCAAGGAACAAGCGGATTCTCGTTGGATTCCACCTTCACATCCATGGTACAAAGTTAACATCGATGCCGTAATCTTTTCAGACCTTCACACCATTGGCATCGAGGTTATAATATGTGACCATGAGGGATCGGTGATAGCCGCTTTGAGTAAGCACTTACCACTACCGTTGGGACCATTAGAGGCCAAAGCAAAAGCCGCGGATGAAGCAATCTCCTTTGCATGGGACGTTGGGGTCAAAGAGGTGATTTTTGAGAGCGACTCGAAGGAAGTTTCTGATGCTATATGTGGTACCATTGCACCTTGGGTCACAATTGTGGATATCATTGAGGGAACTCTTCACCGAATGCAAGCCTTTCGACGGACTCAGTTTCAACATGTGAGACGGACAGCCAACCAAGCAGCACATACCTTAGCACGACATGCTAAAGGAATTAGTGAATTTGTAACGTGGTTAGAGGAAAGCCCACCCTTTCTTGATGCCCTTGTACTTTGGGAAGCTATGTAGCCTATTCTCTTCTCTTTAATAAAAGTTTCAGTATTTCCCATAAAAAAAAATACTCCCCCTTCTAAAAAAAAAAAAAAAACATTACTCCCATATCTTAGGGGCAAATAGAATTGCTCTAAAGGCTATCATTGATAAATATTTTTATTAGAGAAAATTATATGAATCATATATAACTAGCTTAAAAAAATGAATTTATATATAATTAAATATAATAATAAAAAATTTGGTTTAGAAACTTGGTATGAGTGTTTGGACAAACTTCTTTATCATTTTGCCAATTTCTTTTGGCATAATTAATATTGGGAAAAAAATTTTGTATAATTTTAACACTCTCCATTATACACGATTCAAAACATAAGGTGGCAAGCACTTTATGTGAAAAAAATTTAAAGAAAAAATATTGTCAAGAATATTTCAGGAAATAAATCAAATTAATTATAAATCATATGCATAGTCAAAACTACAATTAAAATGACAGAAATATTTTTGGTAATAACTCAAATTGATTTGGATTGTGAATCACAAATCAGCTATCATGATTAAGTGCGCCGTTATAGAAATCATTTAAATTTTTTTTTTTTTGAGAAAATAGCATCTGAATTAAAATAAAGATCAGCCAAAATCGGCTAAAAGTACATCATTAACTTGTGGTGGAACATCCTCCATCCACACAGAGAAACCAATAATATGTCTCGCCTACTTTGCTAGAGCATGAGCAACTGAGTTACCCGATCTACGAATGTGAGAAAAAGAAATACAATTGCAAAAATGTAAATAATGCTTAGCAGAAAGAATTAAATGACCAAAAGAAGAGAAAGATTCCTCCTCCTTTCTTAAGGCAGAGATGACCACCTCAGAATCTCCCTCGACAATGAAAGAGGGTAGGTTGAGGTCCATTGCTAGAGTAATGGCTCGGACTGCTGCTAGTGCTTCCACTTCATCTGAGGAGGATGGGAGTTGAATTTTCTCAACCAAGGAGGCAATTACCTTCCCATGAGAGTCTCGGACAACAATTCCCAAACCAGCTTCATCCTTGTCCCTAAAAACGGCTCCATCAAAATTGATCTTAAGGGATGGTGAAGGGGGAGGTTCCCACTTAGGTGTTTCCCTTTGTGGCCGAGGCAAGAGAGTAGAAACAGGTGGCTGTGCTTGAGTGAAGTCTTGTAGCATCTGCTTGGCTGAAGGGATGACTTGAGTGAGCGGGTAAGGCTTGTTTCTTATTCGAAGCTGGTTGCGCCGAGACCATATTGTCCACGCCAAAGCTGTAAAGAGTTCAGGATTTCGACCATTCTCCAATATATAGCACGCCAGCTCATAGAAGTTTGTAAACTTTTTTGACCTGCAAAACAACCATAAAGTGTCAGCTTCCCAAATGGCCGAGAGTTCAGCATAGTCCCACAGCGCATGAAGTCCATCTTCTGCTTTCAAATGACAGTGGCAGCAAATATCTTCGACTAGGACTTTTCTTCGAACCAGGTTCACCTTCACTGGTAAAACTTCCTTGCACGCCCTCCAGAGGAAGTTTTTAACTTTATTCGGTACCGAGAGCCCCCATATCCGACGCCAAACACTTGTAGAATCACCCTGAGCTTGATGAGAAGGCCGTGGGTCAGCTGTTTCTTGAACAAGGAACCTGTATCCCGACTTCACCGAATACACTCCATTGGGAACATAAGGCCATATGAGTTTGTCTTCAACGTTTGTGGGGCTAAGTGGAATTTTTAGTATCAAGTCAGCCTCCAAAGGAGCAAAGAGGCCAGCCACAATATCTCTATCCCAGCTTCTGCTCGTTGGGTTAATTAGGAAATTAACTGTAGCTTCATGCAGACCATCAATGACTGGAGATAAGACCCTCGGATGCTCCAAACTAGGTAACCAAGGGTGGTCCCATATTTTAATAAAATCTCCATTACCTACTCTCCACCGTGCCCCTCTCCATAGTACCTCCCTACCTTTAAGTAAACTATGCCAAGCATATGAACCACTAGCACACTCTGGGGCCTCCATGAAGGAACAATCCGGGAAAAATTTATTCTTAAAGACTCTGTGGAAAAGTGAGTCTTTATTGTGAAGGAGACGCCAAGCTTGTTTAGCTAACAAGGCGTCATTGAAGAGAGCTAAGTCTTTAAATCCCATTCCACCATCCAATTTTGATTTTACAAGTGTCTCCCATTTGACCCAATGTATTTTTCGTCGGTCTCCTCGTTGTCCCCACCAAAATTTCCGGATAAGACTCTCCAATTCAGTACAAAGTCCCAAGGGTAATTTGAAACAGCTCATAGTATAGGTGGGAATTGCTTGAACAACTGCTTTGATCAAGATCTCTCTACCAGCCTGAGATAACAATTCTTCCTCCCACCCTTGCAGCTTCCTCCAAACCTTTTCCTTAATGAAATCAAAGCAGGCTTTTTTCCTTCTCCCTACAAAAGATGGTAACCCAAGATACTTCTCATACTGTTTGATCTCTGGAACCCCCAAAACTTGTTTGATATGCTCCCTTTTTTCTTCCAAAGTGAGCTTACTGAAGAAGATGGTGGTTTTATTTCTATTTATCTGTTGACCGGAACAGCTCCTATATACCTCCAAAATCTCTAGAATATTTCTGCATTCTTGATCTGTAGCTCTACAAAAAAGAAGACTATCATCTGCAAAAAGAAGATGTGTTAGTCTAGGGCCATTTCTACATAAAGCAAAGCCCTTGATATCTCCACGGTTGGCTGCTTGGTCAAGCAAACCATTCAAACCTTCAGTACACAGTAGGAATAGAAAAGGGGATAATGGGTCCCCCTGTCTGATACCCCGGGTTGGAGTGATCAAGCCTTTTGGTTCCCCATTAATCAAGATAGAATAAGAGACAGTAGTAATGCACGTCATCATCAATCGGATCCATTTTTCATCAAAACCCATTTTCCTCATTACTGCTTCCAAATACACCCACTCCACTCTATCATAAGCTTTGCTCATATCCAACTTTATGGCCATATAATCATCTTTTCCAGTATGCCTCTGTATGCTATGTAAGAACTCAAAAACCACCAAAATATTATCAGAAATAAGACGACTCTTAGTGAAAGCACTCTGATTTTCAGTAATAATATTTGGTAGAATTTTCTTGAGTCTATTTGCCAAAACCTTTGAAAAAATTTTATACAGTACATTACAAAGGCTGATAGGTCGGAACTCAGACACAAATTCTGGATTTTTAACCTTTGGAATGAGAGTAATAAAAGTATGATTAAGGTTAGCAGGCAAGGATGCAGAGTTTAAAAAGTGAAGTACAGAAGATGTGACATCCACACCTAATAAATCCCAATAGGACTGATAGAAAATAGGTGGCATACCATCTGGGCCTGGAGCTTTTAGGGGAGCCATTTGTTTAATTGCCTCATGCACCTCCGAAGCTTCAAAATCGGCCACCAATTTCGCATTCATCTCCTCAGTAATAATGGTGTTTACAAACTGGATGGTATTCTCCAAGGTAGTGGGGTTGGCCGAATTAAATAACTCCTTATAATAAGCCACAATATATTCGGCCACTTCTTCCTGACTTTGGCACCAATTACCATCACCTTTCTTCAAAGCATGGATGGAATTACGTCTCAATCTTTGAGTGGCCCGTGCATGAAAGTACTTGGAATTCCGATCACCATATTTTGCCCACTGAACTTTGGATCTTTGCAGCCACATCCTAGCTTCCTTATCCATGAGATTATTAAGTTCAAAAACTAATTCTTTAACCCGAAAATTTTGTCCAGACCTCATGGCTTCTGCCTCGGCTTTCATAAGCTCCTTCTTCTTTAATTGAAGTTGTCTTCGTATACTGCCAAAGCTCTTCATACTCCACTTCTTCAATTCAATACCACATCTCTCAATCTTCTTTATTACTCGAATACCCATGTCTGAAGAATCCTGCTCGGCCCATACAGCTTGAATAGTATCTGTACACCCTTTCTCTGCTAACCACATTTCTTCGAATCTGAAAGGTTTGGTTGTAGTTGAAAAAATCAGATTTCGTGGCACTATCCATATTGGGTCATGATCCGAAGTGAAGGAAGGTAAATGGTGAACTATAGTTCCAGCAAATTTGAGCATCCACTCTCTATTAGCCAAACCTCGATCCAGTCTCTCCCACACTGAATGGCCATCATTAAAGTGCTTCTTCCAAGTAAATTGAGAACCCGTAAAACCTAGATCCATAAAACCACACTCATCAATAGCATCTCTGAAAAGTTGCATCTGTGTCTGACTTCGAATACTACCCCCCAATTTCTCTGATTGCCTGGTGATTTCATTAAAATCACCCAAGCAAAGCCAAGGGAGTGTCATCCTAGAATTAAGGTCCCGGAGGAGATCCCAAGACTCTATTCTTTTGTGTGTCACCGGTTCTCCATAAAAACCTGTCAGCCTCCAAGCTCCATCTACCCCTTTATTTACAATAGCATCAATATGGTTTTTTGAAGATGTTTGAACTTGCAGGTCTACACTATTTTTCCAAAAGAGAGCCAAACCTCCCCCTCTATTTATTCTTTCTACCAAGTGCAAATTATCAAATCCCAAATTTCTCTTTAAATCATTTAGCCTTGCTTCATCTGCCCATGTCTCGGCTAAAAACACGACAGAGGGATCTTTAGCCCGGATTATATCTCCAAGCTCCCGAACTGTACACGGGTTCCCAAGCCCACGACAGTTCCATGCTAAGCAACTCATTGGAACTGGCGGGACTGCACAGCAGTCTCCGCCAATGAAAAGTGAAACCCATCTAAAGTCTGCACCCTCTTAGATGCTTGTTCTGTCTCTTCAATTCCCTTAGCCTCAGAAGTACGTTTACCCAGAGTTAGAGCATGCATGGCCGGTTCAATATTCTGATTCGAACGTGCCAAACGTTTCCAAGTTCTTAAACATGGTTGGTTCCCTTCATGGTCACATGAGTTTGAGTTGGGTACATGTGCATCAACAAGGTCCAAAGGAGTAGGACTATCATGTACACATATTACGTCAACATCTCTAGACTCCGTAGAAGGCACAGCGTCTTGAAAATCCGGGTTAGCTGTGAAAGTGGCATGAGAATCAAATTTATTTAATTCCGTATCAATGTCCTGAAGTTGATCATCAAAGGTAACCGATTTGTGTTGCGTGATTTCAGGCATCACAGAAGGAAAGGATTCAGGATCATTAACCACGTTACCAGCAAGGGAAGTTGGAGAGTTAGGTGCCTGAATATTCGGAGTTGCTTTATTTTGAAACTCCGTTAACGGATTGAGATCTACAGGGTTAGCAACCACCGTCTGTGGAGTCTCCTCCGTCTGCTGCCTTCTCTCAGACCTCCAGTTACTTCTAGCCATGCCATCAATCCCTCCAAAATCTCCTCCAGTGCCCGAGACAAACACGAAAGACTTCTTCCCTACAGAGAAAGGATCGGCTCGGAGCCACGCACCGTACTCCTGCTGGTTTAGTGGTAGCGATCCTTTGCTAGAAAGCCACACACTGCATTCCTTCGCTTCGTGGGATACCATCCCACACCAATAGCAGAAATTAGGCATCTTCTCATATCTAAAAGTTACCCATACTTCACCCTCCTTGCCAAGAAAGACTTTACGTCCTCTGTTAAGTGGTCTAGTAACATTAACATCGACTCGGATCCTTAGAAAGTCACCACCAAATAGCTCTCCGACCTGTGCTGCACTAGACACTTCCCCAAGGCTTCTTCCGATCTCATACGCCATCTTCTCGTTTAGTCTGTTTATTGGAAGCCCATGGATTTGGACCCAGAATTTAACCGAGTGAAATCTTATACTCCGAATAGGGTCTGAGCCATCATAGCGCGAGAGAAGTATAAGGTGTTTGTCATATGTCCACGGTTCAGTAGCTAAAATCCTCTCAGCGTCACTATCATTGTCAAACACGAACAGTATAATATGATTACCAACATCTCGGATCTCAAAACTGTTCTGGATTTTCCACAGAGGCTTGAGAGTTCTTCCAATCGCATTGATGTTAAGCGCTCTTCTAGTCAAGAATTTTGCTGCTAGAATCACCTCATGTGCATTAGGGTTGTCGTCATCCAGAGTAACCCTATTAGTTTCTTCCTCCAGTAAAGAGAACCTTTTCCAATC
This sequence comes from Lithocarpus polystachyus, assembly GCA_033629205.1. Taxonomy (NCBI): domain Eukaryota; kingdom Viridiplantae; phylum Streptophyta; class Magnoliopsida; order Fagales; family Fagaceae; genus Lithocarpus; species Lithocarpus polystachyus. Next base: position 29,794,732 of record CM066168.1, on the reverse strand, counting down.
GTTGAGTATGTCCTCCATCTGCTGAGGACGCTCAGTGCAATAGAAAGAAAGAAAGAAGTTTACTGTTTCCCCACCCCAATAAAAGACACCCACTAGCCCTACTATCGACACAGTCAACAGAGGGGAAGATTATCACACCCTAAGGAGGATAACGTGTTCTACAACCCCGTCTCTCTAAGCAGCGTTAGAGAGTCTAGAGGAGAGAAACCCTAGAATTTTTAGTGTTTTGTATATAGTCAAATACTTATTTTTAGGAATTTAATTATTATCGTCATTATGTAATTGTGGGATTTGTAACATTTATCTTCTTTTTCTTTTTTTTCTTTTTTTTTTGAGAATCAATATCTTAGTATATGCACACACTTTTTTTTTTTTAATTTTGATGGATTGTATGTATATATATACACACACACAATACAATAAATAAAAGTGACAAGCCATTTTCCTATTATCATTTTCTTCACATGGTATCAACGCCATCCATTTCTAGGCTTTTTGTTTTTCATTTTCGCTCCGTTTGTTTTGAAATAAAATATTTTCCAAAAAATGTTTCCCTATTTTTAAGTATTTATTTGCGTGTAAAATGTGGTCAAACTTGCAAAATATTTTTCATTTATCTTAAAATCCTTTATAAAAATTAAAACGTTTAAAATTTAAAATTTTGATAAAACATTTTCCAAAAACACATTGTCTCCCCTCCTTGACCCCATATAGTGGCTAGGTTGTTAATCTAGTGGCTGGATTTGTCATTCCGGCAATTGGTTTAAGCAGTCTGATCATGAAGTCATCGCTCCAGCGATAGTTGCTTGCAGTTTAGTGGCCAAAGCCATTGTTCCAATGACTAGTGTTGGTGATTCGGTCGCTAAAGACATTGTTTAGGCAACATTTGCTAATCGTCAGGTAGTCGAAACCACTATCTGGCAACCAATGCTGACGGTTTGGTCACTAAAGACCTCGTTTTGACAGAGGTCAACAGTGGTCTAATCATTAAAGCCACCATTTTAGCTGCCGATTCTGGCGATCTAATCATTGGATCTCTGACACTAGCAACTTTAGTGGCTGAGGCATTAGTTTTGGTGGCTTGTTTGAAAAATTTTACATATCACACCAAACATTTGAAAATATTTTATGTTTGAAAATTATTATTTCAAAACAAATGGAGCATTCATCTCTTGTCAACCTCTTCCTTCTTTCTCACGGCTTGCTATGACATTAACCAATTTTATACCTACAATTCTCCCAATCTTAACATTTTGACGGTCGGTACTAGCCACTAGGCCTGTACACGGGTTGATCCAGGTCAGGTTTGTGCCCAACCCAGAACTGACTCGACTAGATGGCCAGAAATTCAACCCATTGCCGATCGGAGTGGCTCACTGGATCGGGCGAATCCGACCTTCAACAGATGGCGGTCGGTTTAGTCGGAGTTGGAGAGCTCAAAATCGTCCAAAAATCGACGAGTTAACGGCAAAATCAGAAAAATTTTGGTGATGTTTTCGCCGGATTTGACGAAATCTCACCAGATTCGTCAAGATCTTGCTAGATCTAGTGAGATCTCGCCAAATCCGGTGGAGATTCCATGGATCTAGTTAAGATCTTGCCGGATATAAAAAATTTCGTCGAAAATTGCTCTTTTGATCAGTTTGGTGAAGTTTCTTTGGGTTTTGGGGAGAACACCCGCCACTCGACCCATGGTTTTCAGATTCTGGAGGCGGAGACCCGCCGCCGACCGTTACCGGCGTCGGGTCGGCCGGTTCTTGGGCCGAATCAAGGGGGTTGGCCGAGTGGGTCAGGTCTCGGTTGCTGTTGGACAGGCCTACTAGCCAAATTATAACCCTAGAATGACTTTTAATGTAAAACTCAACATACACCCACACAACACACACTTAATAATCAATATCGACCCAATGAAAAATGCTTGCCACATATGTACTATGTCCCAAAATGACTGGTTTAGTCATAAGTGAGTTTCATTGTAGATGTTAATAAAGCCCAAATTAACTAGTATAGCGTAAATATGAGACTCCGTACAATACATACTTAATCAATATCCAGTCAATATGAGGCATCATAGTATCTTGTTTTGCATGGCTTATGCAATGGAATTATTTTCTTGACAAATCTTACTATTTTGGCTGTATGGTATTTATATATCATTCTGATGGTAATCAAAGAATGACATTGTTTGTTCAGTGCGCTAATAAAAGGACTTGAACAAATTACCATCAAAGAATGACATTGTTTGTTCAATGCGCTAATAAAAGGACTTGAAAAAATTTCTTGATTTACTTTACTGCTCTTGGTGTGATGAAGCATAGGTATTTTTCTAGTATATTAGAAATTATTATTATTTTTTAAATAATATCTAGGCTTGACTAACCAATTTGTTTTAGGAAGTTATCTCGTATCGTAGCAGCCAATATGGCCAGTATATACCCTGCCAGCCAGTATACCGGTATAGGAACACCTCTGTTTTGTACCGGAAAAAATACCGGCTGTATCGGCAAAATCCAACTGTTTTGGCCGGTAAAGAGATATCGGGCCGAAACAGGAAAATGGTAATTTTGTTTTGGCTTCTAACCTAACCCTACCCCCTCGTTCTTTCTCTATCTCTCACTCTCTCTCTCGGCTGCTCTGTGCATTTGTCTCTCACCTCACTCTCTCGACTTCTCTGTCTCTTCCCCACTCTGTCTCTTGGCGGCTCTGTCTCTCACTCTCAGGTAAAATTTTGTCTTAATTTTTGCTATGTGGAATTATATTTTGTGTGGAATAGTGATTCAAATGATGTGATAAATAACAAATTGATTATTGTGTTCAGGAATTGATAGCAAAATTGATTACTGTGTTGATATATATTGTTGTTTCAGCCATATTATTTTTGTTGTTGGGTTACTGTGTTTCATTATATATATTGTTGTTTCATTCTTGATTTTGGTTAGCTTGAAATATTGGGTTAGTAATTTACAACTTAGTATTATTATTAATAAAAAGGTAACTTAGGATTATTAACAAATAATTGATTGTATATATGCAATGTGAATTGTGACTGAAAATCAGTCAAGTGTAGCATCTGTCCCAGTTGTAAGATTTGAGGATCCAGTATGGGCTTATGGTTGTGTGCTTGCTCACTCCCAAGTGTAGGAAATCGTAGCAATATAATTCTCGGAGTACCGAGGTCGATCCACAAGGAGCAGGGTAAATTCAAAGACAATATAATTAAACAACAATTTGGGTGAAGAAGAAAAGTACTTTTTCTTGGTGATTGTTAACAAGAATAATAATAAAAACTGATTTAAATAAATAATGTAAATATTAGGGCATCAGAGTGTTTCCCTATATCGATATGAAATTTTTTGTAATCTAAGAAATTATATATTTCATAATTGATTGTTCTTATACAATTAAAAGCTTATGATTCAGTTGAACTGAGACAATTCAAGAACGCATGAAAACCTAGATTAATAATGCGATTAGAATAGTTTTTAGAAAAACTCATTCACTGTAAAACGTGCTTTCTATTTGAAACTATTAGAAATTTATCTAAACAATAAGAAAAACATGATTGAACTTATTGAAAGCATGGAAGAACTAATACATCAAAAAATATCTAATTGAACAATCAAATATATTGTTGTCTAAAATTTTAGAAAGAATCACATTGAATATTCATACTGTATAGAAGAAACATAACCTCTAACCTTAGCAAAGAGTTTAGGTGGCCATTAGAGAAAGAAAAATACAAGGTTTTTCTCTGCCAAATTCATTCTACACAGCCTCCCTTCAAAACCCTAACGTCCAAGTATCCAAAGAAAATAAAATTTTTTCTATTTTAATTTTCGTCCAGATTTACAGCAGTAACTTGTCAGTTAATTTCGGCTTTCAAAAATTGTGAATTTCTAAAAACTCAACTTTAAAGTTGGAGATATTTAACTCGTGGGTCCAACCCATCTGGCCTTGTGTCAATTGAATTTTTGAGGAGAGAGATACGCCTAAAATACTAATCAGTGCTCAAATTTGATTTTTTTTCCCTTTAAAATTCTACCTCTTTGATTTCTTTCCTTATTTGAAGCCTCCAAACATGGTAGATGACCTAAGCACTCCAGCTGCACCTCCTTAGACATTTAAGCATGGTCCTCTAGCTCTTCTTTAATTCTAGTTTGGCCTTCATTCTCTCACAAACTCCTGTAAACTCGTCTTTTTCTCATGATTTCCTGAAAGTAGAAAATTACATGCAATGAATGACATTTTATTCAAGATATTATGTAAAGATAAATAATAGGGACTAATGCAAATCATGACTTAATTATACAAATTAAGCACAGTAGTAAAAAGAAAACGCCTACATAAATATATAACAAGTATACATTTTAAGGCATTATCATCGTGCTGTGCCGGATGTGAGAAGTAACACCCAGTGTATTTTTTGTTGTAAAATGACAAAGGGAGGAGGAATTACTAGGCTCAAGTATCATTTAGTTGGGATACTGGGTGATGTTGAAGCCTGTAAAAAAATATATGAAGATGTAAAATGGCAAATGAAACAATTGCTTGAATATTTAAAGAAAAAAAGAAAAAAAAATGAATAAAGAAATTGCAAATCCCCCTGGTTTAGAGGAGGAGGATGATGATCATCATCATCATCATGAAGGTAATAATGATAATGAGAGAGTGGGTTAAAAGAGTCATTCATCAGTTAGTAATTATAATACCAAAGGGAAAGAAAAAGTTGGAGAAAGTTCAAACATTAAATCCTTTTTTGCTCCAAGAACAACTCCTGGTTCTCAACCATCCATAAAATCTTCTTTGGCCTCAAAGCAAAAGGTTGAAAGGGCAAGAATGAATTTTGCAAGATGGTGGTACCATGCTAATATACCTTTCCATGCAGCTTGCTATGTGTATTATCAATAAGCTTTAGATAATGTACCATCTATTGGGCTTGGTTTTAAGGGACATTCTTATCATGACTTGAGAGGGCCTTTATTACAAAAACATGTGGATGAAATGGATGGTTATCTCTTAATTGTGAAAAATGATTGGAAAGTTTATGGGTGTTCACTAATGTCAGATGGGTGGACAAATCAAAAGAAAGCTCCCATCATTAATTTTTTAGTGTATTGTCCAAGAGGTACCATGTTTCTTAAATCCCTTGTTAGGCCTAACAAAGGATGCAGAGACATTGTTAAGTTGTTTGATAAAGTTGTTCAAGAAGTTGGGGTTGAGCACATTGTGTAGTTCATTACAGATAATGATGCTTCTTACAAGTCTACAGGAAAGAAGTTAATGTAGAAATATGGGTCATTCTTATGGTCTCTTTGTGTAGCTCATTGCATTGATTTAATGTTGGAAAATTTTTCAAATAATAGATATTTTCCTATCATTGATGAAACTTTCTAAAAGGCTAAAAAGATTGCCAAATTCATATACAACCATGGCAAAGTTTTGTCTTTGATGAGAAGCGACTTCACTAATGGTAGGGATTTGATTCGTCCAACCATCACAAGGTTGGCAACTGAGTTTTGAAGTCTTCAATGCTTGACTAAGTTCAAGAAAGAACTTAGGCAAATGTTTACTTGTGATCAATGGGTTGAATCTCGACATGCTAGAGATATCATGGGAAAGGAGGTAGCTGCAATTGTTTTGGAAGATAAAGAGTTTTGATTACAATGTCAACAAATAGTGAAAATTAGCGAGCCTTTGGTTAGAGTACTACGTCTTGTAGATGAGGATGAAAAACCGGCAATGGGATACTTGTATGAGGCAATGGATAAAGCAAAAGAGAATATAAAAGCAAGGTTGAAGAATAAAATTTCTACATATCTACCATTTACTAGTGTCATTGATGCTAGGTGGGATAAACAAATTCATAGTCCATTACATGCAGTAGGTTGTTATCTCAACCTTGGAATCTTCTTTAGGCATTCATTTAAGAAGCAAGAAGATGTTACAAAAGGCCTACTTAGTACCATTAAAAGGTTGGTTTCTGATCCTGATAAGCAAGACATTCTTAGTACTCAAATTGAAACATACAAAGAGTCTTTAGGTGACTTTGGAATGCCTAAGGAAATCCACCAACATGAAAAACTAAGTCCAAGTATACTATAAGTATCTATACATAAATATATATATATATATATTTCATTTGAAAGTTTGTTATTTGCTTTGTACTAAATTAATAATTTCTTTTATTTTTGAAAGTTACATGATGGGAGCAATTTGGAAATGACACTCCAAAATTACAAAAGTTTGCAATTCGAGTGCTAAGTTAGTGTTGTAGTGCAACTAGTTGTGAAAGAGCTTGGAGCACATTTGAGTTTGTCCATTCCAAGAGGCAAAATAGGCTTAAGCATAAATGTTTGAATGACTTGGTATATGTTCGTTATAGTCTAGAGAGATATATTTTTAAATATATTCAATTTTTATTTTGAATTATTAGAAATTGTCACTAATGTATGATATTGATTTTGGTAGGAACATTAATTAGGACAAATGATTGCTTGGATCCTTTAAGCCTTGATAATATTGATTTAATGCAGGATTGGATAGCTGAGGAATCTAAATTTGTGTTACTAACTGAGGAAGATGTGAATTGGGCTAGCATTGAAGAACTATTAGCAACAATGACTTTGGAAGATGATGATGATGATGATGATGTTCTTGATGAGGATGATGGTGATAATGATGTTGTGTTGACAAATGCTAATACTTATGTATTTTATGGTCATGATGTAAATCTTTTTAAAGGATGGGAGTAGATGATTCTATGTAATTTGTTTTAACTTAATTATTTGTATTATTTATTTTTTTTGTATGCAATGAACAATTAAGCTTTCTGTTTTTTATATTGTGTTTTTTTTTTCCCTTTTAGTTTCTACTAAAGTTTAAAATTGTGAATAATTTGTTCTAAATTGAGGTAATGTTTTATGGTAAACAGGGATTTTTGAGGAAATGTTTTATGGTAAATAGAGATTTTGTGTGTGTGTGTGTGTGTGTTAAATATATAAAATAGCGGTAAACCTGAAATTGTACACCGGTACTGACTGATACTAAATTATATCATTTCGCTAGCCAAACCAGTACAGCCTTCGATACAAGATTGACTCACTTGAGTATTGAACAGGCGATTGGCCAAGAAGATTTACCACGAAAGGAAAATATAATATTGTGCATCATGTATATATAATCCAACTACTAAGACATACTTTTAATAATTCAAGAGGCGGTAGGATTTAACAATTCCCTGTATAAAACACATTGTAGCATACATATAGCATCAACTTTTCACACAAAAGTTCATTAAAAGATTTGGTGAAAGAACAAATCTTATGAATTCATAGGCATAAGAGGAGAGAAAGTTTTCCTCCTCATACCATGCCTATGAAGTATAAAATTGAAGTAGTTTAGTATTCTAACACTTCTTTTTTCTTTTTCTTTTTTATTTAAAAATATATAAATGTTTCATAGTTTGGTTTGTAGAAACCAAAAAACTGAAGGTGTTGCATGTGTTAGAGACAAAGGACGAAAACTAAGAGATTTTCTCCGTGTTCCCTGCTACTAGTTTGCCTTGCAACATAATTACAGGTCCTCTCTCTTCCTTAGTTTTACATTTTTTTTCCCTTTCTTGTCTTCTAGCTTGATAAAGTTTTCGTCTCTCTTGCTTTTGTTAGGTAAGAAATAATTTTTCTGTCTCTCTTGCTTGCATCATGCATGCAATATGTATGAGACTTACAGAAGAATTGTTATTATACAAACTCATTTTTTCAAAAGGACAATTTAGTTTTTTATTCTATAAAAGTAGATTTTGGTGGATCTTTTACTTATATGGTTGGTATGGATTTTACTTCTATCTTATGCATACCAAATCAAGTTATGCTCAGAACTTTGCAACTCCACCAATATATTTTAGTTTATCCAACAAAAATATTCAAAATTCAAATCTTTTCACTCCAATTGTCAATGTATATTAAAAAAAAAGTATTTATACATCATTCAAAAAAATATTTAAAAAAAGGGAGTTGAATAAAACATAGTCAATGGAGTCATTCTAAATTAATAATTTCTTTATTTTTGGAAGTTACTTGGTGGGAGCAATTTGGAAATGACACTCCAGAATTACAAAAGTTTGCAATTCGAGTGCTAAGTTAGTGTTGTAGTGCAACTGGTTGTAAAAGAGCTTGGAATACATTTGAGTTTCTCCATTCCAAGAGGAGAAATAGGCTTGAACATAAACGTTTAAATGACTTGGTATATGTTCGTTATAATCTAGAAAGGTATGTTTTTAAATATATTTAATTTTTATTTTGAATGATTAGAAAATGACACTAATATATGATAATGATTTTGGTAGGAACATTAGAGGGACAAATGATTACTTGGATCCTATAAGCCTGGATAATATTGATTTAATGGACGATTGGGTAGTTGAGGAATCCAAATTTGTGTTACTAACTGAGGAAGATGTGAATTGGGCTAGCATTGAATAATCATTAACAACAATGACTTTGGAAGATGATGATTATGATGATGTTGTTGTTCTTAATGAGGATGATGGTGATAATGATGTTGTGTTGACAAATGCTAATACTCTTGTATTTTATGGTCCTGATGTAGATCCTTTTGAAGGATGGGAATAAATGATCCTATGTAATTTTTCTTAACTTAATTATTTGTATTATTTGTTTTCTTTGAATGCAATGAACAATTAAGCTTTCTGTTTTTTATATTGTGTTTTTTTTTTTCTTTTAGTTGATGATAAAGTTTAAAACTATGAATAATTTTTTTTGAATTGAGGTAATGTTTTATAGTAAACAGAGATTTTTAAGGTAATGTTTTTATGGTAAATAGAAATTGTGTGTGTGTGTGTGTATGTGTGTGTGTGTGTGTGTATTAAATATATAAAATAGCGGTGAACTCGAAATCGTATACCGATAATGACCGATACTAAAATATATCGTTTCGCTAGCCAAACCGGTACAGTACAAGATTGACTCTCTTGAGTTTTGAACAGACAATTGGCCAAGAAGATTTACCACAAAAGGAAAATATAATATAGTGTATCATGTATATATAATCCAACGGCTAAGACATACTTTTAATAACTCAAGAGGCGGTAGGATTTAACAATTCCCTATATAAAACACATTGTAGCATATATATAACATCAACTTTTCACATAAAAGTTCATTAAAAGATTCGGTGAAAGAACAAATCTTATAAATTCATAGGCATAAGAGGAGAGAAATTTTTCCTCCTCATACCATGCCTATGAAGAATAAAATTAAAGTAGTTTAGTATTGTAACACTTCTTTTTTATTTAAAAATATATAAATGTTTCATAGTTTGGTTTGTAGAAACCAAAAAACTGAAGGTGTTGCCTTTGTTAGAGACAAAGGACGAAGACTAAAAGATTTTCTCCGTATTCCTTGCTACTAGTTTGCCTTGCACCATAATTACAAGCCCTCTCTCTTCCTTAGTTTTACATTTTTTTTTTCTATCTTGTCTTTCGGATTGATAAAGTTTTTGTCTCTCTTGCTTTTGTAAGGTAAGAAATAATTTCTCTGTCTCTCTTGCTTGCATCATGCATGTAATGTGTATGAGATTTACAGGTGAATTGTTATTATACGAACTCATTTTCCCAAAAGGACATTTAAGTTTTTAACTCTATAAAAGTAGATTTTGGTGGATCTTTTACTTATATGTAGGCATAAGTAAAAGATTCGGTGAAAGAACAAATCTTATAAATTTTGGTGGATCTTTTACTTATATATGGCATCAACTTTTCACATAAAAGTTCATTAAAAGATTAGGTGAAAGAACAAATCTTATAAATTCATAGGCATAAGAGGAGAGAAATTTTTCCTCCTCATACCATGCCTATGAAGAATAAAATTGACGTAGTTTAGTATTGTAATACTTTTTTTTTTCTTTTTCTTTTTTATTTAAAAATATATAAATGTTTCATAGTTTAGTTTGTAGAAACCAAAAAACTAAAGGTGTTGCCTTTGTTAGAGACAAAGGACGAAGACTAAGAGATTTTCTCCATGTTCCTTACTACTAGTTTGCCTTGCATCATAATTACAGGTCCTCTCTCTTCCTTAGTTTTAAATTTTTTTCTTTCTTTCTTGTCTTTCGGCTTGATAAAGTTTTTGTCTCTCTTGCTTTTGTAAGGTAAGAAATAATTTATCTGTCTCTCTTGATTGCATCATGCATGTAATGTGTATGAGATTTACAGATGAATTGTTATTATACGAACTCATTTTCCCAAAAGGACATTTTAGTTTTTTATTCTATAAAAGTAGATTTTGGTGGATCTTTTACTTATATGGTTGGTATGGATTTTACTTCTATCTTATGTATACCAAATTAAGTTATGCTGTGAACCTTGCAACTCCACCGATTTCTTTTGGTTTATCCAACAAAAATATTCAAAATTCAAATCCTTTCACTCCAATTGTCAATGTATATATTAAAAAATAAAAAAAAAGTATCTATACATAATTCAAAAAATATATTTTAAAAAAGGAAGTCGAATAAAACATAGTCAATGGAGTCATTCTATATTAATAATTTCTTTTATTTTTGGAAGTTACTTGGAAGGAGCAATTTGGAAATGACACTCCAGAATTAAAAAAGTTTGCAATTTGAGTGCTATGATAGTGTTGTAGTGCAACTGGTTGTGAAAGAGTTTGGAGTACATTTGAGTTTGTACATTCTAAGAGGAGAAATAGGCTTGAGCATAAACATTTGAATGACTTGGTATATGTTCGTTATAAACTTGAAATGCATGTTTTAAAATATATTCAATTTTTATTTTGAATGATTAGAAAATGTCACTAATGTATGATATTGATTTTGGTAGGAACATTAGAAGGACAAATGATTACTTGGATCCTATAAGCCTTGATAATATTGATTTAATGGAGGATTGGGTAGCTAAAAAATCTAAATTTGTGTTGCTAACGGAGGAAGATGTGAATTGGGCTAGCATAGAAGGACCATTAGCAACAATGACTTTGGAAGATGATGATGATGATGATGATGTTGTTGTTCTTGATGAGGATGATGTTGATAATGATGTTGTGTTGACAAATGCTAATATTCATGTATTTTATGGTTCTAATGTAGATCTTTTCGAAGGATGGAAGTAGATGATTCTATGTAATTTGTCTTAACTTAATTATTTGTATTATTTCTTTTCTTTGTATGCAATGAACAATTACACTTTTTGTTTTTTATATTGTTTTTTTTTTCTTTTTAGTTGATGCTAAAGTTTAAAACTATGAATAATTTGTTCTGAATTGAGGTAATATTTTATATTAAACGGGAATTTTTGAGGTAATGTTTTATGCTAAATAAAGATTGTGTGTGTGTGTGTGTGTGTGTGTGTGTTAATTAAATATATAAAATAGCGGTAAATTCGAAATCGTATACCGGTATTGACTGGTACTAAAATATATCGTTTCACTGGCTAAACTGGTATAACCCCCGTACGAGATTGACTCCCTTGAGTTTTGAACAGGCGATTGGCCAAGAGGATTTACCACAAAAGGAAAATATAATATAGCGTATCATGTATATATAATCCAACGGCTAAGACATACTTTCAATAACTCAAGAGGCGGTAGGATTTAACAATTTCATGTATAAAACACATTGTAGCATATATATAGCATCAACTTTTCACATAAAAGTTCATTAAAAGATTCGATGAAAGAACAAATCTTATGAATTCATAGGCATAGGAGGAGAGAAAGTTTTCCTCCTCATACCATGCCTATGAAGTATAAAATTGAAGTAGTTTAGTATTCTAACATTTCTTTTTTCTTTTTCATTTTTATTTAAAAATATATAAATGTTTCATAGTTGGTTTGTAGAAACCAAAAAGCTAAAGGTGTTGCTTGTGTTAGAGACAAAGGATGAAGACTAAGAGATTTTCTCCATGTTCTCTGCTACTAGTTTGCCTTGCACCATAATTACAGGTCCTCTCTCTTCCTTAGTTTTACATTTTTTCTTTCTTTCTTGTCTTCTGGCTTGATAATGTTTTTGTCTCTCTTGCTTTTGTAAGGTAAGAAATAATTTTTGTCTTTCTCGCTTGCATCATGCATGTAATGTGTATGTGATTTACAGATGAATTATTATTATACAAACTCATTTTCTCAAAAAGACAATTTAGTTTTTTATTCTATAAAAGTAGATTTTGGTGGATCTTTTACTTATATGGCTGGTATGGATTTTACTTCTATCTCATGTATACCAAATCAAGTTATGCTAAGAACTTTGCAACTCCACTGATATCTTTTAGTTTATCCAAAAAAAATATTCAAAATTCAAATCCTTTTACTCCAAATGTCAATGTATATAAAAAAAAAATTATCTATATATCATTCAAAAAAATATTTTAAAAAAGGAAGTCAAATAAAACATAGTCAATAGAGTCATTCTAAATTAATAATTTCTTTTATTTTTGGAAGTTTCTTGGTGGGAGCAATTTGGAAATGACACTCCAGAATTACAAAAGTTTGCAATTCAAGTGCAAAGCTAGTGTTGTAGTGCAACTGGTTGTGAAAGAGCTTGAAGCACATTTGAGTTTGTCCATTTCAAGGGGAGAAATAGGCTTGAGCATAAACGTTTGAATGACTTGGTACATGTTCGTTATAATCTAGAAATGTATGTTTTTAAATATATTTAATTTTTATTTTGAATGATTAGAAAATGTCACTAATGTATGATATTGATTTTGGTAGGAACATTAGAAGGACAAATGATTACTTGGATCCTATAAGCCTTGATAATATTGATTTAATGGAGGATTGGGTAGCTGAGGAATCTAAATTTGTGTTACTAACTGAGGAAGATGTAAATTGGGCTAGCATAGAAGAACCATTAGCGACAATGACTTTGGAAGATGATGATGATGATGATGTTGTTGTTCTTGATGAGGATGATGGTGATAATGATGTTGTCTTGACAAATGCTAATATTCGTGTATTTTATGGTCCTGATGTAGATCATTTTGAAGGATGGGAGTAGATGATCCTATGTAATTTGTCTTCACTTAATTATTTGTTTTCTTTGTATGCAATGCACAATTAAGCTTTCTATTTTTTATATTGTGTTTTTTTTTTCCTTTTAATTGATGCTAAAGTTTAAAATTATAAATAATTTGTTTTGAATTGAGGTAATGTTTTATAGTAAACAATGATTTTTGTTGTAAAGTTTTATTGTAAATAAAGATTTTGTGTGTGTGTGTGTGTGTGTGTATTAAATATATAAAATAGTGATAAACTCGAAATCGTACATCGGTATTGACTAGTACTAAAATATATCGTTTCGCTGGCCACACTGGTACAGCCTCTGGTATGAGATTGACTCCCTTCGGTTTTGAACAGACGATTGGCCAAGAGAATTCCACGAAGGGAAAATATAATATAGCATATCATGTATATATAATGCAATGGCTAAGACATACTTTTAATAACTCAAGAGGCGGTAGGATTTAACAATTCCATGTATAAAACACATTGTAGCATATATATAACATCAAATTTTCACATAAAAGTTCATTAAAAGATTAAGTGAAAGAACAAATCTTATGAATTCATAGGCATAAAAGGAGAGAAAGTTTTCCTCCTCATACCATGCCTATGAAGAATAAGATTGAAGTAGTTTAGTATTTTAACACTTCTTTTTTATTTTTCTTTTTTTATATAAAAATATATAAACTTTTCAAAGTTTGGTTTGTAAAACCAAAAAACTAAAGGCGTTGCCTGTGTTTGAGACAAAGGACGAAGAATAAGAGATTTGCCTTGCACCATATTTACAGGTCCTCTCTCTTCCTTAGTTTTACATTTTTTTTTCTTTCTTTCTTGTCTTCTGGCTTGATTAAGTTTTTGTCTCTTTTGCTTTTGTAAGGTAAAAAATAATTTAGCTGCCTCTCTTGCTTGCATCATGTATGTAATGTGTATGAGATTTACAGATAAATTGTTATTATACAAACTCATTTTCCTAAAAGGACAATTTAGTTTTTTATCCTATAAAAGTAGATTTTGGTGGATCTTTTACTTATATGGTTGGTATGGATTTTCCTTTCACTCCAATTGTCAATGTATTAAAAAAAAAAAGTATCTATTCATCATTCAAAAAAATATTAAAAAAAAAAAAAGAAGTTGAATAAAACACAGTCAATGGAGTCATTCTAGGGTGCAATTTTTATTTCCTTTTTTTATTTTATGTATAATACCTTAAAAAGTCCGTAGAATTATAATTTTTTTTTTAAGGACAAAACTTAGATACAATACCTTAGGTGATGTTCCTTATGTTCACCTCTTAAGATTCAGCCATGTGACTACTTAATTAAAAAATACACTTCCATCACATGAGAAAAAAGACCGCATGATAGAATCTTAAAAGGGATACTTAAAGAAAAGTACTTTAAGTACTGTACCTAGTTAAAGATGATAGTAGTCTCAGACCTGTAAATAAGAAGAAGCAAAGGTTGCGTTAAACACATCGTTTCATTAAAGGAGTGTTAGTGATAGAATGCATCATTTAGTTAAATGACTGAACTGAAGGTTTTGCGTTAATGAAACGGTACTGTATTGCTCAGGTCAAAGAGTAGTTGGATTGGCTCGAAATTCAGTTAGAGTTGTTGAACTGTATCCCTAAAATTCTGGGCTTAGATCCGCATAAGGTGGAAGGTTAATTAAGTAGTTATGATCATCTTGTGTACTATAAAAAACAGAGCATCAAGCTCAGTTGTAATTATGCAAGTAATCTTAGTTAGTTAATACAAGTTTTTTCTCTCAATTTTCTCTCTTCCTTTCTCTCACTTTCCCTCACTTTCTTGAACTTTCTCTCTTCAAGATTCTCTGTTGCAATTTTGTTTCTACTATTGATGATATTCATATCTCTTTCTTGCTTCATTAAAACATTCTTGTCATTAAGAATTTCTTCATGATATCAGAGCCATCTACTGTTGCTTTTAAAAATTAATTCAACAATGCTCCAAGCTCAACAATGGCTTCATCCTTATCTACTTCTTCAATGTCCTCAAGTTCAGCTGTGAATCTAGGAAATCAACCTCTCTTACTTCTAACATGTCGAATATGATGACTGTGAAATTAGAAAAATACCAATTATATTGTGTGGAAGCATCAAATCTCCATGGTTCTTGAAACTTATTCCTTATTTGAGTTGCTTGAAGAGCCTTAACTGATTCCTGAGAAATTTCTCAAAGATCTTTCTGGAACATACACTACAATTGTGAATCCAGATTTCTTAGTCTGGAAATCAAAGGAAAAGGCTTTACTTACCTTCATAGGTTCAACTTTGTCTCCCTGTATTCTAGCACTTACTGTTGGATGTGCCACTGCTATGGAAGTTTGGAAGGTACTTGAGAATAGGTTTTCTTCAATCTTAAGGTCTCACATCATGAATCTTAAAGGTGAGCTTCATAATCTCAAGAAGGGAAGTGATATTGTGGATCTTTATCTGCAGAAAATCAAAGTTGTAAGGGACAAGTTGTTGGAAATTGGAGTGATTGTGGATGATGAAGAATTGCTCCATATTGCTATTAAGGGACTTCCTAAGGAATACAATGCCAAACTAGGAGTACTCAACTCAGTTTTAATGAACTCTCAACTATGCTAAATGCAAAGGAAGAGTCACTTAATGAAGGTTAGAGGTCAAAGATACAATCTTTGCCATGGCTGCAACAGCTAATCAGATATCTAATGGCAGTGATTATAGTCAGTCTTACAATAGAGGAAAGGGCAAAGGAAACTTCAACAATAGAGGAGGTAGAGGTGGTAGAGGCTCTAATGGTTAACCTTCTCAATTCAATCCTTTCAATCAATTTCAAAAAAATCAATCAGGTTCTGGTGGTTCTAGTTCTGAAAGGCCAACATGCCAAATCTGTGGAAAGCTTGGAAATTTGGCTATTTACTACTATCATAGGATGGATTATGCTTATCAAAGCAAGCATCCACCTACCAAGCTTGCTGCAATGGCCACAACATCAAATGCATGTCTTGCTCAAGACCAACCTTGGCTTGCTGACAATGCAGCCACTGATCATGTAACAGCTAGCCTCAACCATCTCAACTTCCCAAAGCCTTACACTGCTCAAGATTATCTCATTGTTGGAAATGGCCAAAATTTACCCATTGCACATATAGGTACAACCCTTATTCCATCCTCTTTCTCTATTCTTCAACTCAATAATGTTCTTAGAGTCCCTTCAATTGCATCAAATCTTGCTTCTGTTTATAAACTCTATCATGATAATAATTGCTAGTACTATTTTGATGAAAATATTCTTTCAATTCAGGCCTTGGCCACGAGGAAAATTCTCTACTAGGGTAAGAGTGAAGGTGGTGTTTACCCCCATCTATCCTCAACAAGCTTCTCAACTCACTTTATCACCTAAGGTCTGTAATAATGTTTCTAGGTTTCCTGTTTTCATTAAGTCTCTCTGGCACATGAGACTAAATCATCCTCATGATCAAGCTCTCAAAAGTTTGTTTTCTAATGTCAAATCCGTACTGGATAAGAATAATATTGTTGATTAGTCTTGTACTCATTGCTTATTTAGTAAAATGCACAATCTGCCTTTTCCCAATTCTTAATTTACAACCTCTTCACCTTTTGAGCTTGCTCATTCTAACTTGTGGGGGCCTGCACCTGTTAATTCTGTTAATGAGTTCAAGTAATACAATTTGTTTGTTGATCATTACACTAGATTTACTTGGCTTTATCTGCTGAAGTCCAAATGAGATGCCTTTACTAAATTTGTTCACTTTAATGCCATGGTTGAAAATCAATTTTCCTCAAAAATCAAAATATTTAGATCTGATGGAGGTGGTGAGTATACCTTTAATGACTTCAAAAACTATATGTCACAACATGGTATTACTCATCATCTGTCTTGCCCTCGCATACCTCAACAAAATGGTGTTGTTGAGAGAAAGTACAGACATATTATTGAAACCACAATAACCATTTTATCACAAGCTTCTATGCCCTATTCTTACTGGTCCTTTACAGCTCAAACTGCTGTTAATATGATTAATCTTCTTCTTACTTTCGTTCTTGGCTGGATCTCTCCTTGGTTTAAACTATATTCGTCTACACCTGATCTGTCTTAACTTAAAGTTTTTGGTTGTGCATGCTATCCTAATCTTAGACCCTACAATACTCACAAGCTTGAACCTAGGACTAGAGAATGCATTTTGATTGGATATCCTACTCATTCTAAAGGATATCTCTGTCTTGATCCTCAAACAAATCGTGTGTATACCTCTAGACATGTTCTTTTCAATGAGGCTAAATTTCCTTTTTCATCAACTGTCACACCTATGTCTTCCTCCTCCTCCACTACTACCAATGTTCCCACTTGGTTCTCCAATCAACTCTACTTACATTCCACTAATCAACCTTCTTTACTTGGTTCCTATCCCTCTTCATTTGTTACTCTTCCCTTTGATACTTCACCTCAACACTTCTTTGCCACCTTAGAATCTTCTCCACTTGCAATTTCACCCTCCTCTCCATCTGTTGTGTCTTTATTTGCTGAACCATCTATCTTGTCCAACTCAGGCCCTCTTCCAAAGTCCTTACCTACTCTCCCTACTACTGCAATAACAACACCTTCCACTTTTCAACCTAACCCTACATCCAATTCTCATCTTATGCAAACCAGATCCAAGAGTTGGATTACCAAACCTAAGTCCAAACTTTGTTACAAGGTAGTTATGGACTATACCTACACAAAACCTCCCTCTTACAAAATTGCCTCTCAATATCCAAAGTGGTGTGAGGCAATGGATGCTGAGTTTCTAGTTCTTCAAAGACAGCAAACCTAGTCTCTTGTTCCTGCACCTCCTAATGTGAATCTAGTTGGATGCAAATGGGTCTTTAAGCTCAAATTGAATAGTGATAGTTCAATATCAAGATACAAGGCCAGGTTAGTTGCAAAATGGTTTCATCAACAGGCAGGTGTGGATTTTCATGAGACTTTTAGTCCTGTGGTTAAGCCAGCCACTGTGAGACTAGTTTTAGCTATTACTGTGAGTTGCAGGTGGCAGTTGAGACAACTTGATGTCTTTAATGCATTTCTCCATGGCTATCTCAAGGAAAAAGTAAATATGCATCAACCTCTAGGCTATGTGGATCCTTAACACCCTGATTATGTTTGTAGATTCCACAAATCTCTTTATGGTCTCAAACAGGCACCAAGGGCTTGGTTTGAGAGGTTTACCTTTCACTTACTTCATCTCGGCTTCGCTGCATCAGTGGCAGATAGCTCCTTATTCATTTTCTGCTCAGCCAATACAATTATCTATCTTCTATTGTATGTTGATGATATCATTGTCACTGGGAATGATTCAGCTCAGGTTGCACATCTTATAGCTACTCTTGGTCAAGTTTTTGAGCTTAAGGACTTGGGCCCCCTCAATTAATTCTTGGGGATTCAAATTACTCCAACTGCTCATGGTCTCACTCTTACTCCATCCTAATACGCCTCTAATGTGCTTCACAGATTTCATATGAAGAACTCCAAAGCTATTAAGACCCCTTGCTGCCCTTCCACAAGATTGGTGCCTTATGATGGTGTTACCCTCTCAGACTTTACTGAATATAGGAGCATGGTTGGTGCTCTTCAATACTTGACTTTCACTTGTCCAGATATTGCATTTAGTGTTCATCTAGAGGCAGCTAAACTTATTCTTAGTTACGTCAAAGGCACCTTGCATTTTGGGATTTCTTTTACTCCTGGCCCTTTGACACTCACTGCGTTCTCAGACATGGATTGGGCTGGGGATCCCACTGACCGCCGCTCTACAACGAGTTTTCTTGTTTTCCTTGGCCCTAATCCTATTTCCTGGTCTGCCAAGAAGCAGACTACAGTGTCTCGTTCTTCTACAGAGGCTGAATACCGTGTCTTAGCCACAACTACGGTGGAATTGTCTTGGCTTCAAATTTTGTTCAAGGAGCTTAGAATCTTTCTTCGTCATGTGCCTGTGATTTGGTGTGATAACGTTTCTGTGATTGCTATATCGGCTAATCCTAGTTTTCACTCTCGTACAAAACATCTCAAGGTGGATTACTATTTTACTCTCGAGAAGGTTCTTCGCAAGCAATTGCAAATTGGGTTTGTTTCTGGCAAAGACAATTTTGCTGATGTTTTCACCAAATCACTCCCTGCTCCTCTCTTTCAATTTCACCAAGCCAAACTTCTGGTGGATTCCTCCCCCATCAATTTGAGGGGGGATGTTGAATATGATAGTAGTCTCAAAACTGTAAAGAAGAAGAAGCAAATGTTGAAGACAACTGATGATCAAAACAACAGTGGTTTAGTATTGCACTAAATGCATCGTTTCATTAAAGGAGTGTCAGTGACAAAACGCATCATTTAGTTAGATGACTGAACTTAAGGTTATGCATTAATGAAACGGTACCGCATTGCTCAGTTCAAGGAGTAGTTGGCTTGGCGCGAAATTCAATTAGAGTTGCTAAACTATATCCTTGAATTTCTGGGCTTTGATCCACATAAGGTGGAAGGTTAATTGAGTAGTTATGATCATCTTGTGTACTATAAAAACAGAGCATCCAGCTCAATTTTAATTATGCAAGTAATCTCAGTTAGTTAATACAAGTTTTTTCTCTCAATTTTCTCTCTTCCTTTCTCTCACTTTCCCTCACTTTCTTGAACTTTCTCTCTTCAAGATTCTCTGTTGCAATCTTGTTTCTACTATTGGTGATATTCATTTCTTTCTTGCTTCATTAAAACATTCTTGTCATTAAGAATTTCTTCAGTACCTAAGTTTTGTCACTTTTTGAAGTATGTAGAGTATAATTAGTATGGAATATATGTGAGTTAGAGGTTTATTTTATTTTATTTTTTAAAAACATTTTTAAAATTTAGCATAAAACATAAATGAAAAAATGTAAATAGAAGTAGGCATGAGCACTATAGTATATACGGATTTGAATTAAAAATTCGGGACTGAAAGAACATTACACATATATGTTAAATTATTATTTTTATTATATTCCAATTTAATAACATATTTGTGTTAACTTAGTATAATTTTATATGCTATTTTTGAAAATAAATAAATAATTTAAAATTTATTTTAAAAGAGTTAAAATATTTTCAAGCAAAATTTCAAAAAAATTATTTATTTTCTCAGATTACTATAATATGAAATGATTTGTTTTCTGTTTAAAATGAATGCACATTAATACAATTATACATGCATAGTACATATGACAATAAGAGATGATCATCCTAGTAGTTAAAAAATTCAATAGATAAAAAATTGATATTATAATAAAAATATAATTTTTTTGATATTTAATTAAAATAGGAAAACGTGGAATTTAAAATATTTATTTTTATAATTTTGTTTATGTAGATAAACAACACACTTAAGTATTTATAAAATTCCTTGATACAAGTAATACAAAAAGATAAAGTTTTAAACTTTAGTAAAATTGATGCATATTTATACAAATATGATCTTGCGTATTTGAATGCAAAATTTAATTTGTTGGTATTGCTTATATGGTGAAAATTGGTTCTAAAATATACTTGTACCTAGAAAAGGTAAAGTAAAAACTGATGGCAAACACATTCATGTGTTTTGTACTTAATTTAATTATAGATAATATTTTTTCAGAGTATTTTTGTTTTATATGATAAATAATTTTTTTTTTTAAATTGCATACATGTAACATACAATATATAATATTCGTCTTTTACTATCGATGGAATGGATTTTAACATTGTTTATCTTATACAGGTATGTGTGGGTATCTTTATAAGTTATAGCTAACCTAGCATGTACTCCAATCATGTGTAGCCCATCACTTTAAAATATTACTCAAATTACAAAGGGAAAAAAGAAGCAAAAATAATTAAATTTATGAAGTCGAGTGGCAACTAAATTGAATTTACCCCAAAATGAAAAGAGGAATTATAATTCATGGAGCTTATATTAGGCATAGTAATTATTATTACTTGAAATAAAAGATGTTGCAATGAAATAACTATATTCTTATTCATAAATTTGGTTGTTACATATAAATTTTTTTATAAAACATGATGTATAAAGAAAGTCTTTAAAGTTTATACTTTTTTGAAAATATATTAATTTTAAAAGTAGTTATATGTATTAAAGAATAACTATTACTTCCTTGTTTTTTTTTTTTTTTATGTGATATTACTTATATTTTAGAAAAGAATAATTATTCCTCAATTTAAAAAATAATTATTCCTTACAATAAACTAAATAACTAAACTACGAACCTTTACATTTATTAGAGACAGATAGCTCCAAGATAAAGTCTCTTGGTGGTTGCAACCAAGAACTGGGAATCAATCCAGATTCATGAGTGTTACGGAGGTTGTGAAAACAGACAAATATGACCAAAAAGGCAAAACTGCCTGGCAGAGCTCTAAAATACATGGATATGCCCTCAAGTTTGGCATTAACAATATCCACATCCACTCTTTTTGGTATTCGTTCACATACCAGCTCTTAAAAAGTTTGACCATCTAATATTCCATTTGTCTAGATTATAACTGAGTCAATTAGGAGATGAATTTTAAACACCCAATCCAATGACTCTTTAGGAGGCAAATCCAATTCTGGAGGAAAAATATATTATGGAAAAAGAAAGCAAAAGCTATACAAGAAGAAATAGCAAATGCGCAACGTTGACAACAACAACATGGCCAGGCAGTGTAATTTAGGGAAAAGAAACAAGGAAATGGGAAAAACAACTGATAGGTCAGTGTCATCTTCAGAAACCCAAAAAAAAAAAAAAAAGAGAGAGAGAATTCCCATAATTTGCCCTTTATTCAATAGACTTACATGGAGTAAACTAGGTTTTAAGTGAGAAATTTTCAAATTAGAACTTTCAATCAGCCTATAGTAATGAAAATTACAGATGACTTACAGTAGAAGATATGGAACTCAATGGAAACAGGGACATAGGATATGAACTAGAAAATAAAAATGAAAAGTGAAAACAACCATAAGCAAAAATTTCCAATCCCTTGTTACTTTATTGTTAACATGAATAAATTTAGAATTTGAATAGGGTAGAACAATATAACAAGCATTTATACCTCTCCACTAGATTATGGTAGCTCAACGGAAAAGAGATGCCATCATCATCGCCATCCCCGCTGTGTGCACCACTCCTTGAAAACCAGGCATGATATCTTCTAGGTAGAAGTTGATATTCTACAAGTTCATTGCAGAATTGCTCAAAAGTCCTCTGGCATGAACCAGAGGCCAGGAAATGCATAATCAAAAAGTAAATTTCTCTAAGGTCTATATCAACTCTAGACTCAACAACCTGACCAGTAGCTCCCTGTTCTTTTTCAGGTTGAGCCTTCTCATGCACCTTATTTGAAATTTTCAAATGCGCCATGGTAAGAGAAGGTGCACCAGTAGGAGATATGCACTTCCTAATATCCATATAATGAATTCAACCTGAAAAAACCCAAAAGTGCTGATTCAATACTATTTATCACTTTCAAGGATCCAAATGATATATGCAGACAAAACAAAATAGCCTAAAATGTGCCAAATAGACCCCTTAAAAAAAGTGTGTGAGCACTGAGCAACACCCCCCCCCCCCCCCCCCCCAAAAAAAAAAAACCGACCGCAGTAAATATAATTCAAATGATATTTCAACTTCAAACATATTGGTAATATTACCAAAATATCGTTATCATTAATAAAAAAAAAAGGTAATATTTAAAAGATAATCAAAGGTAGTTGAACTTTCATGGTTTATAAAGACTATGTACCCAGAAAGAGAAAAATGAAGAGCTAGACAGCAAAAAATCTCCACAATTTGTATACAAGAAGTCCATATGTATCAATAGGGAATTGTCAAATGGATGTATTCATTGTGAGTTAGAATCTATGAAGATTTTATGGATGACTTATATTCTATCAGAATTCTCTAGGAGGGAGAAGACAAGTTAGTGTAGTTCACCTTCAAAGAGTCATGGGTTTCAAGTCAAGAGTTTTACAAGGCAAAGAGATCAGGGTTGATAATTCTTTTACATGGAGAAGTATATGGAGAGCCTTGAGTGCTACCAAGAGTAACTTTTTTATTTGGCTAGTCACTTTGGGGAAATTTACCAACAGATAATTTAAGAAAATGACTGTTGTTAACAGTCTAAAATCACATAAACCAAAACATTGTACCTCAGCTGCGTTTCTTCTAATTAATGAAGAGAGCTTCTCAACAAAGAGGCAATAGTACAAAAAGAATCTTACCAGCTAACTGTGCAACATTAACACCATAGCTTTTAGGGCATGCACCAGGTGTCAACCTGTAAAGAAATGTAACTTCTTCCACATCTCCAACTCCATTCCCAACTCGGCATCCCATATGACACAGCAAAACCTATTCCAAACATGAAGGACAACAAATTAGACAACGTTCAGAATATTTGTGCCCATTGGTAGAGTGCCAATATCATGGCCTTTATGTCTAAACCATGATGAATCTAATATAAACTATGATACTATTATATATGGTTATCAGATGGCCAATCATGCTAAAAACACATTTGTCTTGTTTTTTGAAGATTAAGAAGATACCCTTAGCTTGTGAATCAACAGCATCTGTGATGAAATAGAAAAATAACAGAAAAAGCAGAGGTATACCTTAGGATCATTCTGATAGTCTACAGCTAATCGGTGACAGAGAGCAGAAAACATTCCTCGACACTGCACCTTGTGGACAAAATGTTGTAGAACTGATTCACTGCAATGGATAAAAAAACAAAGTAGAAACAAAGGTCAACCAGATACAACCTTAAGAGAAATGGCAAATTTGTAGAGAATTGATCATTAATATTGAACTCACTGAAAGACAAGTTAATCCAATAATATACACATACGCAATTGCTTGCCCATCTGAAATTGATGTTCCACATCCAAGTTCATCCAATGCCACCAATGAATTACGAGTTGCAGAAGACTGCATCAACCATCAAAAATATGTCAATGGCATGAAAATTATTCAATCATATTCATCTTAACTCATTATAAATTTACTTTTGCAAACTATTCTTTAAAAGTTCTAAAGCATAATGATCAAACAAGAGTGAGTTTTTCTTATGCAAGAAGAAAGTTCTCATGAGATGAGATACGGGACAAATATGCAAGAATAATAAAATTTAGAATGTAACTGAGGAAATTATTAGTATGACTCAACATAAAGTAACTGAGGAGAAATTTGTGATAGGCTTGTCCTTTGACAGTTAAGATCTAATTAATCATGCTAAAAATCAGAACCAATATGGGCAGACTAATCAATTTGTACATACTCAAGAATGTTGTCTTTGATTCTGCAAATAATCTATAAAATCACAGGCATAACAATAGTGTGCAATGAAAATCCTTTGATCCACTGACAAATCTCACCAGCATTAATGCAGTTTCTGAGAGTTCAGTTAAAAATGTACTTTGGCCTGCCATGATATGATCTTTAGCACCCATCCGAACAAAGATTCGGTCCACAGGTGACAACTCAAAACTGTCTGCGGGGACATCTGCTCCTACCTGAAAAGAACCTTTAAGGTGAAAACCACAAAATAATAAAACTCAGAGTTGCACAACAAAAACCACAAAAACATTACCTGGGCCAAAATCACAGCCTAGCAAACTTGGCAAAGAAGAGTTGATTTCCCCCCCATGTTAGGGCCAGTGAGAAGGATGAAGCTAGCATGACCAGAACCACCAATCATAATTTCATAGGGAACAAAGGTACCCTTGCCTAAAGAATCACTTCTAAGAACAGGATTTCCTAGACTTTTTGCAGAAAAGCATGGCATTTCATCCGGACTTGACGAGTCTAATATAATTGGTCGGCTTGTTGGCCCTTCATAATATTCACTTGCAATTGCTAGACTGATCAAAACATCCAACTCTACAACATGTACCAATTTTAGCCATAGAAAATGAAATATATTTTGTATAATGTAAACTACTATATAATATTGTTCTTTTATTCATGAAAACATGAAATCTGACAATATGTCAGATAACTTAGTAACAAAATAAAATTCCAAGACAAAGTTAAATTTTGAGATACTATAGAAGCAGACATTAATCCATCGTGATCTGAAGATCTACTACCATTATTACCCCAAAAGAGGTCTATGACAATGTGACATTTCCCCAAAAGAGAACTATGACCTAGTGACATCTCCACTCTTCTATATGCACAATCACACTTGATTGCTTGTATGCTTGAGTGTATCTGAAAGAGAAAAAGAAAGGGTACGCGTGCCTGCAGTAGCAGAAACTAATTGCCTCCACTTATTATGATGCTCACAGAAACGTCCAATCAACCTCTGAAGAATGCTTTTCAGCTTGGATTCCTTTTCAGACTCAGCTTGTGAAAGCTCTCCCAACAACTTCTTGATACTTGGAGTCCAATACCTAAAGAAGCCCTGAAAATGCCAGGCAAGAAACAAGATAAAAAATAGTTGAGATATAAAACCCAAATTAATGTGCTGCTAAATAAGGCACTTTAGAATTATTTTAACTAGGGATTGAAACTGGCAAAGATAAAATCTTAACCAAAAGAATCAATAAATCCTGGTACTACTATAAACTATGCCATGTTATTCAACATGACAGAGATTACTTCATTGCATTATCACATTAAATTCACAGTTCAATATGATTGTCATAATGAGAGCTCAATGCTTTCCATTAAGTTGCAATTAAGATAAGAAAGAGGCATTACACCTGGCTGCTAATTAGTCCAGGTATCTAAAATATGTTCAATTACAGGATCAAAAAAAAAAAAAGAAAACCAGTGTAGCTACTTCATTCACCACAACTTTTGCTTTCACCTTTTTAGATGAGCTTAACTCATAGTCACGAGGAATTCTCTCTCTCTCTCTCTCTCTCTCTCTCTCTCGCGCGCAAACTTTCTGGTACTTCTAAGAGATATGCCTTTTTTCCAATTGTGACATATGTAATCTGTTACAGATTGTTAAATAACAGAACTTGGTTATTGTTATTGCATAGAAATAAACAAAGAAGTAGACTACTAAAAATTCAAAGACCAAACAGTTTGCGAAAAAATTCTTACTGATGCATCTCCAAGTAATTTTTGCTGATCCTTGAGGTGTTTTGTTAAACTCCTTAACTTTTTTACAGGCAGAGAGTCATACTCCAGATCAATTCCTTCATGAGGTATGATACGTCCTGAATTATTGGCTTCTAGTTCTACCCAATCAAAAGCATCCTTGAAATGATTAATAACCGAATCAATGTTAGGGAGACCTACACCTGCATATATAAAAGATAAAACACCAAACTAGACTCTTTTAATAACATATTGCTTAAAAAATCAAAGCTGCTCATACCAGTACCAGGTGTTAACAAATGATGAAGGACTCTAGATTCAACATTTTCCAAAATAACTCCAAGAGAAGAACATGATTGATTGGGCCATTAATTCACAACCATGCACGTAGCACTGATATAAACTCTTGGAGCTGTTTTTTTGCTGCATCCTCATATAGAACCACTTTGCTGGCATTCCTTCCATCCATTAGCCTTACTGCATCAAATTTATGTCCATAAACATAAATCACATCCTTCATAACCATCAATAGATTATCTATCTAATCTAATATATTATATTCTAACACAAACGTGTGCACCTTGTCAGATTGGCTTTACCTGCTAGCAAAAACACATGCTCCATGTCTGGTAGGGTAGCCTGGACAGTGCTTTTCTAAATTCAAGTGCAAAAGCTTGATTGATTAACTCCCTAAAAAGAAAAGTACATATCAAATACTGCCAAAAAACCTTGATGTCAAGTGAACGGCTGTGAAAACACTGCTAAAAAATCTTCATGTCCTGCCTCCTACAACACAAGTAGTATCATGTGTAACAGTAACAATTTAAGTAGTCCATGTAGGTCATATATATATATATAAACTGGTCAATTTTTAAAAAATAGTCATCGTTTATCCTTAAAAGAGGTCCTAAACCCTAAACCTTAACCCCTAACTGCCGAGCTGCATTCTCAGCAAGAAACCATGATCTCCACCACAGTTGGTTTTTTTGCTTTGTGAAAAGCACAATTATCACTAAAAATTCCAAAATAGGGCACACTCTTTCAGTAAACTTTTTCCACAAGATGCCTTGCCTAAGAACGATTTACATTGCCCCCTTCCATATTTGATACTTGCAATTTGTTAAATGTTAAAATAACAATTAACAAATTCCCAAATCAACAATATCCCAATAAGGGAAAAAAAAAATCCAAAAAGGAAAAAATAATAATAATAAAGACAAACAAATTCTTTGTCAATCAAGAATCCTCTTCCAAATTTCCTCATAATGAAAAAAAAAAAAAAATCTTTATTGCTTTAACATAAATCTACCGTTGAAGGGAAAAAATAAAACCTTACTTCTTCGTCGCCACAACGAGTTGCTTCTAGGCTCCACTCAGTGACTGACGCTGACTCTGTCCACATATCAATCGACACCAGTATCTCTCTCTCATTCCCTTTCTTTGTCCCTATTTGTATTTGTCATCTTATTTATGTTTAAGGTGAACACCTGTGTGTATATCTATGTTACATTATTATTTTTATTATATTCCAATTTAATAACATATTTGTGTTAACTTAGTATAATTTTATATGCTATTTTTAAAAATAGTCATTGTTTATCCTTGAAAGAGGTCCTAAACCCTAAACCTTAAACCTTAAACCTTAACCCCTAGTTGCCGAGCTGCATTCTCAGCAAGAAACCATAATCTCCACCACGGTTGGTTTTTTTGCTTTGTGAAAAGCGCAATTATCACTAAAAATTCCAAAATAGGGCACACTCGTTCAGTAAACTTTTTCCACAAGATGCCTTGCCTAAGAACGATTTACATTGCCCCCTTCCATATTTGATACATGCAATTTGTTAAATCTTAAAATAACATTTAACAAATTCCCAAATCAGCAATATCCCAATAAGGGAAAAAAAATCCAAAAAGGAAAAAATAATAATAATAAAGACAAACAAATTCTTTGTCAATCAAGAATCCTCTGCCAATTAGAAGTACTCCTCATAATGAAAAAAAAAAAAAAAAAAAAAAAGCTTTATTGCTTTAACATAAATCTGTCGTTGAAGGGAAAAAATAAAACCTTACTTCTTCGTCGCCACCACGAGTTGCTTCAAGGCTCCACTCAGTGACTGGCGCTGACTCTATCCACATATCAATCGGCACCGGTATCTCTCTCTCATTCCTTTTCTTTGTCCCTATTTGTATTTGTCTTCTTATTTATGTTTAAGGTGAATAGCTGTGTGTATATCTATGTTACATTATTATTTTTATTATATTCCAATTTAATAACATATTTGTGTTAACTAAGTATAATTTTATATGCTATTTTTAAAAATAGTCATTGTTTATCCTTAAAAGAGGTCCTAAACCCTAAACCTTAAACCTCAAACCTTAACCCCTAACTACCGAGCTGCATTCTCGCCAAGAAACCATGATCTCCACCACGGTTGGTTTTATTGCTTTGTGAAAAGCGTAATTATCACAAAAAATTCCAAAATAGGGCACACTCTTTTAGTAAACTTTTTCCACAACAGGCCTTGCCTAAGAACGATTTCCATTGCCCCCTTCCATATTTGATACATGCAATTTGTTAAATGCTAAAATAACATTTAACAGATTCCCAAATCAAAAATATCCCAATAAGGGGAAAAAAATCAAAAAAGGAAAAAATAATAATAATAAAGACAAACAAATTCTTTGTCAATCAAGAATACTCTTCTAATTAGAAGTACTCCTCATAATGAAAAAAAAAAAAAAAAAAAAAAGCTTTATTGCTTTAACATAAATCTGCCGTTGAAGGGAAAAAATAAAACCTTACTTCTTCTTCGCCACAACGAGTTGCTTCTAGGCTCCACTCAGTGATTGGCGTTGACTCTGTCCACATATCAATCGGCACCGGTATCTCTCTCTCATTCCCTTTCTTTGTCCCTATTTGTATTTGTCTTCTTATTTATGTTTAAGGTGAATAGTTGTGTGTATATCTATGTTACATTATTATTTTTATTATATTCCAATTTAATAACATATTTGTGTTAACTTAGTATAATTTTATATGCTATTTTTAAAAATAGTCATTGTTTATCCTTAAAAGAGTTCCTAAACCCTAAACCTTAAATCTTAAACCTTAATCCCTAACTGCCGAGCTGCATTCTCAGCAAGAAACCATGATCTCCACCACGGTTGGTTTTTTTGCTTTGTGAAAAGCGTAATTATCACTAAAAATTCCAAAATATGGCACACTCTTTTAGTAAACTTTTTCCACAAGATGCCTTGCCTAAGAACGATTTCCATTGCCCCCTTCCATATTTGATAAATGCAATTTGTTAAATGTTAAAATAACACTTAACAAATTCCCAAATCAACAATATCCCAATAAGGGAAAAAAAATCCAAAAAGGAAAAAATAATAATAATAAAGACAAACAAATTCTTTGTCAATCAAGAATCCACTTCCAATTAGAAGTACTCCTCATAATAAAAAAAAAAAAAAAAAAAAAAAAAAAAAGCTTTATTGCTTTAACATAAATCTACCGTTGTAGGGAAAAAATAAAACCTTACTTCTTCGTCGCCACCACGAGTTGCTCCTAGGCTCCACTCAGTGACTGGCGCTGACTCTGTCCACATATCAATCGGCACCAGTATCTCTCTCTCATTCCCTTTCTTTGTCCCTATTTGTATTTGTCTTCTTATTTATGTTTAAGGTGAATACCTGTGTGTATATCTATGTTACCTTATTATTTTTATTATATTCCAATTTAATAACATATTTGTGTTAACTTAGTATAATTTTATATGCTATTTTTAAAAATAGTCATTGTTTATCCTTAAAAGAGGTCCTAAACCCTAAACCTTAAACCTTAAACCTTCACCCCTAGCTGCCGAGCTGCATTCTCAGCAAGAAACCATGATCTCCACCACGGTTGGTTTTCTTGCTTTGTGAAAAGCGTAATTATCACTAAAAATTCCAAAATAGGGCACACACTTTCAGTAAACTTTTTCCACAAGATGCCTTGCCTAAAAACGATTTCCATTGCCCCCTTCCATATTTGACACATGCAATTTGTTAAATGTTAAAATAACATTTAACAAATTCCCAAATCAACAATATCCCAATAAGGGAAAAAGAAATCAAAAAAGGAAAAAATAATAATAATAAAGACAAACAAATTCTTTGTCAATCAAGAATCCTCTTCGAATTAGAAGTACTCCTCATAATGAAAAAAAAAAAAAAAAAAAAGCTTTATTGCTTTAACATAAATCTGCCGTTGAAGGGAAAAAATAAAACCTTACTTCTTCGTCGCCACCACGAGTTGCTTCTACGCTCCACTCAGTGACTGGCGTTGACTCTGTCCACATATCAATCGGCACCGATATCTCTCTCTCATTCCCTTTCTTTGTCCCTATTTGTATTTGTCTTCTTATTTATGTTTAAGGTGAATACCTGTGTGTATATCTATGTTACATTATTATTTTTATTATATTCCAATTTAATAACATATTCGTGTTAACTTAGTATAATTTTATATGTAATTTTTAAAAATTGTCACTGTTTATCCTTAAAAGAGGTCCTAAACCCTAAACCTTAAACCTTCACCCCAAACTGCCGAGCTGCATTCTCGGCAAGAAACCATGATCTCCCCCACGGTTGGTTTTTTTGCTTTGTGAAAAGCGTAATTATCGCTAAAAATTCCAAAATTGGGCACACTCTTTCAGTAAACTTTTTCCACAACATGCCTTGCCAAAGAACGATTTCCATTGCCCCCTTCCAAATTTGATACATGCAATTTGTTAAATGTTAAAATAACATTTAACAAATTCCCAAATCAACAATATCCCAATAAGGGGAAGAAAAATCAAAAAAGGAAAAAATAATAATAAAGACAAACAAATTCTTTGTCAATCAAGAATCCTCTTCCAATTAGAAGTACTCCTCATAATGAAAAAAAAAAAAAAAAAAAAAAAAAAAAAGCTTTATTGCTTTTACATAAATCTACCGTTGAAGGGAAAAAATAAAACCTTACTTCTTCTTCGCCACCACGAGTTGCTTCTGGGCTCCACTCAATGACTGGCGCTGACTCTGTCCACATATCAATCGGCACCGGTATCTCTCTCTCATTCCCTTTCTTTGTCCCTATTTGTATTTGTCTTCTTATTTATGTTTAAGGTGAATAGCTGTGTGTATATCTATGTTACATTATTATTTTTATTATATTCCAATTTAATAACATATATGTGTTAACTTAACATAATTTTATATGCTATTTTTAAAAATAGTCATTGTTTATCCTTAAAAGAGGTCCTAAACCCTAAACCTTAAACCTTAAACCTTAACCCCTAACTGCCGAGCTGCATTCTTAGCAAGAAACCATGATCTCCACCATGGTTGGTTTTTTTGCTTTGTGAAAAGCATAATTATCACTAAAAATTCCAAAATAGGGCACACTCTTTTAGTAAACTTTTTCCACAAGATGCCTTGCCTAAGAATGATTTCCATTGCCCCCTTCCATATTTGATAACTGCAATTTGTTAAATGTTAAAATAACACTTAACAAATTCCCAAATCAACAATATCCCAATAAGCGAAAAAAAAAATCCAAAAAGGAAAAAATAATAATAATAAAGACAAACAAATTCTTTGTCAATCAAGAATCCTCTTCCAATTAGAAGTACTCCTCATAAGGAAAAAAAAAAAAAAAAAAAAAGCTTTATTGCTTTAGCATAAATCTACCGTTGAAGGGAAAAAATAAAACCTTACTTCTTCGTCGCAACCACGAGTTGCTTCAAGGCTCCACTCAGTGACTGGCGCTGACTCTGTCCACATATCAATCGGCACCAGTATCTCTCTCTCATTCCCTTTCTTTGTCCCTATATGTATTTGTCTTCTAATTTATGTTTAAGGTGAATACCTATGTGTATATCTATGTTACATTATTATTTTTATTATATTCCAAATTAATAACATATTTGTGTTAACTTAGTATAATTTTATATGCTATTTTTAAAAATAGTCATTGTTTGTCCTTAAAAAGGGTCCTAAACCCTAAACCTTAAACCTTAAACCTTAACCTCTAACTACCGAGCTGCATTCTCAGCCAGAAACCATGATCTCCACCACGGTTGGTTTTTTTGCTTTGTGAAAAGCGTAATTATCACTAAAAATTCCAAAATAGGGCACACTCTTTTAGTAAACTTTTTCCACAAGAGGCCTTGCCTAAGAACGATTTCCATTGCCCCCTTCCATATTTGATACATACAATTTGTTAAATGTTAAAATAACACTTAACAAATTCCCAAATCAACAATATCCCAATAAGGGAAAAAAAAATCCAAAAAGGAAAAAATAAAAATAATAAAGACAAACAAATTCATTGTCAATCAAGAATCCTCTTCCAATTAGAAGTACTCCTCATAATGAAAAAAAAAAAAAAAAAAAAAAGCTTTATTGCTTTAACATAAATCTACCTTTGAAGGGAAAAAATAAAACCTTACTTCTTCGTCGCCACAACGAGTTGCTTCTGGACTCCACTCAGTGACTGGCGCTGACTCTATCCACATATCAATCGGCACCGGTATCTCTCTCTCATTCCCTTTCTTTGTCCCTATTTGTATTTGTCTTCTTATTTATGTTTAAGGTGAATAGCTGTGTGTATATCTATGTTACATTATTATTTTTATCATATTCCAATTTAATAACATATTTGTGTTAACTTAGTATAATTTTATATGCTATTTTTAAAAATAGTCATTGTTTATCCTTAAAAGAGGTCCTAAACCCTAAACCTTAAACCTTAAACCTTAACCCCTAACTGCCGAGCTGCATTCTTAGCAAGAAACCATGATCTCCACCATGGTTGGTTTTTTTGCTTTGTGAAAAGCATAATTATCACTAAAAATTCCAAAATAGGGCACACTCTTTTAGTTAACTTTTTCCACAAGATGCCTTGCCTAAGAACGATTTCCATTGCCACCTTCCATATTTGATAACTGAAATTTGTTAAATGTTAAAATAACACTTAACAAATTCCCAAATCAACAATATCCCAATAAGCGAAAAAAAAATCAAAAAAGGAAAAAATAATAATAATAAAGACAAACAAATTCTTTGTCAATCAAGAATTCTCTTCCAATTAGAAGTACTCCTCATAATGAAAAAAAAAAAAAAAAAGCTTTATTGCTTTAACATAAATCTACCGTTGAAGGGAAAAAATAAAACCTTGCTTCTTCTTCGCCACCACGAGTTGCTTCTGGGCTCCACTCAATGACTGGCGCTGACTCAGTCCACATATCAATCGGCACCGGTATCTCTCTCTCATTCCCTTTCTTTGTCCCTATTTGTATTTGTCTTCTTATTTATGTTTAAGGTGAATAGCTGTGTGTATATCTATGTTACATTATTATTTTTATTATATTCCAATTTAATAACATATTTGTGTTAACTTAGCATAATTTTATATGCTATTTTTAAAAATAGTCATTGTTTATCCTTAAAAGAGGTCCTAAACCCTAAACCTTAAACCTTAAACCTTAACCCCTAACTGCCGAGCTGTATTCTTAGCAAGAAACCATGATCTCCACCATGGTTGGTTTTTTTGCTTTGTGAAAAGCATAATTATCACTAAAAATTCCAAAATAGGGCACACTCTTTTAGTAAACTTTTTCCACAAGATGCCTTGCCTAAGAACAATTTCCATTGCCCCCTTCCATATTTGATAACTGCAATTTGTTAAATGTTAAAATAACACTTAACAAATTCCCAAATCAACAATATCCCAATAAGCGAAAAAAAAAATCCAAAAAGGAAAAAATAATAATAATAAAGACAAACAAATTCTTTGTCAATCAAGAATCGTCTTCCAATTAGAAGTACTCCTCATAATGAAAAAAAAAAAAAAAAAAAAAAGCTTTATTGCTTTAACATAAATCTACCGTTGAAGGGAAAAAATAAAACCTTACTTCTTCGTCGCAACCACGAGTTGTTTCAAGGCTCCACTCAGTGACTGGCGCTGACTCTGTCCACATATCAATCGGCACCAGTATCTCTCTCTCATTCCCTTTCTTTGTCCCTATTTGTATTTGTCTTCTTATTTATGTTTAAAGTGAATACCTATGTGTATATCTATGTTACAATATTATTTTTATTATATTCCAATTTAATAACATATTTGTGTTAACTTAGTATAATTTTATATGCTATTTTTAAAAATAGTCATTGTTTATCCTTAAAAAGGGTCCTAAACCCTAAACCTTAAACCTTAAACCTTAACCTCTAACTACCGAGCTGCATTCTCAGCAAGAAACCATGATCTCCACCACGGTTGGTTTTTTGGCTTTGTTAAAAGCGTAATTATCACTAAAAATTTCAAAATAGGGCACACTCTTTAAGTAAACTTTTTCCTCAAGAGGCCTTGCCTAAGAACGATTTCCATTGCCCCCTTCCATATTTGATACATACAATTTGTTAAATATTAAAATAACACTTAACAAATTCCCAAATCAACAATATCCCAACAAGGGAAAAAAAAATCCAAAAAGGAAAAAATAATAATAATAAAGACAAACAAATTCTTTGTCAATCAAGAATCCTCTTCCAATTAGAAGTACTCCTCATAATGAAAAAAAAAAAAAAAAAGCTTTATTGCTTTAACATAAATCTACCTTTGGAGGGAAAAAATAAAACCTTACTTCTTCGTCGCCACCACGAGTTGCTTCTGGGCTCCACTCAGTGACTGGCGCTGACTCTATCCACATATCAATCGGCACCGGTATCTCTCTCTCGTTCCCTTTCTTTGTCCCTATTTGTATTTGTCTTCTTATTTATGTTTAAGGTGAATAGCTGTGTGTATATCTATGTTACATTATTATTTTTATGATTTTCTAATTTAATGACATATTTGTGTTAACTTTGTATAATTTTATATGCTATTTTTAAAAATAGTCATTGTTTATCCTTAAAAGAGGTCCAAAACCCTAAACCTTAAACCTTAACCCCTAACTGTCGAGCTGCATTCTCAGCAAGAAACCATGATCTCCACCACGGTTGGTTTTTTTGTTTTGTGAAAAGCGTAATTATCACTAAAAATTCTAAAATAGGGTACACTCTTTCAGTAAACTTTTTCCACAAGATGCCCTGCCTAAGAACGATTTCCATTGCCCCCTTCCATATTTGATACATGCAATTTGTTAAATGTTAAAATAACATTTAACAAATTCCCAAATCAACAGTATCCCAATAAGGGGAAAAAAATCCAAAAAGGAAAAAATAATAATAATAAAGGCAAACAAATTCTTTGCAATCAAGAATCCTCTTCCAATTAGAAGTACTCCTCATAATGAAAAAAAAAAAAAAAAAAAAACTTTATTGCTTTAACATAAATCTGCCGTTGAAGGGAAAAAATAAAACCTTACTTCTTCGTCGCCACCACGAGTTTCTTCTAGGCTCCACTCAGTGACTGGCGTTGACTCTGTCCACATATCAATCGGCACCGATATCTCTCTCTCATTCCCATTCTTTGTCCCTACTTGTATTTGTCTTCTTATTTATGTTTAAGGTGAATACCTATGTGTATATCTATGATACATTATTATTTTTATTATATTCCAATTTAATAACATATTTGTGTTAACTTAGTATAATTTTATATGCTATTTTTAAAAATAGTCATTGTTTATCCTTAAAAAAGGTCCTAAACCCTAAACCTTAAACCTTAAACCTTAACCTCTAACTACCGAGCTGCATTCTCAGCAAGAAACCATGATCTCCACCACGGTTGGTTTTTTTGCTTTGTGAAAAGCGTAATTATCACTAAAAATTCCAAAATAGGGCACACTCTTTTAGTAAACTTTTTCCACAAGAGGCCTTGCCTAAGAACGATTTCCATTGCCCCCTTACATATTTGATACATGCAATTTGTTAAATGTTAAAATAACTCTTAACAAATTCCCAAATCAACAATATCCCAATAAGGGAAAAAAAAATCCAAAAAGGAAAAAATAATAATAATAAAGACAAACAAATTCTTTGTCAATCAAGAATCCTCTTCCAATTAGAAGTACTCCTCATAATGAAAAAAAAAAGCTTTATTGCTTTAACATAAATCTACCGTTGAAGGGAAAAAATAAAACCTTACTTCTTCGCCGCCACCACGAGTTGCTTCTGGGCTCCACTCAGTGACTGGCGCTGACTCTATCCACATACCAATCGGCACCGGTATCTCTCTCTCATTCCCTTTCTTTGTCCCTATTTGTATTTGTCTTCTTATTTATGTTTAAGGTGAATAGCTGTGTGTATATCTATGTTACATTATTATTTTTATCATATTCCAATTTAATAACAGATTTGTTTTAGCTTAGTATAATTTTATTTGCTCTTTTTAAAAATAGACAATGTTTATCCTTAAAAGAGGTCATAAACCCTAAACCTTAAACCTTAAACTTTAACCCCTAACTGCCGAGCTGCATTCTCAGCAAGAAACCATGATCACCATCACGGTTGGTTTTTTTGCTTTGTGAAAAGCGTAATTATCACTAAAAATTCCAAAATAGGGCACACTCTTTCAGTAAACTTTTTCCACAAGATGCCTTGCCTAAGAACGATTTCCATTGCCCCCTTCCATATTTGATGCATGCAATTTGTTAAATGTTAAAATAACATTTAACAAATTCCCAAATCAACAATATCCCAATAAGGGAAAAAAAATCCAAAAAGGAAAAAATAATTATAATAAAGACAAACAAATTCTTTGTCAATCAAGAATCCTCTTCCAATTAGAAGTACTCCTCATAATGAAAAAAAAAAAAAAAAAAAGGTTTATTGCTTTAACATAAATCTGCCGTTGAAGGGAAAAAATAAAACCTTACTTCTTCGTCGCCACCACGAGTAGCTTCTAGGCTCTACTCAGTGACTGGCGCTGACTCTATCCACATATCAATCGGCACCGGTATCTCTCTCTCATTCCCTTTCTTTGTCCCTATTTGTATTTGTCTTCTTATTTATGTTTAAGGTGAATAGCTGTGTGTATATCTATGTTACATTATTTTTTTTGTTATATTCCAATTTAATAACATATTTGTGTTAACTTAGTATAATTTTATTTGCTATATTTAAAAATAGACATTGTTTATCCTTGAAAGAGTTCCTAAACCCTAAACCTTAAACCTTACACTTTAACCCCTAACTGCCGAGCTGCATTCTCAGCAAGGAACCATGATCACCACCACGGTTGGTTTTTTTGCTTTGTGAAAAGCGTAATTATCACTAAAAATTCCAAAATAGGGCACACTCTTTCAGTAAACTTTTTCCATAAGATTCCTTGCCTAAGAACGATTTCCATTGCCCCCTTCCATATTTGATACATGCAATTTGTTAAATGTTAAAATAACATTTAACAAATTCCCAAATCAACAATATCCAAATAAGGGAAAAAAATCCAAAAAGGAAAAAATAATAATAATAAAGACAAACAAATTCTTTGTCAATCAAGAATCCACTTCCAATTAGAAGTACCCCTCATAATGAAAAAAAAAAAAAAAAGCTTTATTGCTTTAGCATAAATCTGCCGTTGAAGGGAAAAAATAAAACCTTACTTCTTCGTCGCCACCACGAGTTGCTTCTAGGCTCCACTCAGTGACTGGCGTTAACTCTGTCCACATATCAATCGGCACCGATATCTCTCTCTCATTCCCTTTCTTTGTCCCTATTTGTATTTGTCTTCTTATTTATGTTTAAGGTGAATACCTGTGTGTATATCTATGTTACATTATTATTTTTATTATATTCCAATTTAATAACATATTTGTGTTAACTTAGTATAATTTTATATTTAATTTTTAAAAATTGTCATTGTTTTTCCTTAAAAGAGGTCCTAAACCCTAAACCTTAAACCTTAAACCATCACCCTAAACTGCCGAGCTGCATTCTCGGCAAGAAACCATGATCTCCCCCACGGTTGGTTTTTTTGCTTTGTGAAAAGCGTAATTATCACTAAAAATTCCAAAATAGGGCACACTCTTTCAGTAAACTTTTTCCACAACATGCCTTGCCTAAGAACGATTTCCATTGCCCCCTTCCATATTTGATACATGCAATTTGTTAAATGTTAAAATAACATTTAACAAATTCCCAAATCAACAATATCCCAATAAGGGGAAGAAAAATCAAAAAAGGAAAAAATAATAATAATAAAGACAAACAAATTCTTTATCAATCAAGAATCCTCTTCCAATTAGAAGTACTCCTCATAATGAAAAAAAAAAAAAAAAAAAGCTTTATTGCTTTAACATAAATCTACCGTTGAAGGGAAAAAATAAAACCTTACTTCTTCTTCGCCACCACGAGTTGCTCCTGGGCTCCACTCAATGACTGGCACTGACTCTGTCCACATATCAATCGGCACCGGTATCTCTCTCTCATTCCCTTTCTTTGTCCCTGTTTGTATTTGTCTTCTTATTTATGTTTAAGGTGAATAGCTGTGTGTATATCTATGTTACATTATTATTTTTATTATATTCCAATTTAATAACATATTTGTGTTAACTTAGTATAATTTTATATGCTATTTTTAAAAATAATCATTGTTTATCCTTAAAAGAGGTCCCAAACCCTAAACCTTAAACCTTAAACCTTAACCCCTAACTGTCGAGCTGCATTCTCAGCAAGAAACCATGATCTCCACCACGGTTGGTTTTTTTGCTTTGTGAAAAGCGTAATTATCACTAAAAATACCAAAATAGGGCACACTCTCTTAGTAAACTTTTTCCACAAGATGCCTTGCCTAAGAACAATTTCCATTGCCCCCTTCCATATTTGATACATGCAATTTGTTAAATGTTAAAATAACACTTAACAAATTCCCAAATCAACAATATCCCAATAAGGGAAAAAAAATATCCAAAAAGGAAAAAATAATAATAATAAAGACAAACAAATTCTTTGTCAATCAAGAATCCTCTTCCAATTAGAAGTACTCCTCATAATGAAAAAAAAAGTTTTATTGCTTTAACATAAATCTGTCGTTGAAGGGAAAAAAGAAAACCTTACTTCTTCGTCGCCACCACGAGTTGCTTCTAGGCTCCACTCAGTGACTGGCGTTGACTCTGTCCACATATCAATCGGCACCGGTATCTCTCTCTCATTCCCTTTCTTTGTCCCTATTTGTATTTGTCTTCTTATTTATGTTTAAGGTGAATACATGTGTGTATATCTATGTTACATTATTATTTTTATTATATTCCAATTTAATAACATATTTGTGTTAACTTAGTATAATTTTGTATGCTATTTTTAAAAAAAGTCATTGTTTATCCTTAAAAGAGGTCCTAAACCCTAAACCTTAAACCTTAACCCCTAACTGCCGAGCTTCATTCTCATCAAGAAACCATGATCTCCACCACGGTTGGTTTTTTTGCTTTGTGAAAAGCGTAATTATCACTAAAAATTCCAAAATAGGGCACACTCTTTCAGTAAACTTTTTCCACAAGATGCCTTGCCTAAGAATGATTTCCATTGCCCCCTTCCATATTTGATACATGCAATTTGTTAAATGTTAAAATAACATTTAACAAATTACTAAATCAACAGTATCCCAATAAGGGGAAAAAAATCCAAAAAGGAAAAAATAATAGTAATAAAGACAAACAAATTCTTTGTCAATCAAGAATCCTCTTCCAATTAGAAGTACTCCTCATAATGAGAAAAAAAAAAAAAAAAAAAAAAAAAAAAGCTTTGTTGCTTTAACATAAATCTGCCGTTGAAGGGAAAAAATAAAACCTTACTTCTTCGTCGCCACCACGAGTTGCTTCTAGGCTCCACTCAATGACTGGCGCTGACTCTGTCCACATATCAATCGGCACCGGTATCTCTCTCTCATTCCCTTTCTTTTGTCCCTATTTGTATTTGTCTTCTTATTTATGTTTAAGGTGAATAGCTGTGTGTATATCTATGTTACATTATTATTTTTATGATTTTCTAATTTAATAACATATTTGTGTTAACTTTGTATAATTTTATATGCTATTTTTAAAAATAGTCGTTGTTTATCCTTAAAAGAGGTCCTAAACCCTAAACCTTAAACCTTAACCCCTAACTGTCGAGCTGCATTCTCAGCAAGAAACCATGATCTCCACCACGGTTGGTTTTTTTGCTTTGTGAAAAGCGTAATTATCACTAAAAATTCTAAAATAGGGTACACTCTTTCAGTAAACTTTTTCCACAAGATGCCTTGCCTAAGAATGATTTCCATTGCCCCTTTCCATATTTGATACATGCAATTTGTTAAATGTTAAAATAACATTTAACAAATTCCCAATTCAACAGTATCCCAATAAGGGGAAAAAAATCCAAAAAGGAAAAAATAATAATAATAAAGGCAAACAAATTCTTTGCAATCAAGAATCCTCTTCCAATTAGAAGTACTCCTCATATTGAAAAAAAAAAAAAAAAAAAAAAAAAACTTTATTACTTTAACATAATTCTGCCGTTGAAGGGAAAAAATAAAACCTTACTTCTTCGTCGCCACCACGAGTTGCTTCTAGGCTCCACTCAATGACTGGCGCTGACTCTGTCCACATATCAATCGGCATCGGTATCTCTCTCTCATTCCCTTTCTTTGTCCCTATTTATATTTGTCTTCTTATTTATGTTTAAGGTGAATAGTTGTGTGTATATGTATGTTACATTATTATTTTTATTATATTCCAATTTAATAACATATTTGTGTTAACTTAGTATAATTTTATATGTTATTTTTAAAAATTGTCATTGTTTATCCTTAAAAGAGGTCCTAAACCCTAAACCTTAAACCTTAAACCTTAACCCCTAACTGCCGAGCTGCATTCTCAGCAAGAAACCATGATCTCCACCACAGTTGTTTTTTTTTGCTTTGTGAAAAGCGTAATTATCACTAGAAATTCCAAAATAGGGCACACTCTTTCAGTAAACTTTTTCCACAAGATGCCATGCCTAAGAACGATTTCCATTGCCCCCTTCCATATTTGATATATGCAATTTGTTAAATGTTAAAATAACATTTAACAAATTCCCAAATCAACAATATCCCAATAAGGGAAAAAAAAATCCAAAAAGGAAAAAATAATAATAATAACGACAAACAAATTCTTTGTCAATCAAGAATCCTCTTCCAATTAGAAGTACTCTTCATAATGAAAAAAAAAAAAAAAAAAAAAAGCTTTATTGCTTTAAATAAATAAATAAATAAATAATATTGTTGCTTGATAAAGCTTATACACCCTTGCGGTTTTAAAGGGAAAAAAAATTCTAATATCACTAGGCATACTTTAATGGTGTATACAATGTCTATTGAAAACCCTAATTTTTCTTGTAGTTAATTAAACCC
The DNA here is from genome assembly GCA_033629205.1 of Lithocarpus polystachyus. Lineage (NCBI taxonomy): Eukaryota > Viridiplantae > Streptophyta > Magnoliopsida > Fagales > Fagaceae > Lithocarpus > Lithocarpus polystachyus. The sequence goes on along the minus strand of CM066168.1, from coordinate 29,753,265 downwards.
TTTTATTTCAAAGAATAAGCTTTCTAAGTTGTTACAGGTCATGGATGAGCTGCTTCAATCATCAAGGAAAATATTCTATTACGTAATTCTATTTCTTGTATATGAATGCAACGGCTCACTTGTATTACCCAATAGAAAGTAAGATTTGACTTCCCTGTATAGAAGACATAGTAATAAGGCTGAAACTTTCATACAAAAGTTCGTTAAAGATTTGGTTAAGAAATCAATCTTCTTGAGTTATAATGAGAGAGAGAGAGAGAGAGAGAGAGAGATTTGCTCCTGGTATGATGCATATGAAAGAAATTCACTATATTTAAGTATGCAACTTTTCTGATTTATTTATTTATTTTGCAATATATATTCACAAATTGATTTTTCTACATATTTTTCAATGCAGTAGCCTTTGGTGATCATAACTAGAGGACCTGATCATGATGCGACTAGGCTCAATGATAACTATACAACCTGTTTGTTTTTTATTTCTTCTGGTAAGTCTTCAAGTCGTGGCAGTGTGTTAGGATTTGGTATTTTACATTCTTACAAAAACTATTGAAACCAAAAGAAAATACACATTCTTACTACTTCTTGGGTATTGGATTTTTTTGTACTTTGTATAGGGTTTTAAAAGATGTTACTTATTTTTTTCAGTCTTTTTTTTCTAGAAAAAGACTGAAAAAAATAAGTAACATCCTTGGTTTGAAGAATAACATGAGAAAAATAATTTTAAGCATATGTAAATAATCCCCTACTCTAAAGTATGTTTTTATCCAAATGGTTTATGTGATTTTCTTTCCTTTTTTTCTTTTTTTTTTTTTATCAAATTGTGATTACATTCACACATTCTGCCAAACCCTCAATGCAGGCATTTGCTGTGATGCTCCTTCCTACTGTATTGATCCCATGTTGGTATTCTATGTTCAGTCGTGTTGAGCGTCAAGTGAATTTGAACTCTCATGACTTCCATTCCAATATGCAATCTGAAGTTGAGAACACAGCAAAGTTCTTACATCCAATAAATTCATCAGCAACAAGTTTAGCAAGAGTTCTAAGGTTGCCCCTCAATGAAACTAAACTCTCATTCTCTAAGATTGAGACTAAGGTTGGTATCCATATGCTTCTCTCACAAAGATCATATAAGTAGTTAAATGATTACTTTCAATAAGAAACAACTAGAGATTTCATAATTTTATTTTTTATTATTTATTTAATTTACAGGTGGCTCCTATATTATTTCAAGCATGGTCTACAATTCCATACTTATCTCAAATTTCATATACTGGGTTAGAAGGTCTATATTTCTCATACTACACTGAGCAGAATCAAACTCTTGCGGTGTACTCTAATTCTTCATATAACCCTAGATGGAGTGCTCCAAATGTAAAAAAGAACCTTAATTGTTACATGCAACATGTGAACCATGAGACTGGAGAATTAGATGGAAACTCTATTGAATGCCCTCCCTTGAATTTGGTCAATAAAAGATGGTTTCAAGAAGCCTTGAATAGTACCAATGGATATGCCTCATTGGAAACTGGATGGAATAATTCTCAAGATCTTATACTACTTAGCTCAGCTAGAATTAATGGAGAAGGAGTTATCTCTCTAGGGTTCTCGGTCAAAGCACTAACCGCCCATTTTACTAGTATAGATCGTCAGGATGGGAGCTTGTATTTGGCTACCAAAGATGGGAAAGTGCTTATAGAAGAGCTCAAAAACACCCATATGGTTCTTGCTGGTAATATAGTTTCTGTCCAATTGAAGAAACCAAATGGGGAACAAGAAGTTCTTGGGAATGTTTCCTGTAACATCAAAGATGGCTCATCAATAGCTTCTACTTTGAATATTCAAGGAACAGAATACATGTTTTATTGTTCGTCACTTGATATGGTGGGAGTCCAATCGGTATGTTTTAATTCTTCACCATCTTGCAAATATGCAAAACTTCATTTGTAAATATTTATATTTTCTTGTTGTTGCGTTGAACACTTAAGGGTTACAAGAAGCTTTGCTTGTTAGGTTATATGATCATGTACATCACTTGTGTGCCTTTCTTGCTTTGTTTTTGTACACATTAGGTATGCTTTAGACTAGAGAGAATTATGCTATTCCTATTTATAAACAGGTTAGAAATTAAAGGCAAATCTTTTTATCCTCTTTTCTTTCAAGAAAAATCTTAAGAAATAAGTATTATAAATGCTTTTGTTTGTGCTAGGCATAAAATACTATGCTAAATGCCCCACTGATCATTAATCCATTTTACACATAATAGACTTGTGGCTTTTATAGATTGTAGCTAGCCAAGTGGCCATAATATTTAGAACCTTATTGATGAAAATCAGTTGGATAAATATCATGTCATACCAACAATATAAAGATTAGTTAAATTCAACAGTTTATGCATATATTTATGTAGTATAACTGAATTCTATTTCTTTTCAGGTATATGTATTGGCTTTCCCACAAAAAGGGTTAGTCGGCCTTGTCCACAAGAACAGGATAGTAGCACTGGCCCTTCTTATAGTAATCATCACTTCCATGGTTGTCTCCATTTTAAGTTTTGCGTATATATTCGCTAGAGCTGCCAAGCGAGAGATGCACTTGTGTGCTGCTCTTATAAAACAAATGGAAGCAACTCAACAAGCAGAGAGGAAGAGTATGAACAAGAGTCTTGCCTTTGCTAGTGCTAGCCATGATGTTCGCGCATCACTAGCAGGCCTTGCAGGTTTGATAGAGTTGTGCTATGAAGAAGCTACCTCTAGTTCTGAATTGGAGACAAATTTGAGACAAATGGATACTTGTGCAAAGGACCTACTAGGTAATCTCTTCACACCTTATTAGGCAAATTTTTTTATATTTAGTATTCTTTTTATCAATGAATATGTATAACTTATGTACTTGTTTAGGTTTACTGAATTCTATTCTTGATACAAGCAAAATCGAGGCGGGCAAGATGCAACTTGATGAAGAGGAATTTGATTTGGGCCAACTTATTGAAGATGTAGTTGATTTATATCATCCTGTTGGTATTAAAAAGGGAGTAGATGTGGTATTAGATCCTTATGATGGTTCTGCCATCAAATTTTCACAAGTGAAAGGAGATAGGGGAAAACTTAAGCAAATATTATGCAATTTACTGAGCAATGCGATTAAATTTACTTGTGAGGGGCATGTAACCGTTCGAGCATGGGTTAGGAAACCTAGTTTGCAAAATTCAATAATTGCATCTAATCGGAATGGTTTAATGAAATATTTACAGTGTTTGTTTCGCAAGAGCAATGAAGCATATAATGACTTGGAAGCCATGAATGCAGCCCAACAAGATCCAAATGCCATGGAATTTGTCTTTGAGGTTGATGATACAGGAAAAGGAATTCCAAAGGAAAAACAAATCTCAGTCTTTGAAAACTATGTTCAAGTCAAAGAAACAGCTCTTGGACAAGGAGGCACTGGATTAGGACTTGGCATTGTTCAGTCTCTGGTAAATGACTAACTTTAACACACATATCAATTTTTTTTTTTTTTTTTTTTTCCTGTGTTTATCTAGAGTTTCAAGATATGCAATCTAAGCGGAATCATGATCCCTCCATTTCAAGTCATTTTCATTATGCTTGTTTCATGGTTCATATTTTATTTTATTTTTTAAGTTTAAAAATGTATAGACCAATTAAACTAAATAGAAAAGATGCATTAAATGAATTAATTTTAAATGGAGAGAATCATTTTCACTTATTGTACTACATATATTGTTTAAAACTCAATTATGCATCTAGATTTAAATGATGCGTTGTTGTAACTTGGATTAGATTCACATAACTATCACAAATAACTTTATCAACTAGGTTTTAAAGTGACTTGATTAATAGTCTAAATTCATTATAACTCCTTTTATTGATTAATTTTTCTTGGAATTTTGTGCTAGGTACGTTTGATGCATGGAGATATATCAATTGTGGACAAAGAGATCGGTGAAAAGGGAACTTGCTTTAGATTCAATGTGATACTCATTACACGTAAAAATTTTAGTTGCGATAATGCAAAAGCAGAAGACCTTGAAATGGCTGATGGTACCCATATTCCTGAACTAATTCTTAGCACACCTAGTCCTGGCTTGTGGTTACGTACTCCTAGTTCAAAGCTGACAATTCACACAACCCCTAGCCCCAAAGTAAGGGCCTCCCATGTTGTTCTCTTGATTCAAAATAACGAACGGCGAAGGACTTCACAAAGATTCATGGAGAACTTAGGGATAAAAGTATCGATAGCAAAGCAATGGGAACGTCTTCCATCTACTCTCCAAAAGATAAAACATAACCAGAACCATTCTCATCACAATTCTTTTGGAAAATCAGCTGATTTGAGTTCTCCAAGTGGCTACTTAAGCACGTCTGCTTCTAATAACTCTAGCGTTGTAGAAAAGGATGTGCCTTTGAGTAGCATGGATGGTTCAGACTACATACTATCAGTCTTCAAAAGGAGTACTCCTAAATTTGCATCAAGTTTCATACTAATTGTGATTGATGCAAGTGCTGGACCATTCCTAGAATTATGTAGAATTGTGGCTGAATTCAAAAAAGGCCTCCACAATGCTACTTGTAAGGTTGTTTGGTTGGAGAAACCAATGATGCGTAACATCAACTTCAAACGCACTGAAGAGGACCTGGTTGATCCTAATGATGTCATAATATCTAAGCCATTTCATGGTTCTCGTCTGTATCAAGTGGTAAGACTTCTTCCTGAGTTTGGAGGTACATTGCAAGGGAATTCAGGCAAACTAAAAGAAGAAAGCAAGTTTCAAGTTGAAAAAGTTTTAAGAGATCCTGGTTCATCAAGGAGTCAGTCTTATATAGAGAATTCTCCGACAAACAAACACTCAACTCAACGAGTAGAATTACAAGACCATGGTAGCAGCATTGAGACAACCAAGAAGAAAATCTTGTCACCCATTCAAACTCTCTCTCATGTTGGGTTCATACCAAGAAGTCCTCCAAGTAATAGGAACTCACCGAAAGAGCAAGAAATACAAGAAATTGGTAACCCAAATGATGATAAGCCATTGAGTGGGAAGAAACTCTTGGTTGCTGACGACAATGCACTGTTGCGCAAGTTAATTGTTACCAGTCTTTTAAAGCTTGGTGCAACTGCCGAAACTTGTGTTAATGGACAGGAAGCTTTAGATCTGGTTTTCAAAGGTCTAAGTGATCAAAGAAAACTTGGAGTTTCGAAGATTCTTCCATACAATTATGTCTTAATGGATTGTGAGGTAAAGAGCATGATTTCCCTCTCCTTTACCTTTTTATGCTTTTTTTTTTTATAAATATTTTTTGTATTTTATATATATATATATATATATATATATATAAGTACTTGATTTCCCAATTAGAACATTTGCAATATATTAGAGGATATCCTTGGACTATGTCACATGTTTCTATGACATTTGGTAAAATTTATGATGTCTCGGCACTTTTTTTTTTTTTTTTTTTTGGAGAGAAAAGATAGAACTTTATTCATAAAAACCAAGTGAGTAAACGTATACAAAAATAAAACCTGGTCTAACACAAGCTTATTGGCCCAGTAGCAATATAGTGAAAAAAAATAGGCTACCCCCACACTAATACCAGATAGGTGAAAGAAAGCATCAGAATGTATCTGTAGCTCCAAGCTCAAAAATTTCTCTATTCAGCCAAAAAAAAAAAGCTCAAAAATTTCTCTGTGCGGCTGAAAGCTTCTGGTATGTCTCCAACAAAGCAAACGCCACTTCCAATATGTTTTGGCACTTTGCAAACCATATAGCTTGTTCTAGTTAATAAATCTGTATCTTATGGATTTGGACCATTTGGTGTTTATAAAAGTCAGCCCAATTATATTTTATGTTTAAGCATTCAATATTTATTTTAATTTAATGTATTATAATCCCTTGTACTATAGTTTAATTTTAATCACACAATGTATGCTGTTCACATTTCATGATAATATTTTTTTTTCCAACTAAATCGTATATGATTTTGTGTTTGACAGATGCCTGTGATGAATGGATATGAAGCAACAAAGCAAATAAGGAAAATGGAGAAGTCCTTCGGTGTTCATATTCCAATCATTGCATTAACTGCTCATACATCAGGTGGGGAAGCTAACATGGCAATTGAGGTTGGAATGGATGTTCATCTTAGCAAACCACTGAAAAAGGAACATCTTTTGGAAGCCATTAGATATATCGATACTAAATGAAAATATTCATAGGCATACCTTATGACTCTCTTAATCTATGAGATAATGGTGACTCTTTATGGTAGTTTTGTTGTACATATAATATATGTGTAGTTGAAATTGTGCTGAAATATAGAGAAATGCTTTAGTATTTTGTTGGAATGCAAAAGTTCAAGACATTGGCTGAAAATATGAAGTCATTTATCATTAGGTTGGAATGTGGAAGTTTAAAACATTGACTAAAAATATAAAGTCATTTATCATTTTACTCACTATTATATGTTGTAAGAAGTGTAGATTTCTGGTTATGTTTGTAATATTAATCACTCATGCACACCAAGCTACTCTTATATATAAATTATTAGTCTTCATTCTAAATCATATAGAGAAATTAATTTTTAATTAAAAAATGATATGACAGAATCATAATATTATTTATTATTAATACTCTCTTAGTAATTTACATGTGCATTGCACATGCTTTAAAACTAGTCTATATATATATATATACACACACACACACTAGTATTGTGCTCGTGCGTTGCACGGTTTTAATTATAAACTTTTAGCATACTTTTATTGAGAAATAATAAATTAATAGTCACTTGAATATAGATTATATAAATTGCCTATAAATTATTGTTCTTAAAAGTATCAAGCAATCACATAACATATTATATGAAAAAAATTCATATATTTAATAATTAAAAACCTATGGAAACTTAACCAAAGCTATTTCATTTTCCAAAAAAAAAAAAAAAAACATAATTCTCTTCTAATCAATATAAGAATACACTAAAAAAACCGTATATATAGAAAATTTTCAATTGTGAAGATGTTAGATTTCTAATCAATTTAGGAATTATAAGAGAAATAGAATTATTAGGAAAAATATATGTATTAAAAAAATTATCACAATTAACGTTTAAAATAAACGTAAAACTTATCACTTAGGATACATATTTATCCAAAAAACTTGGAAGTTAGAACTTGGGAGAGCTCTATTAGACATAGAATTTCAAATTATATTGAAGTTAAATTATAAAAGAAATTATTAGATGATTTGGAATTAAAGAAACACCTATCCTATGTGAAATTCTAATCAATTATATATATATACACACACACACACATATATTGTTAAAATATTTTTCTATCAAAAAAAAAATAGCATATATTTTTTTCTAAAATTATATTTTTTTCTATAATTTTAAATAAAATACTAATGGCTACATGATCCTAATCTAAGTAAATTAGTTATTTTATCCATGTTTCTAAGGGTTTTTTTTTTTTACGTGTCTTATCATTTTAAATCTAAAAAAATTCTGCAATATGGATTAGTCCTTGTTTTTTGGTATAGTACTTAAAAAATGAGAAGAATTAGATTACACTATATCTATGTCACTGCAATTTAAGATGAATTAGACCTTTTTTTTTAGTATAGCATATGTCGCTGCAATTTAAGATGCATTAGAATTTTTTTTTTTTTTTATAATACACTACACGTAAAAAAATAAAGATTACATGGATAAGATGAAGAATTTAGATTGTAATCAAATAAAGATTTTTATTAGCTTAGAATTTATAGGAAAAGAAAAATTATATATATATATATATATATTAACTCTAAATCTAAAAATTTTAAAAAATTTCTACAATATGGTGAAGCCACTTGGCGCAACCACAGCATTTAAGCCCAACTTTTATTTTATATATATGTATATATATATATATATATATATATATATAACCGAAGACTTTGGAACTCCCATAATTTTCTACATCATCACTATTTTCTTTTTCTTTTTATTTTAGGTTTTATATCTTATATATTTATTATTTCTCTTCAACGTGCAATTATCTGATCAAGTGTTACAATAGTTTAGTTTAAGTAAAATTTTATTAGATATATGTTTCAAGAGCTCGAAAATTCTATTTCAACTAAAATTCTATAACAAAAATTTCTCTTCAACGTATAATTATCTTATCAAGTGTTACAATAGTTTAGTTTAAATAAAACTCTATTAGATATATGTTTCAAGAGCTTGAAAATTCTACTTCAACTAAAATTTTATAGCAAAAATTTCAACAAATATAAACCCCTGCCAAGGTTGAAACCTTTTATACTCACTCAAATTTTCACAAAGAAAACACACACTTTGTAACATTGTATCCATGGAGTTGCTCAGAGTAAATGGAGAGGTAAGGACATGTTGCCATCTTGCTCTAACTCTTTATGATTACTACTTTATAATATTATTATTGTTGTGACTTGTAAGTGAGTTTATTAGTATGAAAATCTACATGTGAAAATTTTAATTGTAAAAATTTGTTTTTACGATTAAAACATTAGATTTAATCATAATTTTGATTTAATAATTAACAATTTCATCAATCAAATTTTCTCTAACGTTTGTGTAATTTGTACTACTATGTATGTTATATATAGAACCCTCATATGATCTTGGAAAAACCACTCTATAAAAAAAATTGTCATCAATAACAAGAAGAAGAGCTTATTCCTGACCATCAAAACCATAAATTTTCTGTCATCAATAACCAATTATATATTAATGTTGTGATATAGTGTATAGGTATTTTTTTTTTTTTAAAGGAGAAGTATAGTCTATATGAGAATGGTTTAGATGTTTCCTACTTGATTTTGGAATCTCAGATTGATTAGTAGAATAATATGGAGTGAGAAGGTGCATTATTCATATTAAAAGTGACAATTTACATTGATAAAAAACGAAACAAAAGCATGTAATAACCTCTATACATATGGTGGTGGTGTAGCGTTGGTGCATGTGAGAGTTAGAAAACAAAGTTTATTTATTTATTTATTTATTTAAAATATGCATCATACTTTGTTGATACCTACGCAATACCTATGAGAAACTGTTCAAATTCTACTACAATTTATTTGTTCATATCCTATCAATTTTTTTTTTTTTTTGGATAAATAAAACAAAAGTAGCCACCGTTCACCATTATTGTCTTTTTTTTTTTTAATTTAAAATATGCATCATACATGGTTGATACCTATACAATACCTATGAGAATTAAACTATTTGAAATTATAAAATAATTTTTCTATTAACTTTTAATTAATAATTCTTTCATACAAGATTCTCAAATTATTTTTTTTAAATATATGTGATTTTAAATTTAATTATTTCGTGCATAGCACAACTCACAACTCACCGACATTTTATACTATAAAACCAAAGTCTCTCTCTTTTTCTTTTTTTTTTTTCTTTTTTTTTTTTTTTGACTTCATGATAGCGTGCCACGTTGGTTTTGAAGACTACACAATATTTTTCCGTCATCACTATTTTTTTTTTTTTTCCTTTTATTTTACGAGTTATTTTAATAAGCCAACTCCTCGCACGCTCTCATCTGCTTCTTTCTTCTATCTTCTCACTCTGCTCCTCTCCGCCAGCCTTATCTGTCTCCAGTCTAGTCCCGTATCTTCTCCACTATTTGGGTATCGTTCATGTTTCCCTGCCTCCGGTATTCCCCTCTCAGTTGCTTCTCTGCCTTCCTGCTTTCAATTATTTTGAAAAAACACACAGGCTGAAACTTGGTGTATGGATTACATGAAATTTCTAATATGTATTGGTGTTGTTCGATTTCATTATATTGGTTGAAACTTGGCTATATGATGTTTTCAGAATGACTTGACTATTTAAATTTTATATGGCTTTATAATGTTTGCTTCTCAGTTCAATGCAGTTCAGCTGTTTGATAAAATTCCTCTTTCAAAATATGCACAATACACGTCTAATATGAGTGTGTATATTGTGTTTGTTTCTATGCTTTTAAGCATGCATCATTGTTTGTAGTGTGAAACCCAGTTGAAATTTTCACCATCTAAATCAGTCTTTTTTTTCTTTTTCTTTTTTTGGGTTTTGATAAGTAATTTAATTGATAAAGGGAAAAGACTATCTCTTGTACATAATAAACACACAAGATAGTCTGAAGAATTACATAAAAGTTATTACTTTTTTGTTTGATAAGTCGTGGTATTTTATTAATGGAAACGATTAATATATGCTCAAGGTAATGAGCATGAGCACACCGTAACATTGAAAAATTCTGCTTAAAAATATTGCCTCTTTCAGCTTTATTCTGCAATGCTCTGTTGATCAAATTGGCTGCAACGTAATAATCCTAAGTAGCTGACTTTATCTACGCATTTAGTAAGCCATTCTTTTTCACATCTTTGCCAAAACTTCTATTTTGCAGAGTGCTTTGATATGCTTATCTAAGCAACATTTTGTGCTAACCTTATATGAATTTTCTAATATGTATTGGTGTCGTTGGATTTGATTATATTGGTTGAAACTTGGCTATATGATGTTTCCAAAATGAATTTACTATTTAAATTTTATATGTTAATTATCATTAATTTATTGTTAAGTTGGTGCTAAATTTTATTCAAAATCATATTTTGAGAGGTACTTTTTGGTTTTTTTTTTTTTTTAATTATTCCAATCTTCTGTTAAATTTGACTGAAATAGTAAGCTTGTAATTTAATCTCCATTATGATTTCAAATTTAATTTTTCCTGTACCTGTTTGATAGTTATCGTCATTGAAAGTATCAAAGTTTATACTTTTAGTAAAAATTTTGTAGTTTTTTGTTGTGATTTTCATGTTTAGTTTCTGCAGAAATATAACAAAGATGACTGTGAAAGGCTTATTTCGTTTATTATTTTAATTTATGAAACAATCTAAGAATATATTCTGCTCTCAATAATGGTTTTTAACCCAATTGTTTTCGGGGTTCTATATACTCGAGAGACTCTTTAAAGTTTTAAGTTTCTGAGTATGCTTTCAGTTTTCGATATTAATTTCCGAGGTACTTTTTGGTTTTTTTTTTTTTTTTAATTATTCCAATCTTCTGTTAAATTTGATTGAAATAGAAATCTTATAATTTAATCTCCATTATGATTTCAAATTTAATTTTTCCTGTACCTGTTTGATAGTTATCGTCATTGAAAGTGTCAAAGTTTATAATTTTAGTAAAAATTTTGTAGTTTGTTGTTGTGATTTTCATGTTTAGTTTCTGCAGAAATATAACAAGGATGACTGTGAAAGGCTTATTTCGTTTATTATTTTAATTTATGAAAGGATCTAAGAATATATTCTGCTCTCAATAATGGTTTTTTACCCAATTGTTTTAGGGGCTCTATACACTTGAGAGACTCCTTGAAGGTTAAAGTTTCTGAGTATGCTTTCAGTTTTCGATATTAATTTCTGGGGTTTATGTCAAATTTATATTTCATCCCCCCTCTCTTTTTGTACCATTGCGTTATTATTATTAATTTTAATAAAGAATTCTGTGTGGTCAGTCCAAAAACGTGGGAATGTAATTTATATATATATAATTATAGGTTATTTATGGTAGTGTTATTGGGATTCGGCCATCTTTATATAGCTGTTGGGCATGATTTTTTTTAAAAAAGATTCTATTGATTGTTGACGGAATGCAGTGGCTAAAGTGAGACTTTGAGTTAGAATCTCAAGTGAATTAATTTGTTGGCTATCTATGTGCTAAGAAAACAACATACACTGCTGATTTGTATTTTTCAGTTGGTTACTATTAGTTTCATTATATATAGGCGTCAATGTTGGCTGGCACAATGACAAAACAATTGACAAATGTGCTATATATAATACTTGAGGGTGGATAGCACAATGACGGATATACCACAAAGTGTTCCTACAAGAAATGTGCAAACAAATAAACACCTATTCTTCTAAGTTTATGAAAATTATTATGAAGGAAAAATGTCGACAAAAACTTATTTCTTTCAATAGGTTAATTACTTACTTTCAACAAAAACAATTTTCAACAACTTGCTTTGTTGGGTTAATTACTTTGTTCTTCTAATTGACTTTTTCTTTTTCCTTTATATTTTTCTTAAATGGAAAGATTTATATACACAAATGTTCTTTGTTAACTTAAATTTGTTAAGAGTCTCATCCTTTTTTGGTCAATTTGTATTCTCTTGATATTATAACTTTCTGCACTATTCTTCATTAAAAAGAAAAAGGAAAAATAAATCATAATATGCTTCGAGCCATATTATGAATAGAAAATGAAACATATTCATTTAGAAACAAGTATTTAATACTTATTAGAGTAAAGTAAATATATATAAATTTCGTTAAATTATCCCATGCATCGCACAGGTTAGCAACTAGTACTATTAATACATATAGAAAGCGTCATAATGGGGTATGATGATGTGTTAGATGTGTCTTTAACAACTTTTTTGTAATGGACTTTGGTTGATTGCTGGAGTCCATCCACTTAGTCAATCTTAGTGTGACAGTCACCCACTTCTTTGCTTGTTATTTCTTTGATTAAATTGCATATTTCATCTTCAACCTTTGATTATTATTATTATTTCTGAAGATTCAACCTTTAAGTTTTATTTCAAAATCATCGGTATATTTTAAAATGTTTCATTTTTAGTCCTATGCTTTCAAAATTGTTTCCAAAAAGTTCTTATTGTCATTTGATGAATAAAAAAAGCTGACGTGACAAACAAGATTCATGCCATATCAAAGTGACCTCATTTCATGGATTTTGTTTGCTACGCCATCATTTTGGATCCTTTAAATGACAAGAAGGAAAATTTTTAAAACATTTTAGAGTATAAGGGAAATTTTGAAACAGAATTCAAAGGTTGAGGACCATATATGCAATTTAACATTTTTATTTTTTATTTTTTTTGGCGATATTGTGTTTGTGTAATTTGTAGATGGATGGTTATAGGTTAGAATTTCCAATGACTGATAATTGTGATTGGCCTATGTTGAGTGTGTAATTAAATTTAGTTAAAATCGTCTTTTACTTAGGGAAGATATATAACCACTGAACTACCATTTAGTGGTCTGAATTGTCGAAGTTATTTGAGTACAATTGCAACTTCATGTTAGCACTTTGAGCACCAACATTTGTCTTTTTCATTTCAGGGGCATGGTTGAGCTACAAGAATAAGTGGAAAAGAGGTTAAACAGATGAGCTTATGAAATATTAGCTGTAACAGCTTTTGGTTCGTTTGTCATTATCATATACACGCATAGAGCTGAAAGGATCCATTTTAGACCAAGAGTGGCTCTTAAAGGAATACATAGATCTTCTTCCATGAATTCTCTCTATTCACCTACTTCTTCCCTCCTTCCATCACATAGATGGCAGTTCACACCATGTCTTCAAATACAACCACAAAATTTATATGTTCACCGCCACTTGCCACTTTCTCTCTCCTCTGCACTAAAATCAAACCGTCCTTTACGTGCTAATAAGTCATCCATTGGTGCTACAATTCCCCCAAATGAGGGAGCAGTATCTGTAATTAACTTCGAAGACTTTGTTGAAAAAGATTGGTCATTTCTTGATTCAGATAATTTGATATCCGGAGAGGAGCTTAACAAAAATATTGATCGCATTATTTCTGCAGGGGAGATTGAAGAAACTTCTAAGGTGTTGGTTTCAATTGGTTCTGAAGGATTTGTAGATCAGTTGGTTGATTCATCAAAATGCCAACTTTTGCTTGTCGTCCACGATTCACTTTTTCTGTTAGCTGGCATCAAAGAAAAATATGACAAGGTTAAATGTTGGCAAGGAGAACTTATATATGTGCCAGAGAATTGGGCTCCACTAGATGTTGTGTTCCTCTATTTTCTTCCTGCTTTGTCCTTTAATCTTGACCAGGTTTTTGGAGCTCTTGCTAAACTTTGTTTGCCAGGTAACCCTTTATTAGATGTTGTTGTGGGTGTTATTAATGTTAAATTAATAGTTTCATTTTAAGCAGCATTGGACTCTTTCTATTTGTGGGTAAATGATTTCTCCCCAAGACATCTAAATCTATTCATTGATAGGAAAAATAATTAACGTGAACAGATATTGGATTTTTTCTTTTCATCTGATTACCTGACTCGGTTCAACCTAGTGAAGTTTTATTAATTTGGTATGTTAAAAACGTTTAACCTTGAAATTATAACTGGTTAATAATACAATTTGTTAACTTATATCCTAAGTCTTACCTTAAATTCCATAATATTAACCCTCAGTTTGTGGCATATAGGTTACTTCAAATTGCGCTACTCTGGTGGAAACATCTTTTATAGTAAAGATGATGAGATGGTGTGAATGAAACTGTATCATATCATAATGTTGTGTGTCTGTCAAAAAAGGGGGTGTTTTTGTGGGGTGGGGTGGGGGTGGTTCCTTAGATTGTGTTCTTGCTTCCTTTTTTGCTACTACTTGCACTACTGAGCTTTTTCTGATGCTTCTACAGGTGCAAGGGTGGTTATTAGCCATCCCCAAGGAAGGGACGTCTTAAAGCAGCAGCACCAACAAAATCCCGATGTCATAATTTCTGATTTGCCCGAGAAGATGACATTACAGAAAGTGGCAGCTGATCATTCTTTTGATGTGGCTGAATTTGTAGATGAGCCTGGTTTTTATCTTGCTGTTTTGAAGTTTTCTGATGCAAGAAATTAAGAGCAGATTTTTTTTTTACCTAAACCAAACTTCACTTGATGTGTTAAGAAAGAGCTTTAATGTGACAATTTGATGTGCAACTGTAAAAGCTGAGAAGAAGTTGCGCTGTTTGGCTAAATCTCTTTGTTTACTTTCTCCTCCCAATCTGTCTTGGGTTTTTAACATACCTTATCTTCTGTTTTATATAAACTAGCCACGAACTCGCGCATTGCATGTGATAATTAATTATATGGTGGTTTTATTAAATTTTTTTTTTTTTTTTTACAATTTAAACCAATCTAATAATGAGTAATGTATTTCATAATTATATTTTAATTTATTATAGGAGCAATCATAAATATAGGAACAATTTAAATCACCAAAAAAATGTAAACTAAAAAAAATTAATAAAACTTAACAATGATTAATTGAACCAATATTAAGATAAAATTTTGTTTTTGATAATCTATTAAAGTTATTTTCTTTGTATAAATTATAATTTCCAAAACATGTTATCAAATAAATAATTATTAGTAAAATCTAAGAATTAAATTTTTATACATGTATTGTTATAAAATAATAATAATTAAAATAAAATTATAAAAGTTAAAATTTGTCATCTATCCGATTATTTTCGTTTGGCTAATATTTGTTTTTTTTTTTAAATGAATAGCATTTTAGAGTAATACAACTATTAAGAGTACTTTGTCCACCACAAAGGATTAGAAAATAAACAAAAATTAGTAAAGTCTCATAATTTAACATCTAAATTGAGCACTATAAAAAATCATGATATGTAATAGAATAAATATCAAATTATCCAAATCATACTATGTAATAAAATAATATTAATTTTTTATATGCTATATTTAATCCTTTAGAACGCAATAGGATAACATTTAACAATCAAAGAGAAAAAAAAAAAAAAAAAAAAAAAAAAAAAAAAAAAAAAAAAAAAAAAAAAAACAACAACAACAACAACAACAACAACAACAACAACAACAATAACAATTTAAAAAAACAAAACTAAATCGCATTAACCCAAAATAGAGTTTTAAAGAATATAAAAAATTATCAACCTAAAGTAGAGATGCAAGAAAAATAAAAATAAAAAAATCCATCAAAAAATTTTGAGAGAGAGAGAGAGAGAGAGAGAAAGAGAGGGAGAGGGAGAGAACCTTCTTCTTCTTTTTTTGTGAGAAAAAATTATGCATAGAATAGAAGAAATAGTGACAAATTTATAGTAAGAGGGTGTGAATAAGAAGAGACAAAAATAAAGGAAGATGAAGGAAAAGAGGAAGAAGATATTAATGTAGAGGGTAGTGGAGAGAGGAAAAGGTAAAGGAGAGAGAAAGATTGAAGAAGTAGTGGGGAGATAAAAGGTTGGAAAAGTGTAAATATTAAAAAAATAAATGTTAAAAACAATTATAGGCAAATTGAAAAAAAAAAAAAAAAAAAAAAAAACCCTAAAGCTTAAAAGGCTTCAACGTTGTTGTTTTTGTTGTTGTTGTTTTTTTTTTTTTTTTTTTAAGCTGAAAAGACTCACACAAAACCCTAAAGTTGAACTGAAAAGGTTTTGGGTTGGGCTTGATAGTGGAACTAAATAAATAAAAGGTGGGCTAGATTAATTATACAGATTTATTATAAGATGATAGTGGGAGTAAATAAATAAGTAGTGGGTTGGGTTTATTATAGGGTGATAGTGGAATTAAATAAATAAGTAGTAGGCTGCATTTATAAGGCTGAAAATTGTAAAAACTATTTTAAAATTGTAGGACAAATTATATTTTTTTAAAAATGACGTGGCAGTTGATGTGGCGCAACGTAAGAGCAGTAACATTAAATTCTATGCTTAAACTTTTAGAAATACATAAATAATTGTATCAACCTGCTAGCCTAGTTTCTGCTCATGTACTAACTTCTATACTAGAAGCTTTGTGGTAAACTCAATTCATGTATCATTTAGCTAGTGGCCTTTGGCAAGGAAGGCATTTGTAACCGAGTTTCGGTCATTTGATTCTGGGACTAGCATTATATTAGGGTTACCTTCAAATATGAAAGGCTCCCAATGGTGTGTTACAGGTGTGGAAGATTGGGTCATGACGACAGGTATTGCGACGCCACGAAATTAGGGCAAGCAACGGAATACCAGTACAGCGAATGGATACGGGTCAATGGGAGCTCTAAAGGAGGACCGGAAAGGATAAAGCCAAGAAAGGAAGTGCACCATCCGTTAAGCAATGATTGGGGACGGACGGTGGCACAACCAACAACGGCGAAGGAAGCCATGGTTAGCGATGGAGAAAGTAATGGAAGGGATGATGTTGTTTGGGATGCAGAGAAGCAAGCTGAACGGGGTGACGCAAGTGATGTTGGCATGTCAGGAAGTCAGGCGACTTGTCAACCTAGTAGACGAGACAGCTCGGTGGTAAGTCCACCAAATGCAGAAACGTCTGAGCTCACACGTGCCACAAGAAGAGTTTTAAATTTTGAAATCAATGGAAGTGAGGGTGACGCGCCAGAAATGGACCATTCAGTAGTGGGCCTTCAAAAAGGACACATGTTGGAGGAAAAGGAGGTCATGAGCCCAATTAAGCCTATTATGGACTTCTCAGAATATAAAGATGATGGGTATTTAGATATGGGCTGTAAGAATAAACATATGGGGCCCAAGACTATAGGAAGTTGGAAGAGGCTTGCAAGGGAGAAGGGCTTAGTTAAAGATGAAGTTGTGATGGGCTAGGAAAAAAGAAGTGGTTTTAAGAGGGCAAGAGAGATAGAAAATTTAGAAGCAGAAGAAAATAGGAACATGAAGAAGAGGCAGGGGAAAAGCACTAAGAAAACGGCAGTGACTGGTGAGCAGCATCGCCATCGCCGAGAGCCATAATGGCTTTAGGCTGGAACTGCCGGGGGCTTAGGAATCCTCGGTCAGTTGGAGCGCTGCGCAACCTTGTGCGGCGTTGGGATCCCACAATGGTTTTCTTGTCGGAAACAAAAATGAAGAATGTTGGAATGAAAAAGATTAAGATGAAGCTGAGTTTTACTAATGGCCTGTATGTTCAAAGACAAGGGAAAGGAGGTGGTTTGGCGATATTCTGGAGGAGGGAAGTTAATTTGGAGATCAAGAGCTATTCAAGACACCACATTGATGCAGTGGTAATAGAAGAAGGGTCTGGATTCAAATGGAGGCTAACTGGCTTTTATGGGCATCCAGAGACACATCAGAGGAAAGAATCATAGAGGTACCTTGATACTCTTAATCGTCAGTTTAATTTGCCTTGGTTATGTTTTGGTGATTTTAATGAAATTACCTCAATAGAAGAAAAATTAGGGGGAGCTCCAAGATCCCAACATCAGATGGAGGCTTTTAGAAATATTATTCATAAGTGTGGTTTTAAAGACTTGGGTTTCTCGGGTTTTGATTTTACTTGGTGCAATCAAGAGGAAGGAAATGATAGAGTCTATTTGAGGTTGGATAGGGCTCTTGCAACTCCAGGATGGATGGAGCACTTCTCAAATGTAAGAGTCCAGCATTTGGAGGATACCACGTCTGACCATTGCCCCTTGTTACTTGCTGATTCTAATTCCTTACAAAAGTGTGGAAAGCGTAAATTTCTCTTTGAGGCTGTTTGGACAAGACGGGCTGATTGTAAGGAGCTGATTGAGGAGGTCTGGAGTGCTAACACTAATCTCCATGATCCGAGTGTTTTCAATGCAGTGATTAAAATGTGTGCGGATAACCTAGATAAATGGGGTAAATCTGTGTTCAGGCAGATTCCGAAGAAGATTCAAGAGAAGAAAGACAGGCTAAGTGAGCTGTTAAAAAATGACACCGCACTTCAAAATGGGACTGAAATTAATAAGCTAAGAAAAGAGATTAATCTCTTATTGGATGATGAGAAGGTGTGGTGGCAGCAAAGATCAAGAGTGCAATGGCTCGGGAGGGAGATCGTAACACAAAATATTTTCATCATCGTGCCTCAGAGCGAAGAAGGAAGAATACAATTGTTGGTCTGTGGAATGATGAAGGTGTTTGGTGTGATAACAAGGAGGGTATAGTTAGAACAGTCACTAGTTATTTTAAAGACATTTATACCTCCACACATCCGTCCCGACTGGAAGAGGTGACAGACTTAATTCAGACTAAGGCGTCAGAGGAGATGAATGGTGAGCTTACCAAGGATTTCACTGCGGAGGAGGTCAGAATAGCACTTCGGCAAATGCATCCAATGAAAGCACCTGGGCCAGATGGTATGTCTGCTATCTTTTACTAGAAATATTAGGATATTGTTGGCTCTGATGTTACTAATATGGTATTAAATATGCTAAATTCAAACGCCTCTTTATCTGATTTTAATAATACTTATATAACATTGGTGCCAAAAGTTAAAATGCCCAACAAGATGAAGGATTTTCGCCCCATCAGTCTCAGTAATGTAGCGTACAAATTGGTCTCTAAAATGCTTGCCAACTGCCTTAAGACAATGTTACCTTAAATAATATTTGAGAATCAAAGCGCTTTTCTGTCAGAAAGGTTAATCACAGATAATGTGCTTATTGCCTTTGAGTTAATGCACTATTTGGATCACAAGAAGAGTGGAAAAGATGGCTACATGGCAGTTAAGCTTGACATGAGCAAGGCCTACAATAGGGTAGAATGGAACTTCATTGAGAAAGCAATGAAGAGGTTGGGTTTTCATGAGAAATGGGTTGGATGGGTGCTGAAATGTATAACAACAGTCACATACTCTGTGTTGATTAACGGGGAAGCCCATGGTAGAATCTCTCTGATTAGGGGACTTAGACAAGGCGATCCATTATCATCCTATCTGTTTCTTTTATGTATGGAAGCCTTCTCTGGCCTTATATCTGATGCAAGTAATAGGAATCTTCTCAATGGAGTGTCCATTTGTAGGGGTTGCCCTAGAGTCACACATTTATTTTTTGCGGATGATAGTCTGTTTTTCTGTAAGGCTGATAAGGAGGAAATCGGCAAGTTTGTTGAAATTCTGGAGCTTTTTGAAGCTGCCTCGGGGCAAAAGATCAATATGGATAAGTCTTCGGTGACCTTTAGACATAATACTCCCGTTGAAACAAGAGGTGAGGTCCTGGAAATTCTAGGGCCAATGCAAGAATTAAGGCAAGGAAAATATCTTGGCCTTCCATCAGTAATAGGCAAATCAAAGAATCAAGTTTTTGCAGAAATAAAGGAGAAAGTTGGAAAAAAAAAAACTCTCCGGGTGGAAGGAAAGAATGCTCTCTGTGGGGTGAAAGGAAATTCTGATTAAAGCAGTCACACAAGCAATCCCTACATATACTATGAGTTGCTTCCAACTCCCTAAGGGTCTATGTGAGGACCTAGAAAGAATGGAGAGAAATTTCTAGTGGGGTCAGAGAGATCGGGAAACTAAAATGACTTGGGTCAGCTGGAGGAAAATGTGCAAATCAAAATCAGAAGGCGGAATATTCCGCAACTTACAAGCATTTAATCTAGCAATGCTAGCGAAACAGGCATGGCGTATCCTGATGAACCCAAACTCGCTGATTGCGAGGATTTACAAGGCCAAGTACTTCCCCTACAGTGATATTTTGGGTGCAAAGCTTGGATGTAGCCCCTCTTATGCTTGGAAAAGCATTTATAACTGCTTGGAGGTTATTAATAGGGGTATAAGATGAAGGGTTGGCAATGGGAAGATGATACATATTTGGGAAGACAAGTGGCTGCCTACTCCCACAACTTACAAGATTTGCTCCCCCTAACAAGATATTGGTGATTTCCCAATGGTGTCATCGCTAATTGATGAAGAAACAAGGCACTGGAAAGTGGACATGGTTAAGAGGTATTTCCTTCCTTTTGAGGCTGCAACCATTCTAAACATCCCTCTAAGCTATAACTTACCGGAAGATAGCATAATCTAGATGGGAAACAAGCGAGGCATCTTTCTATCAGGAATGCCTATTATATTGCTCTTCCTCTTGTGGAGAACTCTGAGGTGGGTGAGTGTTCAGGCGGAGATAGTATTACTCGCTTATGGAAGAAAGTGTGGCAACTTCAGCTTCCTGCCAAGGTCAGAATATTTGCTTGGAGGGCTTGCTTAGATGGGCTACCTACTAGACTAAACATGGCAAAGCGAGATATGATTGATGAAGCTGAATGTCCACTCTGTGAGAAAGCTATTGAAAGCACTAGTCATGCATTATTTTATTGTGATAAGCTTTATGAAGTATGGTGGAATTGGCAAGGTTGTCCAATAAATCTGCTGGCTGAGAACATGTGCCTTGTGGACTTAGTTTTGAAAATATTGGATGCTGGTTCTCTGACTAACCTTGAAACTCTCTTCGCCACTGCGTGGGCCATTTGGTTTAACAGGAATCAAGTGGTCCATGAGTCTAAAAGCAATCCCCATTCTCAAATATGGAACCTAGCAGTGCGCACTTAAGAAGACTACAAAAATGCTATAGTGTATGATCATGTTAAACAACAACCCCCAGATGTTAGGTGAGCGGCGCCTCCTCCAGAAATCTACAAGATAAATGTAGATGGTGCTACGGCAGGGGTTGGGAGTAGGTCCACAATGGGTGTGGTTATTCGAGATAGTAGAGGGCTGGTTGTAGCTGCGGCTTGCAAAGTATTGAATGGGGATTATGATGCAGCTGTCACGAAAGCTTTTGCAGTGGATAAAGGAATTCGGTTGGCCATGGAGATGGAGCTTCATCGAATCATTGTGGAGTCCGACTCAATTGGGGTGGTTGATGCTATTAACGAGAGCAACTGCAATGGTGAGTTTGGGATGGTCATCCAAGGATCTTTGGAGCTGCTTTGGTTTTTTAGGAGCTGGAAAGTGAGACACTTGAAAAAGGACTACAACAGAGCCGCGCATGAACTTGCATAGATAGCTAAGACAACTGGATCTTCTCAGTAGTGGAAAGGAATGGAGCCGCCAATTATACGACATGTATTGCTGTTAGATAGGGCTAAATGTTAATTTTGTACTTTTTAGCTCTTTAAATGTTAATTTTGTACTTTTTAGCTCTTTCTTTCCCTTTCTCTGTGATCTGTTTTATGCCAATTTCAATTTCTTGGAATGCCAGGTCTATTTTCAAAAAAAAAAAAAAAAATTCCACATCTTATATCATCTAGCTGGACCATTAAATTTTGTTTAGGGCTTTTTTGGACCCTACATAGGGCTTTAAAGCCTAGACCCAACTAGACAAGATGAGGCCCAATGGGTTGCACAAACGAGCAATAGGCCCATTGGCCCAAGCAGCCCAAGAAGACACGGTCACATTAATTGGGCCACCAAGCTTGGCAAAAGAAACTTTAGGCCATTACATTTAGTGAAGCTTAGCCCATGGAAAAATGAACACCAAACTCAAAACCAAGGGATAACAGTCTAGGAGGAGAGAGTGAGTAGTTTTGCTCACGTGGTAGCCCCAGTTTTTACCTCGTGTCAGCTTTTTTTGTATTTTTAGGTAGATAGTAGGGAATGGGTGGAGACTGCAGACAGAGCATCACAAAATATGTGTTACCACTAGGTTATCACTTGAACCTTTTTGTATTGTTAGCCTAAAAGCATATGGATTACAAAAAGTTTGGATTGTTTCAACTTAATTCATGCTTCTTTTAAATTTCGGTTAAAAATCTTTTTTATTTTCAACAAAATTGCCATTCCAATAATATTTCCAACTACCCTATATATTTCCTAGATAATCAACCAGGGCCGGCCCAAGGCCTAGGCCTAAGGCCCCACCAAAAAACAAAATTCCCCTCAAGAAAAAAGGCCCCACTTTCAATTGTTAAGGGCTCAAATTTTTATAAAATTACATATATATATATATATATATATTTATAAAGGTTATGCATTTTTTTATTGGTAATGTTAAGGATATTACAAATTTTACTATTACTATTAGCTTACAAATTACCATGCTATTAATCATGAAAAAAGTGATTTAAACATTCAATAGTTAAATTTATGAAGTTCATAAATGAGAATCAATATCACATTATATTTTGAACATTTTATAATGCTTTTAGCTCAATTTTCCTTTTCATTTCTATTAAGACTCTCAAAATATGAGACCAATAGAACCCTAACCCAATTGAAACCCTAAAATGTTTCAAAAAAATATTGCAAATGTGTGAAATCATCAATTATAAATTAATCTCCCCTAATAGTTTGAGACTTTAATTTTTGTAAATTGATATCCTACAAAGTCGCACACTAAATAATATCTATCTCTCTCTCTCTCTTAAAAAAAAGATATAAAATTAAAAATTAGATTACAACTTTACTTAACTATACATCGTCATATATCCAAAATATGGTATCTTTTTTAATCGTAATATATTTTTATTAATATATATGGTTCAAATTCAACTATGATATTCAATTCTCTATATGAAATTAAAATTAGTTTAGTTGGTATTGTTCATCAAATTATGTATTTAATGTATCAAATTAACCTTGATTTGATAAGTATTAAATAATTTTTTTTAATTAATATTTATATTAAAGGCCCTACATAAATTTTTTTCCTTACGCCCCAAATTATGTTGGGCCGCCCCTGTAATCAACCTAAATTGCTAACTTGTTAGAAGACTAACCAATTCAATGGAATGCCTGACTAAAATCTGATGGTTTAACATAATTTGGTTGTCAAACTAAGGCCATATTTGTTTCAGCGTAAAATATTTTTTTGGAAAAACACTTTCTTTAAAGCTGTAAGTGTTCTATTTCCTTCTATAGGAATAAAACATTTTCAGTCTCAAGAGAACATAATATCTTAAACCTCCAAACGACTAAAGTACCTTAAAAGTTAAAATCTCATGATGAAAACACTTTTGAAATATTTGTGGAAGTCGTCAGGAAGAGTTCCTCTATAGATCAATGTTAAACTAGAAAGAACTAAATATGCAAGAGCACACCAAGTCATGAAAGGAATAAAGTCTTATGTATAATTAGATGATAAAGCATGAGAAAAACTAATTTAAAAGGAAGAGAGTGAGATCTAATGGGTGCATGGTTGATAAAGCTAAATGGAAGGGCACAAAACACAAAAGAGCAATGCGTTTTATAAGAGGCAAGGAGTTTTGATGCTGTTTGCCCACTTGTTCTTGCTCTCGTTGATGAGTTTTGTACAAGTCTTCCCCTTTAGTATGTGTTTAAATACCGTTTATTTTGTTGAAAATTGAAAACTGAAAATAATAAAAAAATAATTTTTAGTTACTATTTACTTTTTAAATTACTGTTCATTTGACTATTTGCCTCATTTAACTATTTGTATTGTTCATGTTCCATAAACAGTGCAAGAGGCGCTGAACTGGGAAAAAAAAAAACACAAACACAAACGCGTAAATCGCAAAGCAAACCAAACGGAGCCCTAGCTTCTTAGTTCACGGGTCTAAAGCTTACATGTTGACCAATAAGCATGGCAGTCATATAAACCATAAGCTTGGGGCATGAGTTGGGTTGCATTGCGTATGATTTTAGGGAACCTCATATTCACAAGTTTGCTCACAAATATATTATTTTACTAGTTTGCAACTCATGCATTGCATAAGAATGTTTAATAAAAATATAAAATTATTTCAAAAAAAATAATTATTTCCATTCTTTTATTTGTGTGAAGTTTGATAATTATAATAGTTATTAATAGACCTTTATTAAGATTGTCTTTACATGAAATTTAATCATTCTTGTAAATAAGTACTCCCTCTGTCTCAGTTAATTTGTCTTCTATTTCATTTTGGAATGTCCCAAAATATTGTCCTATTTCTAAACATAAGTCATTAATTTACTGATGTTCCTATTATACCCCTGTTTCTAAACATAAATTTAATAATTCAATTTTTTGATAAATTTATTTAAGTGTAGTTTTGGAAACTTATACATTTTTAAAAAGTAGACAAGACAATAGATGATGTTCCCTTAAAAAATTTGACTTTTTAAACAAGACAAATAAAGTGGAACGGAGGGAGTATTTATTTTGATTGTGCTTTAATATGGAACTATTAATTATCTAATTATGATAATAATTAATAGGTATTTATTAAAGTTGTATTTGAATATGAAATTATTTATTCTACTATTTAAGAAAGGGTAAATTATGTATTCGATTCCTATTTTTTACACTATATTTCAATTTGGTCTCTAACCTTTTAGTATTGTGTCAATTTAATCTATGCCATTATCTCTTGAATGAAAATTGCTGATGTAGCTAGTGGCAAAAAAGAAAAAAAAAAAGTTTTCGTTGATGTAGCAATAAACTAATTTTTTATTTTGTTTGTTTGTCATGTTAGCAATTTTCATCCAAAAGATAACGACAGGGGTCAAATTGACAAAGTCTTGAACGTTTAGGAACCAAATTGACACAGTTGAAATATTAGAAACCAAATTAAAATATGATGTAAAGGATAATGATCAAATACGTAGTTTACCATTTAAGAAAATATTATGCGTTAAGATTCTAATTGAGGGTTTGTTGATGGTTGTTTTCATGACAAATTTTCTACAAATCCAATTTGGCGCCAAGCCCAACTTCCTTTTAGTCTCAATTCATATATTGTAATTTATTTTATCCATTTATGCGTAGCCCAAGCCTGTGCGACCCATAGAGAATTGAGAGAGCGTGTTTGGAGGGCAAGAGCCAGGGACGGAACCACATACATGCAGAGGGGGGCTGTGCGCCCCCCCCCCCCCCCCCCCCCCCCCCCCCCCAAATTTTTTAAAAATATTAAATAGTAAGTATATATTTAAGATTTTAGAAAATAAGCCCAAGAAAAATTATATTTGCCCCCCTCAAGAAAATTGTATTTGCCCCCCTCGACTTCGAATCCTAGTTCCGTCCCTGGCAAGAGCTAACTCTTTTTATAGTCATTTTACATGAGCCCAATCTATGCATGCTGCCAAGTAGGCTGGGGATGCTAGTAGCACCGAGGGCCCTTGAAAAGGGTCTGGAACCCAAGACTTTCACCTAAACGGAGACTTCTCTTTTTCCCTGTGTATGGCTAAATCATGGCTGATCAACCCTTTCTAGGATCCTAAATCAACCCTTTCTAGAACCAAGGTCCTGATCAACCCTTTCTAGGATCCTAAATCATGGCTGACCACCTTAGTTGTCTTGGGCTGCTGGCTACCGCAAAGAGCAGCTTCCAAAGGAGACGAGGGGGCTGGGAAAAAAGCACCCAATCAAAATTAGTCAAGGTCTTTCCCCGTTTGTGTTAAAAGCAAAGTCTTTCTTTTATCCAAACAAATGCCAGCAATTACCTTTTGTTCAACACTTAGGAGGTCAAAAGCCTCATCTATTAACTAAAAATCAGTCATTAACACCCCCAAAAACTCAATATAAATCCCCCCATCAGTCCAACGCAAAGGCATTAACGTTCGTTCAACCTTAGAAAACCACAGCTTCAGAGCAAAACCCTCTCGGCCACTTAAGATTTACGTCGTTTCAAAGCTTAAGGGTAAAAGTAGAGATACTAGAGAGTTCTCTCTCTCTCTCTCTCTCTTCACCTCTTCAAAGTCCTCCTTTCATTTTACGTGTAAAACAGTTCCAAACATTGTGTTCTAAGCATTTTTGGTACTGGTTATTTAGCATTTCGAATCTTCTCTTCCATCGCACCAATAATTCATCAAATATTTGGAATTTTGGATTGACTCCCTAAACACAATCACATTTCAATGAATCCAAAGAGAAATTTGGGCTCATTTTAGTGTTTCAGCCCACGTCACAAAATCCCCCATACAAGGTTTAAATATAGAATAGAATCTAAACTCAATTTAAAAAACATATATTAGAATATAGATATGTAAAATTGTGAGATCTTAAGGGTCCTTTTAATTGAGAAGATAGAAAAATGAGAGGATAAAAACTAAGAAAGGGATGAAAAAGTAGGAGAATATAAATATTTTAATTTCTCACCTTTGTGTTTGGTTGGAAGTAAAAAAGTAGAAGGAAAGAAAAAGTGAACTTGTATAAATTTACTCATATGCCTTTGTTAAAAAATGATGCTCAATTAAAACAAAATGATGAAAAAAAAAAAGGCAATCACCCAAATTTATTAAAAAAGGAAAATCATGCCTAGGAAAAAAAAAAGTTAAGAAAAATTATGTCTAGTCAAACCCAGAAAAGAAGAAGAAGAAGAAGAAGAAGAAAAGCAAAACAAAGCACTATCATGCCCACAACCCAAGAAAAAAAATCTAGTACATAAAAGGAGGAGGGGATAGTTTAGTCATTGATTGCAACAACATCCAGTACATAAAAGGAGGGAGATAGTTCAATCATTGACTGCAACTATTTCTCTCCCCTCTATTTTCTCCCCAAATTGGGCAGATACAATTTTGAAGGGTAGGAGAGAAAAAACTTAGGTCCTACCAATTTTTCATCCTCTGATTCTCTCCAACCAAACGCCCATAAAATCAATTTTCTTTCCACTTTTCTCTCACTTGTTTTCTATCCTCATTGTTTCATCCTAACCAAACAGAAAGCTTAAGTAACAAAATATAACGAGGTCAACCAAAAGTCCAATGTTTATATATAAATATATATATATATATATATATATATTTGAGCTACTTGTTTAATAGGCAAACCTAAATTTTAAACGAAAATAAATGAACATTTTGCCCAATCAAGTATTATTATGCATAAACAATTTGGTTCATATACAACCCTACAATTGGATAGTACTTCCCCATCATTTGCTGCAGTCTATAGCTACTCATAATTTTCTACATGATAAAAGAAAACGAGAGTTATGAATCAACAACAATTTGATCTTGAGAGGAAGAAGACGAGAGTTATGAATCAACAGAAAATCAGTTTTAGCAGTAAAAAGCAGGATTCAAAAGTTTGTACAATGTCTTCTTACAGAACAAGTCATCAAGATTCTAGATGACAATCATTTGAGAGCAAATTCTGTGGGTAAAATATTATATACTTCCATAGCAGCATACGGTTGATCCTGAAGAATTTGAACGAGAAAATGAAGACATAATTTTCATAGACTAGAAGATGCATCCATGTTCATCTGTCATACAAATTCCCTAAGTAATTTACCCGATGATGTTATTAGCGTTCAAGATGAAAGATATCAGTTCCAACTAGCCAAGAATAAAATTTCATACCAATAAATGCTTCATTAATGAAAAAAGCTAACCTCATACAGAACTCTTCAAACATTATGCACTCTCGCAAACTTTTTTTTGTTTTTTGGGTTCCTCAACATTAGGAAAAACAATGTGACAAATTGGAAAACAATCATCTATGGAAACTGTAAGCTAAAATTGCAATTTCTGAAGATTATTGTGTACCGAATTACAAAGTACTCAAACCTCTCTTACCAAATAAAGAAGATAGAGACTTCACAACAGCCACCTTTAACCTTCTCATTACTATATTAGAAAAATGAAAACCGTATGCCGTTACTTGTTGCAAACAAGTTGTATTCTTCCATTGTACTCTCTTTCTTATTTGAAACATGATCACTCTCAACATGATCTGTTGGACATTCTTGAGAAAAATCCTCCATAATCCATTCTTTCAATGGCACGAGATTTGATTTATGTCCATTTGAAATAGGAACAGGCCCATGTTGGAACAAGGAAAACCCAGTGTTGCCTGTATGCAATTTGGCAGAATTGTCATTTTTCCCACCTTCTTCATTTGGTGGTGCTTCTTTTGGATGTGCTTCAGTGGGAGCCACCTTCTCCGTATTAACTTCATTGAAAGCTTCTTGTCCTGCGCCTGGCATAGAGATCTGAATTTGTTCCTCAGCATTTATGCCACTAGCTTTAGCAATTGGTTGATAAACTGGGACTGGACTGTGGTTAAATAGAGGGGTACCAATATGCTGCATGGGACCATACTGCATGCAGAAGCGTGAATTTCCATTCACTCCATACCCAATAGGGCTAGCATATAAATAGTGGTTGGGATGGGCGAAGGGCATTAAACCATTAGCATGAGCTGCTGGCCAAGAAACTGGGTTTTGATGGTAAAAACCCATTGTTGAAGGAGCTTGAAACACTGGAAAGTGTATATTTTGGTTATGCATTGGAGGAAGCATGCCTTGATGTTGCGAACCAATGCTGACAGCAGACACTCCATTATTGTCAAAATTTTGGGAAATTTGTGTTGGTGGTTTCTCCACAGAAATACTTCCTGTTCCTGCTCCATCCAATGAAAGCCCAATTGATGCCCCACTTCCAATAACCTCCCCGCCATTTGAATTCTCATTTTTCTCCATTTTAACTTCTTGACACTCAGAGAAGCCACTTTGAACACATAATTCTCTACCTTCTGATTGCTGGCTTGCATCTTCTGAATCTGACGTAGAAGAGGATTCCAGATTTCCATGGATTGAAGAGGTTGTATTGCTGTCGCCCTCACTTAGGCATGACGAGGTGTTATCAGAACTGGATGTGCTACTCACAATGGGATCTAAGGTCCCATTTGATGCAGAATTATCAGAATTCGCAGAACTGATAGGACTTTGTCCAATTTCCTCAGAAGCAGTTGAGTTGCAAGGGCCCTTTGCTCCCACATTAAGTCCATTCTCACAGGCCCCATCCACTACAATGCTAGAGTTTCCTGATTCCTTCAAATTACTATTTTCCTGGTCAATGTCAGCTGAATCTCCAGTGTGTTCACGACAACACTTGTCAGCAGATGACTTGATAAGGTTATTATCAGGTTCCACCCCTTCAACCTTGAAAGTAGTTGATCTCAAGGTAATGTCGGAATCTGAGTTACTTCGTGGATACTTTTTCTGTGATTCCATGGGCTCCCAAACTTTCTTGGAATGAAGTTCTTTTGCAGGAGGATTGTTCCCTGAGATGACTTTGCTTTTAGGTCTTCCACAACCATCACGCAAGTACTCCATTTGATTGTACTTGTTACCACGATAAAACTGCTTGGACATATCCAATGCAGACTCTGACTTACTCACAGATTTAGTCTCCCGAATTACTCTGATTGTAGAAACATGTGTATCAACCCTTGCTCTATACTCATTGTTCTGGTTACAGCTGCAAGAATGGAAATCATATCTGTCACTTACTCTGTTGCTGGAAAACTTATCATGAAACTTGGGGCCACAATGACGACCATTAGACTTTGGAACATTCATCCTTGACTGCCTATTGGATCCAATAATGCTTCTGGAAGGAGTCTCAAAATTATCACCATAATATCTTGGCTCAGACCTAACCACTGCCCCACTTTCTGCAGCTGAAAATCGGCGTCTGTCAGACCACTTCAAAGATGGATCCAGTTGAACTTCTTTCCGATATTTTGGTCTCCGACGAGAAAAATTTGATTGATCAGCTATAAAAGAACCACTCCAATCTTTCACATAATTAATCTCCCCATTGGGACAATCAAAAGAGTGGTCTTGCATTATCGAAGTAATATATCCATTTGACAACTCTTGAATATCAGGAGATCCAGGCCAAGATAGAATGTTATCACCAGCTTCACTAACTGCATCCTGGCAGCTGACAGGATTATTTGGCTCCTCATCAACACTTGGTGATGATTCTTCCTTTGAGACATCAGTAGGAACAGTAGTTTGATTTGAGTCAGAACATTTTTGCTCTTTATCCTTTTCTTTCTCTTTTAATCTTTCCTTTCTTCGGAGCTTTTTCTCTCTTTCTTTTGTTCTTCTCCTCTCTTTACGTTCTTCTTCTTCACGTTTTTCCTTCTCTTCTTCTTCAAGAAGTTTCATCTGTAGGGTAAAACATATATTTGTGAGAAAAATATCCTCAAGAAATCTTTTATTGCTAAAATCCTGCGCTTAAATACCAAAAATATTAAGACCTGCTTTTCTAATGTAATGATTTCTTTGCATGCAACATGAACACGTTCTTCCAGCAGTTTTAGCGCAAGGCAGACAAAGATGCTGTGTGCATTTTGGCGGGCGGTTCCTTCCCGGAATGCCTTTTCAACCTGAAAGAATAACATCACATAATGAGATGGAGAACATGTCACATTCACACACACAAATACTGCACTTCCACGAGCATTAGAGGGAAGATCTACATGATGCCAGCCATCTCTTCTGGTCCTTTCTTTTCTCAATTTCTAAAACATGTTTGGGCCCAAAAAATTACTTTAGGGCCTGTTTGGGAGGGGGGATATGTGCGGAAAGGAATGAAAAGGAAAGAATCTTTTAAGTATGTTCCTTCCATTCCTAACGATTTGATTTACGTAGGAGGGAATGGGAAGACATTCTATTGTTTGGAAGTTTAAGTATGAGTTAATAGAATGGGCATCTGAGGGAACACTAATTTCTCATTTTTCACTCTGAACCCCAATTTCTTGTTCCCCTAAAATTGAATGAATTAGAGGGAATAGAATTGAGTTTAATGAAATGTTGACCAAAATCCTCATAAAGCCCTTCATATTTTACAAAGTTCCTGTAATACCCCTCACTTTACTCTTTTCACATCTACACACTCTCTCATCTAGGTTTTCTTTCTCTTCTGGCTGGCAACACTCTCTCATCTCTCTTAACAGGTTTGGTCTCTCATCAATAATAAAAATAATAACAAATGATAATTGCTTACTTTTATTAAATGATTCATTTCCATTCTTTTTAATGGTACTCCCAAATAAGCTTATTAACTTCTCATTCCTTTCTTTTAATACATCCCAACAAGATAGCTTAGTTTCATTCCTTTCCTTATTCTCATTGCAACTTGTATTCCATTCTATTCCATTACTTTCCTTTATGAACTCCCAAACCAAACTGATACACTTGTTCGTTTGCTATGCAACAATATCACTGCTTGCTAATACCAAGGTGCCTGCTTTGACTTTCTATATTTAAGTTTCAAGACTCACTTCATTTCATTGTATGATTCTTTGTGTTCATCATCTTGAACATGAAGTAATCTTTTTTTTAAAAATAAATATTTTTACATATAAAAAATCAAATAAAAAAGGTGCCTGCTTTGACTTTGTTGCAACGTAATCCCCAAAAGTAGGATGTAGTATTGCTAATTGAATCATGGGAAATGTATTACAGTGTTAAGGGGAGCTGCTAAGCCATAGAAATGATCCTGATGCAACTTAAGTGGGACAAAGGTTTCTTTGAAAAGGTCATTTACGCATATTAACCATAGCAACAACGGAACAATTAAGTAGTTATTGCAGTATGAGGCAGTACAATCATCTAGACCATAGGAACAAAACCCAGCTCAAAAGAGCTTTAGATCCCAGCTTCTTAAGGTTGGGCAAAGAGAAATCTCCAGTTGAATACTTTTTTTCATTAATGTTATCCATTCAACACCTGCTGCACACTTTATACTTGTGCTACCACTCATAATCTCAACATCTTCTGCTCAGCCAAACACATTTCATATATGTGTGTGTCTGCGTGTGTTCTTTTCTCTTCCTTGATTAGCCAACATGTATAATCAAAATGCATTTCGGTTGGATCTTCACCTTATATACAATACTATGTCAACTATATAGGGCTTATAGATCCAACAATTGGCCAGTTGCATTCTTCCATCTCTACATTCTTGCTATAATTCATTCTATATTCTTTCTTTCAAGAAAACTTTTTATACTTATATGAACCAACATCCTTTTCAATCTTTCCCAGTGAGTAAAAGTGATCACTAGGACTAGGTATCCCCTAGTAAATATTTCATTTTTTGACCTCCTAGGACTAGTCACTGAACTTAGAATCCTTGTATTTCAAGTCCTGCTATCCTACAACCTTTTATATTCTTAAGCATTCCATCAATTCAACATAGAATTTTGTTTCAAGGCAGCTAAAGTTGCAACCATCTGCAAGCAACATGTCAAAATACCCATCTCTCAACAACCAAAGGTTTAGTTTCCAACTCTTGATGCACCTCTTGTAATTGGAAACCATCTTACATCTACTTACCTCCCCATCATAAATGTCTTTCCTCCATGCACACTCACCACAACTCACACATTGTCTCCATATACACAGAATCATGTGTAACAACAATAACAAAAAACCTTAATCCCAAAATTTCGGGGTTAGCCTCAACAAACTAGTCAAGATTGGCCACGTGTATTCTTTTTCTCCATTCAGTTAATTCCAGAACCATACTGTTTGTTACTTCTGTAACTAACATGTCCTTTTGTACTCCTTCTATTAATGTTATTTTTTGTCTTCCTCTACCTTTTATTTATATATTTTTTTTATAAGTAAAAATAATAATACAAAAAGGAGGTAGAGGAAGACAATAAAATAACATTAATCACTCTCCTCTGAATATGAACAAACAATTTCAAATGACTCTCCCCCTTCTTCTCATCAATAGGGGCCACCCATATCTTTAAGAAAAGCTCCTTAGTGTGAATCCTATTTTATCCATCTTAATATTCTAATTTTAGCAACATTAAATTTATGAATATATTGCTTCTTAATAGCTCAACATCCAGTACCATAGAGCATAACTGGTCTTATAAAGATTCCCAACTTAATAGATATTCCATGATCACACAATACCGCCATACTCCTAATGCACTTCTCCACTTCATCCACCTCGCTTTTAGCTTATGATTTACATCTACTTCAATTTCTCCATCTTTGTGAATTGTTGATCCAAGATGTCAAAAACTCTTGCTCAAAGTTCTTTATCATCAAGTCAGACAACTCTTCATCTTCGTTTCTACTTTTACTAAACTTACAATTCATGTACTTTATTTTACTCCTACTTAACTAAAAGCCTTTAAATTTTATGTGTCCATATTTTTAACATTAACTTAACATCTAGTTTCATTGACTAAAGTTATATCATTTGCATAAAGCATACACGAAAGGACTTCCTCTTGAATTGATTTAGTACGCTCATCAATTACTTGTGCAAAGAGATATAGATTAATGTTGATCCTTGATGCAAACCTATAGTTATAGGAAACACACTTATTCTCACACTTGTTATAGCTATGTCACACTGGAGTGTGGGAACTTTGTGTGTGTGTATGTGTGTGTGTGTTTGTGTGTGTGTGTGTGTTTGGGGGGGGGGGGGGGGGGGGGGGGGGGGCGCATTGGGGGAACAGAAGCATATGGACAGATTAGAAAAACACAAAAGTGATCAGCAGACTGAACATGCCTGTTCCTTAAAAATAACAGTTGCTGCATCCAGAAGAAACTCCCGAGCAAGTTCAGGACTCTTCGCATGTTTTTGGGGACGGGAGCATTCTCCATCCAGCTCATTTCCATCCTTGTCCATGGAATCATCATCCTGGAAGTAAACATAACATAAAAGGTTAATCTAAATCTCACAAAGCAATACCCTGGAAAATTAGTGAACAAAAGGAACAAATTTTAAATGCATTCAAAGATTTTATTAGCCCTAGGGAGATAGAACCACCTCTTCTTCCTCAGCCTCTTCAGCATGTTCAAAAAACCTTCTGATACTTTCCCCTCTTGTGATTGTCACAAAGCCATCCCCAACAACGAGCCTGCAATGTACACAGTGTTGACCCTTTAAGGCATGAGCTTTTACAGAAAGCTCAGTGCAGCGGCCATCTAGCTTCCAAGCTCTCAGGGTGATAAAGCATGCACTTAAACTGCCAAGATCAAGGCCACTGACTTGAACACTTCCATTCATTCCAACATTTTCAAATTCCAGAATATCACATTTTCCTTCTCCTGTTCCAACTGCCCACTCAAAGTGATGGTATGTTCCCACAGTGTCTGCAAAAGTTTGGCGCCAATCAGCTTCAATTGTGTCATCAGATACCTGAGATAATTGAAAGATGAAATTGTGTCATAATAGTCATAACATATATATTGAGTCCTCGCAAAAAATCTCCAAATAATTTTACCAAGACATCAAGACCATTATCTCAACCATTTTTCCTTGAAATCATCTGTAATTTACAAGAATTCCTAAAAACAACAGGATTCAGAGATAAGAAAACAACATGAAGGAATGGGAAAGCCACACCTCATATTGGAAGGCTGTATCTGCAACACAAAACCAACTAGTACAGCGGGGTTCTCTCCGCAAGCGCTTCAGCTCCTTTAGCTCCTTGAACTCACGAATAACATTCCTTCTGCAATCTCTGCAAAATCTCTTGCTGTCGAATCTGTAACATGAATATCACTTTCTTAGGATATCAGAAATTTAACATGAAATCCTTATGAAACAATGCGTAGCAACTGCAGCGGAACAAGTAGGACAAAGCAAGCCAATAACTGCATGCAATATATAAGAATTAAGTTTTCAGTCTCAGAATATTGCAATTAGTTCATAGGATTTAGAAGGTATCTGTCTTTCTACAGAAAAACCACAAGGCATCAACTAGAGCAGAAAGATTTTCAGAAAGACAACAGTACTTGATAGCAGCGAAAATCCTTCAGCACCTCTTGTCCTTTAGATGCCATTTCTCCTGTTAGAAGAATGTATCTTCAATTCTTAGCCTAATTCTCACCCTTTAAAGCCTTCAAACACATGCACTCCTCAACAAGATTTTAATTCTTACATCTTCTAACAATGAAATCACCATATCTTTGTGGGAAGCACCAATTTCTCCACTGGTAATAATTATGAAATTTCATGATTGTTTTCCCGTCCAACCTTTTAGTCATTAATGGAGGAGTTAAGAGTGTTCACTCCAGGAAGACCGTAGCATTTAACTCACCAATTTCCTTCAAACCTTGATAGTAAGTATTGCATCCAGGCCTTTTTTTTGACAAGTGACAGTCCTGTAAGGGAACCTACCTTGGGGATCTCTTGCAGCTTGTCCTATTAACAGTACCTTCTATGGTGCATCAAAAATTTCCAACTCATCCTACTTCTTAGTGGTTAGATATCATATCAGCAACATAAAGAAGCCCAACCATCTGTTTGGTTTGAAGGAAATGAGTGAGAAAAGAAAATGGTAAGGACAAGGGTTGAGAACAAGGAATTTTGCCTGTATAGTTTAAAATAAAGAAACAGAAGGAGATGGTAAGAAAATATTTCTCAGAGGCCCAACATATGATTCCTCAGCTCAACCAGCAGAAGTGCTAAGGAAATGGCTTGTGTAATGCATTTTCCAATTTTCCCCATTTTTAGTCAGCTTGCTAACAAGTGCTCATACTTTGTTGTCTAGGTGTATAAAAGTAGAATTACTGTATGGGTATTTCTTCCTTCTTCACTAGATAACCAATCATAAAAAGTTAGATTTCCTTCCTAGCATTTTATTCAAACCAAACATGCTGAATTTCCTTACCCCCTTTTTCCTTCTCTAGTTTTTCTTTCCTTCTCCTCAAATTGAAACTAAACAATTGTAAATCCCAAATACTTTGGATAGTGGCTTTATGCCATTTAATCTTCAATCTTGCCAAGCAGCAGTTGAGAATCAAGATATCCGCTAGTTACTGGACTCCTCTCTGGTATCAGGAGGGCACCCCTTGATGCCCCACGAACACCAGCTTCAAGATCACACCAAGATGCAAGAGAACATATTAATTAAAAAGCAGGTCCATTAGAGATGACTTGGGGAGAATGATTGCCCACACAAACATGTAGGATGCTCCCTCAATGCAGCCTGTGTCCAGTTCCTTTTCTTGGCCAACATTCATGGTTCTTCAAACATTTCATTGACCAACACCATTCCTAATTGCATGCCTATCAGATATTTGTTTGTAATGTTGTCACCATGACAAGTCGGTAACACATTTCAATCAACCTGCATATTCGTGCTACAAATATCAAATGCTTAATAACTTGATCGACTACCATGGTATGTAAACCATAATGCAGGTCTTGAAAAAATGGTATGATTTTAGGACCATTCTATGTCAAGTGTGAAAAATAAATGTCTTAGATGCCGTTTCTTTTCCTCTGCAGCAGTTTTAGCAGGAATGAGCACCTCCAATGTCAGCATTTATCTCACAGTTCCCAGAATAGCAACTCACTTAATTACCATCAATGGTCATGCATTTTCCACTAATATAAACTGAATTTTACATACAAGGAATAAGCATATAGGTAAAACACCTGTACATAAGCCTCTCTATAAAATCCTCTTCCTTCATCCGTAGAAGAGATTGCCGGGTTTCTTCTCCAAGAGCTGACCAGAAATCCACCAAAGTGTCACAAGAAAGCCTGGCTGTGTGCAGTGCACACGTCTCCCTTGTTCCATGCCCTCTGCCATAACTCGCAACTCCTTGGCTTATCCAACCCCGACCACTCCCACCACATGCATCAGGATAAAGCAACTCACGTTCCCGTTCCCTTGCACGTGCACTGTCAAAAACCTAAATCAAGCAAAATGTAAGCTATTAAAATCGTTTAAGAATAAGATAATAATCAGATTGAACAAATTGTATCAGAAATTACATTTTGGAGTCCTTTGAGAGACTTTGCATACAAATAGCAGTCCATAAGTGTCAATGACCCATCACGTGTCGTGGTCAGACCCCCCCAAGGATGCACAGACGGATCTTGAATTTCATCATGGCAACCATTGGGAACATTCAATCCAGCATCGTTTTGAGTTTTCAAGGCCCCTTGTCTGTTGCAGGGAATGTGTGCGCCTGCTCCCTCCTGCTGCAAAGACTTTCCATACATGACAATCTGCAAAAAACCTTCAAGCAGTAACCCATTGCATCTAGAGCAGTACATATTCTTACGAGCTTGCTCAAATAGAGTTTGCTTGTCAATCCTCAAAAGCTTCTGCCGAGCTTGCTGCGACAACTCGCCCCAGAACTGAGTCCAAAGTAAACAGAAACTTTATTAATGACTAATCCTACCATCTCATAAGTTCCACACAAACTTAAGTAAACACGTACTTAACACAACATGCATACACTAAATCAAAATTCATAATTATTAATCCGAAACTAGCTAGTTTAACTGCATTTTTCATTTATTGGTAAGTTACATTAGGAAGCACAGACACTTCTTCATTTGGTGTGTCGTACCCGTACCTACATCCGTGTCCGTGCTTCCTAGGTTAAAAAACTTCCCTAGTGAGCTTGAGTTCATTGGCAATCTTAACTACAATCATTAATACATCAAAAGATTAAATCAATGGTTCGGAAAGGCACTCCAAGACGAAACAGAAAACTCTTCAATCTCCACTTCATAAGTGCATTTGCTTCCGCTTATATATATATTTTGTTTTCCTTCTAGCGCATAAAACACAGGCCGGACGTAAAATGAAATCCGACCTATAATTACACCCTCTTGAATCCAATTCCAAAGAATTCCAGACAGTTATAGACACAATAATCAGAATTCTAATTTCCTATTCTCTGCCCACAGATTTCTTTGCAACCAATGCTAAATCCTGATTTTCTAACATATGTGAATAAATAAAACTTGGAGCTAAACTATCAAAATGGATCTGACGAATCGAGAACACGCATAATCCAATCAAAACAAAGCCTCACACATCCAATCAAATTTGAACCAACCAATCAAAATACAAAGCAATGATCTAAATTAATTTATATATATATATAAATAAAGAAAAAGAAAAGAAAAGAAAAGAAGGGAGGAAAGGAATCTAGAACCTTCTGGAGCTGGGTGCAGCTAACATCATCGGCATGCTTGGACCAAAAGCCATTGGCGGAGAGCGAATACGACGCCGTAGAACCATTGCTAAAATGGTCATTATTCCTCTGCGCTAATCCGGGCATATTATATTCAATTTGTTTCAAATTTTCAGGCTCTGTTAAAATATGAATCCATTCCTCTCAGTAACGTAACCTCCGGATCGAATCCGATCGATATAGCAATAAATTGAATCGAACCGGATTGGATTGAATGCGCAATTTTGATTAGAAATAACAGCCAAAATTATTAGAGATTAGATCGAGGATCCAAATGGTTGAGAAAGTGAATCTAGGGAGGGCTGAGAATTGCGAGGCAGGGTAGAGAGGACGTTGGGGTTTTTGCTTTTTGGTCCCAAAAAAAAAATAAAAATAAAAATACACACACGATGAGATTTGGTGTTCTCTCTCTGGTTAATGTATATATGTGAGAGAGAGAGAGAGAGAGAGAGAGAGAGAGAATGGCAATCTGAGGGAGAGAGAGATATTGGGGGGTTGGGTTAGAAGGCTACACGGTTAAAAGAGAGAGGTTGAGAAAACTGTTGCATTACAAAATTAACGTGACTCTAATGACTCAGGGGAGACCGGTAAAACTAAAATAAAATCAATTCAACACCGGGTTATTTTCTCCTTCTTTTTTGTTTATGTTTATAAATGGTCCGACTCTCATCTTTTCTTTGTTTCTTTAAATGGAAAATATTTTTTTTTTGTATTTTTTATATATAAAAAATGGAAAAATATATATATTTATACTTGAGCTGTTGAGCATTTGCATTAGATAATATAAAGTAGAAAAATAGCTCAATTTTACACATTCAAACTCCAAAATTACCAAAGGTGTGTAAGTTTGTATTTCATTTTTTAATCATTTCTCATTTTTCTCTCTCTCTTGGTTGAAATAGAAATAATATTTTAATAAAAATAGATAATTTGATGTAGAATGCTTTAAAAGGTGTTTGTATAAAATAGATAAAGTATGTTCTTATTCTAATATAGACATAATTTTTTGCATGAGCTAATGCGAGTGCTCTATATATGTCACTGCTGCTGTTTGTTATTTTTGTTAACCCACCAGCTCAAATTTACAAGTTTGCCTAGTATTTTTTTTCTTTTTAATATCAAATATTAATGGGTTTGAGTTAGTTAAACTGATAAAATCTCTTATAGTTAAATAAACGATTTGTGATTCAAATTTCACATACATAAAAAAATCAATCGGTGTCTTGAGTCTAATGGTAAAAGTAATCATTATGAAGTAAATGATATTTGTTGAAATTATATCGTATATATAAAAAAAAATGAAGTATAAATATTTATTAACATTTTTTTGTTATTTATTTATTTTAATTTTCCTTTTTGTACGCTTCTATTTAATAAAGAAGAAAAGCATTTTGTGTCATGGTTTTAAAAAATGGGAATGGTCAAATAACCAAAAACAAATGTCCAAATCCTGATTTTTGCTAATTAAACCATCAATTTTGACTATTTTTACCATGCCGAATTAGGGTTTGGTTCTTTATTAAACCAGCCAATCTAATCTGATTTCTAAAACCATGCTTTGTGTTACTTTTAAATATTTGGAATAGAGTGGTTCAAGTTAACTAATTGTTAAAGTCTTGGTTTGGTGGTATCACAAAAAACACGTTATAAGCTCACATTTTTTTACTTTTCTTTTTCTTTTCTCTCTTTTGAGAATGAGAGTTCTTTGAATATTTAACTCATAGGTTTATGAGAGTGAGGCTTTCCTTTCTTGTTTTAATTTGGATTGAGGGTGTTCTACCAGATATTTATCGTTTTGTATCTGCTGATTTTCCTATATCCTAATAAAATGCTAACGTGTTTGGATTCTCAAAAACAAAACAAAAAAAAAAAAAAAAAAATCTAGAACGAAGTATATGTATATTTGTTGTGAAAAAATAAAATGGCATTTGTATTTTTACCTAGCATTTGAGAAGAATGTAATGTAATTTAATTTTTTTTAATGTCATGTAATCCAAATTTTGAATGAACAATTTTTCTATGAAACGATGGGTTTCATGCTTCTGTGTTCTTCACCCCGTAAGAAACAAAGAGTAAATTTATATTATTAATGGGTAGGAATGACAGAATTCAACATTACCTGCAAACTTGACACAATACGATATGAAAATGAGTAACTTATGGGTTGAGACTTAACAGGTTCATGTTATATTCGGATTAGTATGACTAGCTTATTTAATAAATGTGTTGTGTTCGCATCCAACTCATGAAACCCGTTTGACCCATTTAATTAAATGTCATTTTACCAATATACTCTTCAAAACCCTAAGTATAGGAAGATTGGGATCTATACAAAAAGGCTTTATAAAGCTTTCATCTCAATTCATATTTAGCCGCGATACCAATATAAAAGACAAAGTCGCAGAACTGTTTCTAATGTTTGCTGCTTTCCTCCCAAAGCATCTTTTTTATTTCATATTTCATTTTCCTTTCTTGCATTTTTCTTTCTATTTGTATCACACATGCTTCTCCACTAAATGTCATATCCTCTTTTAGGAATTCTGACTCAGAATATGAGGTTTTCTAGAGGGAAAGTTTTACAGATAGGTAGTGTTAAGTATCAAAGTTATAGACATTTATTAGTTGTTGTGGCTTTTTTTTTTTTTTTTTTTGACATATTTTAATTGATTATTTGTGATATTAATATATACTTTAATTTTGAATAATTATTTGTCATGTAGTTACTCGCTAGTTTTAAATTTTATAGTATAAAAATTATTTGTTTGGTTTTTCATAATTTAAATCAATTTGGTTAATATTAAAATTTGTATTTTTTTTTTTTTGTTTGTTTGTTTTGTTTTAATAAAATTTGATAAATGGGTCGATACAATTGACATGTTTTGGGTTGATAAATCTTGACCCGTTTAATAAACGTGTCAGATTAGTGTTAATTCATATAGTCGAATACTTATGAGTCGACATGACATATACCTAATATGAGAACACAGATTGTCACCCCTATTAAAGGGGCACTCTTACATAATACTTTGACCTTTAAATGTTGATATGAAGCAAAATTACATTGAATTGAAAAGTACTTTCATTTTCCCAAAGGCTCCCTTATAGAGTCTAGACCCTAATACAATTCTCATTTGATGCAATTAAGAAAGTTGCGCTATTAAGAATTGGCCACCCAGTATTAAAAAAAGGAAAGGTAATTAGGCTTTAACGAGGATGAACAAATCTTTTGAATTCAGGGGATCCAAATGATTCAAGAATTTTTTTTTTTTTTTTTTTGAGAAATACTAACGATTGTCTTAAGGACACTTAATAATTCATTAATAGAAAGTTTTTATGAGAAATAAAAAAAAAAAGTAATTAATATTTTGACAGTTATTTTCATTTCTCATAAAAGTGATATTAAAAATTTCCTAAAATGAATTATTAACCTTTAGCATTTCTTTTTTTTTCTTCTTTTTCAGTTTTTACCTGAGGAAGGAATTGTACCTTTACGTACTGTATTTTTTTTTTATATATAAAAAAAAATTACCGATAACATGGATCAAAAGTCTTGGTTTTGTTTAATATAATATAATATAGATTTTATTTTGCCAAAAAGAAAAAAGATCTACACATGATTCTAGATGATGCTTGGCAAGTGTGATTAGGGTAAGATAAGGATGAGCACATTGACTCATCTTCTGTTTCTTCTTTGTCTTATTACTATTATTATTATTATTATTTCCCCCAGAAGACGTTGTATTAAAGATGTGACAGTGCTAGTTGTTCCAGTTATATTAGCTCTTCCTTACTATAATTGCCCCATATATATATATATATATATATATATATATATATATATATCTGTTTTTGGTAGCCCCTTTAATGCATTCACATCAGAAAATGTCATCATATTCTATTTTACCATTTCAAAAAATTACTTTATCAATTATATCATACAATTTTACAACACACCTAGCATCTCAACTTTTATTTTCTTATTTTACTCATTAAAATAATATTTCTACACAATAAAATATATTTTCTAAAATAATATATCTCATTTCTCTCATTTTTGTCTCTCTTCCTCCCCTCTCTCTCACTGCTGTGAACAAACCCAATATTCCACACAACCACCATCCAAATCCCACCACCCTACCACTGCTGCACCCACGGAAAAAATCTACAAAAAAAGCACCAAACCCACAACTCAGATCAAGCCGAGCAAACCACATCCACAAGAAAACCCACAACTTAGATCACTAAATCCACCACCAACCACAACCACAACCACAACCACAACCACAAGAAATAGCAACCACAGAGGAAAAAATAAAATAAAATTTAAGCCTCCAAAAACCACCAACAATAGCCACGTCCACAAGAAATAGCCACCACATAATCACCAAAAAAAAAAAAAAAAAAGCCAATCTCCACACCTCCACCGCCGCAGTCTGCACTCCAATCCACCACAATCCTCAGCCCTAGAGTCATCATAACCCACCACGACCCGCCATGATCCACACCGATTCAAAACCCAACCAATGCCACTAGACTTGAGAGAGCCACAAACTCATCAAACTCACACCGGACTTATGAGACCCACAACCCACGACCCACACCAGACTTGAGAGAGCCACAACCCACTTCAGCCATACCCACATCTTCCTTTAAGGATCAATCACAGCAAAAAAAAAAAAAACTCACAGAACCCAGAACTCCAAACCTACTAATCCACTAACCCATGATCCACACAACCAATCCAAACCCGTCACTTGACCCACCAGATTCAACTCACAGCCTAGCTGCAACCGCCACCAGATCTGACTCACAGCTTGGATCACATCCCACGGCCTCTACTTCTTACCGGCGTGGAGGCCCAACCACTAGCACAAAAAGAAAGAGTGAGAGTTGAGAGCAATTCAGAGAGAGAGAGGGAGACGAAATACTAAGATGAGGAAAGAGAGAGAATTGAGAAAGAAAATGAGTTTGACATAGAGGAGAGAGAAAGAATAAAAGGGATTAAAAAACAAATACAATAGTCTATAGTGCTATCATAAAAGTAAGATGACACAGTAACAAAATTGTAAAATTTTTTACAATTCTATGTTTTTACAATTCTGGATGGTGGAGGTTTTTGAAAGACAAATGTTGAATAAATGCAACATATAACATTTACCATTCCCATTGTGAATACTCTTAGAATCGAAAGGCAAACTCCAAGTTTTACACCTTAGAAGTGATAGACATTTTTCTATCTTTTATTAAAAAAAAAAAAAAAAGTTAATGACATTTTGGTAAGTAATGGCAATGAATATAATGTAACAGTGACGTAAGGGTCATCAAATAGCCCATGGCCCATAGCCCGGCCCAGAAACCCAATGGCCCACCGGGCTAATGGGCGGCCCAGCCCGTTGTTATTGAGGCCCATGGGTAGCCCACTAGCCCAGTGGGTCAGGCCGTGGGCTAGTTTTTATGCCCATGGGTACCCAGTGGGCTAGCCCAGTAGCCCAACCCGTTGCCCAGCCCGTTGGCCTAACCCGTTGGCCCAGCCCAATAACTCATAATTCATAACAAAAATATATAGGAAGTGTATGAAGGATTGATCTTGAGATATTATAGAGGAATTTTTTAAGAGAACTCTCTCAACCATTAAGATACTAAAAGTAATTGTGTTAAACTTAGTTTATTAAATATATATTTTTCTAGCAGTCTAGCAATTTTGAATTAACCATTTGACATTTTTTTTTTATAAAAGATAAAAATAAAAAACTATTTAAAACCTTAATAAAAAAAATTAAATAGGTTTCCATTAACGAAACAAAAAATTAAATAGATTTGACTGTAAAAAAATTTGTAATTAAGTATTAAATTCTTTAATTCTTTTCTTTAAAAAAATAGATTGATTATTCCCTTATAGAAATTTGATTCTTTCCTTATAAAAATAATAAAATAATATGCTAATACAAGCCCATGGGTAGCCTATTAGGCCCAACCCGATAGCCCAACTCGCTAAAGACAAAATGGGCATTGCCCATGGGCAGGGTCATGGGCTGAGGTTTTCTCTTTCGGCCCAGCCCGACCCGGCCCATTATCTAGTTAATAGCCCATTATGCCCAGCCCATTGTGCCCATGGGCCAAGTAAATATGGGCCGGGCCGGCCCGACCCGGCCCATTGACGACCCTTACAGTGACGTCAAAGTTTTTGTTTACTTTATTTTTTATTTTTTATTTTTTATTTTTTATTTTTCCTTATCACATAATTGGAAAGGCATGGATTGAGTTAAG
The DNA here is from genome assembly GCA_033629205.1 of Lithocarpus polystachyus. Taxonomy (NCBI): domain Eukaryota; kingdom Viridiplantae; phylum Streptophyta; class Magnoliopsida; order Fagales; family Fagaceae; genus Lithocarpus; species Lithocarpus polystachyus. Next base: position 29,708,745 of record CM066168.1, on the reverse strand, counting down.
ATATAAACGTGCAATCCTATTATTGCTTAGATGAGGTTTTTCTTCAAATTTAACAAATTTTTTTTATTGGATATAAATTTTGAAAAATTAACCATTGAAATACATGTTCTTATCATATTCTCCATACTTGCAAAATTTCGAGAAGATTAAAAATAAAAAATTATGTCATTAATTAAATTTTTAGATTTGAATTTTTATGGTCTAAAGTTAGGCATAACAACTTAGTAATTTATTGATCGAATAGTAAATAACATTCAATTTGAACGAAATTTAACATGCATATTAAAAATATAAAAATCATGCAATTCAACGATTAGATTTTCAAAATTCACATACAATAAAAAGATATTAGAAGAGTTTGAAAATTTTTCCTCCAAACTAATTTAGAGAGAAACCTTGTCCACAACTATTCCCCACCATACAAGAATAGAGTTTAAATGGGTGAGAGATATTAACCATATTCAAGCTCCCCTTTTTAATTCCTTTATATATATATATATATATACACACACACACATATCCGATTTTTTTCTTTTCTTTTCTCTGTTTGTTTTGTTTTGTTTTTTTTTTTTTTTTTTTTTTTGAGTGTAAGGCTCAAGGTTTTAAAAAAAAAATTTATTTAAGAAACTTGTAAAGCTCAAACTTGGCACGTTAAAAAGAAGAATATTTTGGTAATCAATGGCTCAAATAGACTGAAAAGGAGGGAGGCAGTGACGACAAAATGTTGAGATAATATTTAAAGACGAAAACAACCTCGATTAGTCAGATATAATAAGAAAAACAGTGAGTGGTAGAAATGTATATAAAAATGTACAAATTTCCTTCCCCGCTTCGATGTCGCTGCCCTGTCCCGTACCAGATATCAGCGCGTGGTTTCTGTCTTCCTGTTGCAACGGAGAAAGAAAGTCACCACGTACAGCATTTTGATAATAGACCCTAAATGCCCAATTCTAAATTGTCACGTGTTCAAAAAAAAAAAAATCGTATAAAATACTAATAAGTTCATTGGATCCATTGCAATTGTGGCACGTGCCGAAAGTAGTATTTAGCATCACAACAATCCAATATTTGCCCTAAAAATACAACTTTTGTCCCAACTATTGTAACTCTAAAAGGTAGGAATAAAAATGTAATAAATTTATATAAATATTATTTGATTGCCTGCGTTAAAAGGATCCCTCATGAAATAGTGTCATAAAAGTAGAAAGTTATCTTTAACAAGTTCTCCAAATGTTTCTTAAAAAAAAAACAAGTTCCCAAGATAGTTATGACAAAAATTGTGTTAAGAATTTGTATAATTTTTTATCACAATTTTGGCATAATTTTGACGTGGCAAGTTATAAATAGTGAAAAAAAAGTGACAAGTCCATGTAAAAATGACAAACAATCAGTCATAATTTATCACATAAAATAATTGTGAAAATGTGGTGTGGTAAAGAGCGTAGTTTTAGAATTACTCATTTTAAGAACTTTGTTAAAAACAAGTTAGTGGTGTGAAACTCTTTGTATGACGGTTTTATTTTTTTGGTGTTAAATTTTGTACGACGATTGTGCAACTAAAAGGCTCGTGCAAAAATTTCAATCTATTTTTACATAAGAATTTACTTTTTTTTTTTTTTTTTTACATAACCACATTTTAAAAGAACTCACATTAAATTATCTATTTTATTAAAATATCATTTTTCTTGATATTTTTTAAAATTATTTCTCTCTTCACAAATTACAACTGTCATCCATTATCTTCTTTCATTTTCAAAAAACTCAAACAATGAACGAAAAATGCATAACATAGTTACTGTAGCAATGAAAATTAGCTAAAATGAAAAAAAAAAAAAAAAAAAAAAAAAAAAAAAAAAAACATAACTTTAGTACTTTATACGAACCAATTCAAATGCTCTTTTAAGGTTACATATGAATTGCATTTTTGTTACCGAAGGAGTACAGGCCCAGTTACGTGAAATCAGACTGGATTTAAATTATTTAAGGTATAAAATTGTTGACAAATATTGTAGTTTTGTAGCTCAATAATCTGCATAGAAGTTTCCTCGACGATACGTACACTGGATTTGCTAATACTGATTTTTCCCTTTACATGTTTGAACTGTTGGGTACAAAGCTAATGACCTTCGATTTTCATTTTTACCTTTTGGGTTGTTATTTTGTTTGGCTTTTGGACTTTGAAGTTAGCAGAATGGTGACTGATGCCTGAGTTTGGCTGTTATTAACTGGAACTCCTCAAAAGTTTGGTTATCAGAATAATTCAGAAGAACTTATGTGCTTTAAGTTTATCAAAAAAAAAAAAAAAAAAACTTATGTGCTTTAATAATTTATTGGGTAAATTACAACTTATTTTTGATTTGGCCAAAATTTAAGTTGCCTACCTGTAGTTTGAAATTTGACAGTTTACCTACACGAAGTTTGACTGAAATTTAAATTGCCTACTTGCGATTTGAAATCTCATGATGCAAGTGTTCCGTTGGATTCTTTTTGAATTTATTTAATCTTATCTTCTTATATTTTTTGTGTTTTTGGAAGAGAGAAACATAAAAGTTGAGTAAAATTACATATTTAGCCATGTTTTTAACAAAAGTGGGTTACAAAACTTTAACCGAGCTAACCTTAGGTGGGTAAAGTGTCAAATTTCAAATTACAGGTAGGCAACTTAAATTTTGGCCAATCTACGGGTGAGTAAGTTGTAATTTGTCCTAATTATTTTAATTTTTATAAAAAATGAAATTTAATTGAGGCATCACATGGGAAATGACTTGTTCGATCAATTTGGAATCTCATTCAACTAATAAGTTTATTTGTTCCTTGTAATTGACTATTCCTTGATGACGAGCAAATATGCAGAATACCCAACAAATAAAAAGAAAAGAAGAGCAATGTGTTTGTGCAGTGCAATATTTGTAATGTAATGTTGTCCCTTGTGGTAATAGTGTTGTCATTTTATTTATGCTTCGGCCAGAAGAAGTTGGGATAGAGTGTTGTCATTTTGTCGAAAGATGAGGTGGTGCCAATTTATAAATGTCGAGAACAGATTGTTTGGCACTAATGTTCTTGGGTGATCCATCACTATTTTTTTTTTTTTTTTTTGTGGAGAAAATAATATTTTAAATCCAAGGTTTTTAAAAAGTAACAAATTTTGAACAATATAGTTTCACAAGTAAAAAATTAAACCCAGCGATTTCAAAGTAACAAATTAACTTAACTTTAGTCCATTTAAATGGAAGGTGTTTGGGGTTTAATATATGTTTAATTTGTTAATTTTGAAATTATAGAGTTTAATTTATTACTTTTTGAAGCTTCATAATTTATTTGGTATACTTTCCAAATTATAAGCTAATTTTTTTAAATTGTAGAAGATTGCTAGAAGATCATCCATTCGGAAATGTCACTTGGATAGTTTTTTTGAATTCAGGGTTTTTTTTTTTTTAGGGTTTTTTTTTAAATTTTGAGGATGCGGGTAACAAATGTGTGCTTTAGTGGTTGAGGAAGAGTAGTCGAATTGAGATAGTGTAGGGCTGAGCGGGTTACATCATTCCCAACCAAATGCCAATAGTTTTGATTGAAAAATAAATTGAGGGGCATACCACTGGGTCCTCGGGCTTTCAAAGGAGCCATTTGTTTCAAAATAGTGTGAACCTCTACTCCATAAACTCTCCAGATAGTTGGGTATTCATTTCATCAGAAACAATTTTCTACAACCTCATCTAATTGATTACACCACTGACCTAAAGAATTCCGAATTCTGGAGATGTGATTTTTTTGGCTTCTTTGAGTTGCACTACTATGTAATTATTTTGTATTCTTATCACCACAAACAAACCAATGAAATTTAGAGCGTTGTTTCCAAATTCTATCCTCATTATCAAGAAGCTCATTTAATTCTCTTGTTTAGCCCCAATAAGTTTTTTGCATGTATCCACCAAAGCTCGTCCCAAAGCATTTTCGACTCCAAAGGGTTAGGTCCTTATCACACTTAGTGTCTGTTTAGCATAATTAATTTTGCCAACTTATTTTACTATTCAGCTTATTTTTGTTACTATTCATGGGTTCCACTGCACTTTTTGGTATTATTTATGGGTATACAATTTCAGCTAACTTTTACCTTTATCTACAGTACTTTCAGCAACAAGTTTTCAGTTTCAGCAAAATAAGTGAATCCCAAACAGATCCTTAATGACTTTATTTATGACCCTAAAGTGAGGTTCTAAAAAATCATGAGAGTTCCATACCACTTCCACTATTACAGTACAACCCTTATTAGATAACCACATCTCTTCAAACGGGAAAGGTTTAGAATGAAATATAGGTTCAAGGCCGGTTGGACAAATATATAATGGGGAATGATCTAAAGAGTTGCAATGTAAATGATGCACCCGTGACCTAGCAAATTTGAGAGGCCAATCATTCAATGCAAAAGCCTGATCCAATCTTTCCTAAATTGAGCGACCATTTGCAAAGTGTTTCTGTCAAGTGAATGGAGAAGCTACAAACCCAAGGTCCATAAATTCACACTCATCAATAGAGTTTTGCAAAATTTGCTTTTGGTTGTGACTTCTATTACTTTCACTGAGTTTTTTAAAAATCGTTTATAATTTCATTGAAATCACCAACACATAATCAGGGGATAGAAAAGCGACGATTGAGTAAGTGAAGCAAATCCCAAGATTTGTGACGTCTTTGAGTATCTGGCTCTCCATAAAACTCAGTAAATCTCCATGACTCATTTGTAATTTACTTATATAGTTAAAAGTAATTTATATGGTTATTTTTATAAATTTATATAATAATAGTTACTAAAAAAAATAAAATACTAAAGCTGGAATCTAAGCTATGATTGTCTAAGGTTTTTCCATGTGGTACATCCTTAAGAAAGAAAGTGAAATTCTCTAAACTTTCCATCTCATCAATAACATGCATTTATGCCAAAAGTAATTGTGGTGACACAGTGGTAGCCACGTTAAGATTTATCCTCTTTGGGGAGCCAGGCCCGCAAGGATTATCCCGTGTACCGCGAAGGAAGGAAGGAGGGAGCAAGGGCTGGCCTTGGACTCGCACTCGCAATCCCACATCGGGTATTTAGGCGCTCCCACTCATGTTTATAAGGTTCTGGACCACGTATGAGTGTACGTTTACTCGCGTATGCGATCGCTCCCTCCTTCCTTCCTTCGCGGTACATGGGATAATCCTTGCGGGCCTGGCTCCCCAAAGAGGATAAATCTTAACGTGGCTACCACTGTGTCACCACATTAAAACGCTTTTCAGTTGCGAGGGAGACCCGGGAAACCGAAGAGTTTATCCGCTTTGGGGAGCCAGGCCCTCACGGTTTATCCCTCGTACCCAAATGGACAGGAAGGAGTGAGCAGATCGCATACGCAAGTAAACGTACACACATGGGAGGTCCAGAGCCTTATGAACCATGTGTGGGAACGCCCTCTGCCCGATGTGGGACTGCAAGTCCGAGTCCAAGGTTAGCCTTTGCTCACTCCTTCCTGTCCATTTGGGTACGAGGGATAAACCGTGAGGGCCTGGCTCCCCAAAGCGGATAAACTCTTTGGTTTCCCGGGTCTCCCTCGCAACTGAAAAGCGTTTTAATGTGGTGACACAGTGGTAGCCACGTTAAGATTTATCCTCTTTGGGGAGCTAGGCCCGCATACGCGAGTAAACGTACACACATGGGAGGTCCAGAGCCTTATGAACCATGTGTGGGAACGCCCTCTGCCCGATGTGGGACTGCGAGTCCGAGTCCAAGGTCAGCCCTTGCTCACTCCTTCTTGTCCATTTGGGTACGAGGGATAAACCGTGAGGGCCTGGCTCCCCAAAGCGGATAAACTCTTCGGTTTCCCGGGTCTCCCTTGCAACTGAAAAGCGTTTTAATGTGGTGACACAGTGGTAGTCACGTTAAGATTTATCCTCTTTGGGGAGCCAGGCCCGCAAGGATTATCCCGTGTACCGCGAAGGAAGGAAGGAGGGAGCAAGGGCTGGCCTTGGACTCGCACTCGCAATCCCACATCGGGTATTTAGGCGCTCCCACTCATGTTTATAAGGTTCTAGACCACGCATGAGTGTACGTTTACTCGCGTATGCGTAAACGTACACTCATGCGTGGTCCAGAACCTTATAAACATGAGTGGGAGCGCCTAAATACCCGATGTGGGATTGCGAGTGCGAGTCCAAGGCCAGCCCTTGCTCCCTCCTTCCTTCTTTCGCGGTACACGGGATAATCCTTGCGGGCCTGGCTCCCCAAAGAGGATAAATCTTAACGTGGCTACCACTGTGTCACCACAGTAATTAATTGTCATGTATTAATGGGGTAAATGATTTTACCTTAAGTAGTAATTCTCTATAAATGGTGCACTAATTATTTATATTAAAATAATTTATTACGATTATTATTATAAAATTTATATAAAAATAATTACTATTAAAAAATTTGTTGATTTGAAATATGGCATTCTTCTCTATGTTTAGTTGCTTTGACAACAGTTTTAAACAAAAACCATCAAAAGGAGAAATCAAATTTATTAACACATACAATCAAGACTTTAAAAAATAATTGTGTGCTTAATTTAGTTGAAATAATTTAATAGTCATGAAGTCACTACAGTAATATTTTCATATAATTTTAATTATATTTATCTCAACAATAGATATGTGTGTGTGTGTGGGGGGGGGGGGGGAACCAACACTATTAAATTTGTGTTATGCAATTTAAAAAAGATATTAATAAGGTAAATGAATTCATTTTTTATGTAATAAATATTTATATATGGTGCTTTAATTATATTATCTAAGATTTACTTAAAATAATTGAATTGGAATATAAATTCTTGCTCAAAATTAGTTGTTTTGACAATTTATAGCAATGGGTTCATATTCTTTATTATATTAAGTTTTACAATTTGCATTTCCTCTATTTATAACGACATGTAATATAATTAAATTGATTTCCAAAATTTTATAACACATAATAAACATTATTCATGGAACATAAGATAAATTCTACAAGATATTTCAAAATGTCTAGTGTGATGCACGAGACGTTAGCTAGTTAGTTTTAATGATCGTATTGGACTTTGACATCACCATTGCAAGAGAACACTTTTTTTTTTTAAATCATAATTTTTTTGATAATTCAATAATTATAACGAGAAATGAGGATTTGAAATTTGCTTGCTCCTTATGAGATTGGATGAGGGAATTTGAAAATGGGCTCATAAACAGGACAAGCGGGCTTTTGGTTACATGGAAAAGGGGAAGTTTTTTTTTTTTTTTTTTTTTTTGAGAATCAAAAAGGGTGGCTCACGTGTGATATCACAGCCGACCACACCCCACAAATACATCACTTGTGAGTACCACCAGCACATAATGGTGTCCGCGACTTGGACTCCACCCTTGTGGCTTGTATTTTTTTAGAAACCAAAGTCTAAACCCCACACCCATGGGGTATGAGGACTTGAACCCCCACCTAGCACAGCCATCAAGAAGGGGACAACCACTACGCCATACTAGCTGGTGGTGGAAAAGGGGAAGTGGATGGAGGGTGCTTCTTAGCTAAAGTTGAGGGCGGGGTCACTATATTGGCTAGGGCGAGTCTTTGTATATAGCTGAGGTATCAGTTGAGCAATGACACTTGGGTCTGTTTAGATACCGCTTATTTTGCTACAGCGTTTTGAGTTTTTGGTTTTTTGCTTATTGCTGAAAACTCAAAACACTGTAGTAAAATAATTTTTAAATGTATAAATAGTGCCGTGAAACTCAGTTTTAAAGTTATTTTTGTTGAAAAAAGTATTAATAGGTCTTGTGAACAGTGCACAGGACCCATACAAAAACGCAAATGCGCAAACGCTTTCCTTTTTAGCCGAATCCAAAGGTGCACATTAACTATTCATGTATTTAACTTTGAATTAGGATTTAGGAAGAAGCTTAGAGCTTGTTTGTGTGTCCCACCTGTCAAAATGTTGTCTGGGCATTGTTTTTAGTTTTCAGAAAAACTGAAACCCAAGAACACTGTGGAGAACACAAAATTGGAAACAATTAAATTTCTTCTTTTGCTTTAAACTGCGACATTAACAGAGTGCAATGAAAGGAAAACATCCCAACTCCCAAGCAAGCTATACAAATGAAATAGAGCAATCCAGCTACGAAATCATAAAATTCTAAGGAGTATTAATGTATTATATAAGAAAAATGCTATAGATACTACATATTATACTACATATCCTTTATAAACAGATGTGGTGAATGTGATTAATTAATTTAAAAACATAATATGTGATTAATGGATTTAAAAAACATAATAAATGAATGATTGGATTTTTTTGTAAATTTTTTAGAAGGATTTTTTTTTCTTTTTTAATTAGTGATGGATTAGTTTTTAAAGTTGTGTAATACAATTTGTAATATCCCCAATATCACTTATTATATAAAGCTTGTACTACAAAAATGGAAAGGACAATATATAATTCAAAAATAAATTAAGAGGTAGGAAAGCTCACAAATTCAAGGTCAATACCTCTAGAAGCTCACCATCATAGTACTGGCATAGTGTGAAGGTTTTTTTTTTTTTTTTTTGTCTTCTTGGGGATAGTTACAATATGGTTGTTAATTCCGTAGTTTGAACCCTTACCTCCTGAACTCTCAAGCATTTTATGTATTGGAAAGTGCCAATTAAGCTACAAGACTCTTAACTAGTGTGGAGTTCTTGAGTGCATGCAACTATATGATTTTGAAAGATTTCTTTAATGAAAATTTTTAAGAAATGACATAATAGTATTGCTGTTATAAAAATGATTTTTTTTCTTCCACTTATTTTTATTCCATCCTTCTAAACATTCAACAAGGGAAAATAAAATTTTTATTCTTTTTAGTTTCTTTTATATTTTATCAATTTCATTCTTTTATGATTTTCTTTAGCTAAATCCATTCTTTAATCAACTGTCAAACAAAAATGTATGGGCCTAGCCATTATTGATGTAAGTGAGGTTATTATATAGGTCCATTGCGAAAACTCACCAATTTTGGGCCAGGAAAAGCCCATCCATAAGCCTGGAACAGAATTTAGAATATATACTAGATTTTACATTCACATCCAATGTTACATGATGCAGTTATATACTGGGCCACTGGCCCATCTAAAAAAAATATCTAAGAAATTTTCAAATAACCCTTATGTGATTTTTAGAAACATCACTAATTACTCAAGAGCTAAAACAAAATCAGCCTAAAGTACACGAAGAATGAATGTCTGGTGGTACATCAGAAGATAATTTTGCTCATCTAGCTAAAGAAATTTTCTAATAACCTTGTTGAACAAGATGAGTGATAAATTTTCAAATAATATTTGATTTCTGGCAAGCCGTATTGTCCTGGCTGGCAAATATTGAGAGGGTAGCCCCCGAGAACTAGTTGTCACTTTTTTTTTTTTTTTTTGAAAGGTGTTGGAACATGTTCAGGCGAGCAATTGTTCTCCAACTGCAAAATTTTTAAATAATGCCAATGATTGAAATTCCTTGATGCTATTTCTTAACATTATCATTTTAACTGTTTATTAAAAAAAAAAAAAAAGTCAATGTAATTAATAAATTCAAGAGAATGTTGGAATTCTTCTTCATATTACTTCCATTATGGACAATACTTAATATGAACAGGATCCATGTTTATGCAAACTCAAGATACTTGCATTAAAATTTGAATAGAATGGTCTTAAACTTGCAAACGATTTGATGTTTTTGCAATTACTTCAATGAAAAGCATTACAACTCTTAAGCTTAGTTTTTTATAAATCCATAAAACAATGAATACTTTAAATTTTAAAGTATTCAGTTTAAATCCTTCATTGTGCTTAAACTCTCTTCTATCATCTTTATCTAACTCAATTCAAGTTTTATAAAGGTGTACTATTACATTGATTCCATATTTCCTAACTGGTGAAACCTTTAACTTTCTAAGAAGTTGACTTCAGAGCAATTTATTTGATTGCTTGCAATTGTGATGAATGGTGCAGGGTTGAAACGTGTACCTTGGATTTACTGCAGGAACTCTAGAAGCAAGATCGTCATTGTCGATGCTAAGTTTTTATGACACTTGTATTTCATTTCTGTCCCATACATGTGTCCAATCCTAGTTGGAACTTTGCTTCCAAAAAAAATCCTAGTTGGAGAACTGTTCAATTTATTTATTGATATAAGATAAAAATTCTACTCTAACATAATCTAAGTGTATATGTATGTGAAACTCCTACTTGGAAACTTGAAATCCGACCCTTACCTCAACACCCTACAAGCACTTATACTTGTGAAGTGACCAATGCACCAAGAGTGCGCGATAGTACTGTTCAATGTATTGAAAATTATTAGAACTATTACATCAATGCAAAAATTAATACAGCTGGTCTGGCTGCTGCTATTGTTTAAGATAAATTCAGTTGGCGGATAGACCCAGTTGATGCAATTATAATTGGGGTTTACATAACCTCAAAAAGGTCTTAAACTGTGATGAGATATGCAGGTTTCCTCTCTCTCTCTCATGCTCCCCTAACATAAATATGCTACTAATACTATTCTCATTTGATGCCGACAATTTTTAATGGAAATAAAGATATTTGATGTTAATACCATCAATACACACACTATTGAATACATTGTTAAATTTTTCCTTCTTTGATTATCCATATGGAGTTTGCCTGGGACATGAAATTCCCCTCAAGCTGTGACAACTCAATTGTTAGGGCTAGTGATAACTTAATTTTTAAGACACGAAGTCACGTCTTTTGTGCCATTGATCAATATATTGACTGTACGCAAAAGAAAAATTTATCATTTTTTTTTTTTTTTGTCTCTATTTCTACCCATTTGTCCACCTTATTGACACATTGGACACCTATAGTATCGTTTTGACATGTTTGGAGGTACCAATGTGTCACCCACTGCTATTGCAGCCTGCCAATAGCAGCCTGCCACATCAGGGGTGACAATTGCCTATGTATGATTGATAGCACCACAGTATCATTCTTTCTATCGGTGCCTTAAATCAAGACAATTTTTTCCCTTTCAATCAACATAAAGAGTTACAATGATCTAACTAGGACTCGAGAAGTTTCCCTTCCATAACTGGAATTGAGTAATGAATACTTGTACTTGTTGGGGGGACCACAATGGGTTTTGAGGTGGAATGACACAGCTATGTTCAACAAATGGTATCAGAACCAAGGTCATGGGTTCGAGTCACGAGAGTGTCATTGTGAGGGAGGGATTGTTTGGGGGACCACAATTTGACTTCGCATGGTGTGATGTCGAATGTCATAAAAGATTTGAGTGTGTCTTTCTCATCACCATTTAGTTTTGAGGTGTAATGGCACAACTCACAATCCAACAGTGCTGTTGTACATCCCACATAAACAAATGGGAAAAAACCACCAGCTGCTCAAACGTTCATATGATCTGTTTGAAGTACTCTAGTCTTTGATTCTCATACATGGGAAACAAATATGAGCTATAGTCCTTGTACGTGCATTACACACTAAGGTGTAAGTACATTATGCTTTTAATTTCACAGGATCTTAAGCAGAACATGATTCTGCTTTGCTTAATTCAGTGAATTGTAGAATAATGAAAATACAATTACAAGAAAGAGGGGAAAAGTTACAAATTAAAGAAGACAGGTTTCTCTGATTCTGTGGTAATTATTCTACGCATGGGAGTCTGGGCCTGCTGGTCTTGAGTTAAGAAGTGGCTGGAGAGCCTTCACAACAATTGTCATATTTGGCCGGAAGTCTGCCTCATACTGAACACAGAGTGCTGCAACTGCTGCCAACTGAGACAATCACATGAAAGCAAGGTAAACGTTTAACGCTTTTCTGAAAAACAAAGCACCTTGAACTTTTGCTTAAAAATATGCCTCAAGCACATCAGTTGGATGAATTTAACGTTTGAATGTAACACGAATGCAACATGAAAGCAACATATCTCATATACAATCAACAAAACAGTTAGAGATTATTCAAGACTCTATCAAGATGAACTAAAATGGAAAAGGTGCTTCTAAATACAGGCAAGTCTGTCTGCATTTCAAGATCAGCTAAAGATTGCAATTGCAATGACTGAAATTAAAAGGGAAGTTGTTTTAATGTTTCTGCTAACTATCCGACCAAACTTTTGACATGATAGCCTAGGAGGGGAGGTTATCCTAATAGTAAGTCAATACACATTTCACATCCTTAAAATACTTGTATATCGTAAAACAATAGTGTTAAAAGAGGATGATGAAGAAAACCTTAGCAATTGCCTTTGGTGGGTAGTCATTGTTCAGCTTAGGATCAACACATTGCTTCACTTTGTCCTCACTCAATCTTGGAGTTGCCTGTAGAATTAGAACACCCATCACAGATGTATATAGGGGTGGCAAAAGCAACTGAAATCAAAATTTGGTAGACAATGATACTTAGACCAAACTAGCAGGAAACATACCCAAGTAACAAGACTCTGCTGCCCTTTGGGCATTGTATGGTCTACTGGCTTTCGGCCTGTCAAGAGCTCTAGAAGAACAACTCCAAAGCTATAAACATCACTTTTCTGAGTTATCTGCCCTGTCATGGCGTACCTGAACAGAAAGCAATAATGTTTATTCAAAAAAAAAAAAAAAGAAAGAGGAAAGGCAGAATAAAGTGTCTTTCACTAGGGACACATAAGAAGAGCTAAGAGCAAAAATAAATGTAGGGAACTTGTAGTCTACGCATAATTGGTCGGTTCAGTTCATTCAAGAAATGTTTTAATACAATCCAGATAAAGGCAGCAGCTTTTCATATATTCAGGCAAACCTGTTCATCTTTTCGTATTCAACAGGAGATTTTTAAAGGAATTTAATAGTAGTTACATAAGGGTATTAAAATCAATACAGAAGCTTAAATTAGAGTAAAGCTAAAACTTACTCTGGCGCATGGTAGCCAAATGTTCCCAAGACTCTAGTTGAATGCAGCCGAGCTGCCGTATCAGAAGACTGATTTGACAAGTTAAAATCGGCAATTTTGGTCTGAAAGTCATCAAACAGTAGGACATTGCTGGATCTGATATCGCGATGAACTATAGGAGGCTGCACCTTTTCATGCAGAAACTCAAGGCCTTTAGCTGCCCCATAGGCAATCTTAACTCTCTGGTTCCAGCTTAGAGCTGGACCCGGTTCAGCACCTTGTACACCTTTCCTTCCTGCATTAGTAAACAGATTTTGAATCAAAAAACATGTGAAGCAAGGAAAATGGAAAAAAAAATTAATAATAGAAGTGGGCTTACCATGTAATATGTCATGTAAAGAACCCATTGTTGCAAACTGATATATCAAGATTCGGTTATTTGCTTCCAAACAATACCCCATCAACTCAACAAAATGCTCATGCTTAAGCCTCGAAACTGTTGATAACTGCATGAACCATGATAGCAGCGAAAGAGATTGCATCAAAATTAAGTGCCAAACACATTGCCGTCACCAAAAAAAATATAGAATGTTAAAATCTCACCTGAGCTGCAAAATCAGAATCTGGCTCTTGTGATGAACTGGTATCCAGCTTCTTTATAGCTGCAGCCTGACCATTACTTAATTTTGCATAGAATACCCGGCCATAAGAACCTTCACCTATTAAAGCTTTTGAACCAAAATTACCAGTCAACCTATATAACTCATCTAACGATAGTGCTGGTATTTCTATGGGTAATACTTGCTGTGGAGCTCCAGTTCTGACCATGTTAGAACCCCTTGGCTCTCCTCTCCCGCTGCCTGTAATTCACAGAACACATATTTCATCATCATTCAAATATCTGAAAAGCTAAGGCCATTTACCAAAATACATGCACACACAGAAAACGTATCTAATGTGTATATTGACTGTTATCCATGATAGAGATCCCATTAAGAGTCACATGCTGCCTACATTACTAGTAAGTTTGTAAAGTAAACATCAAGGATAAAAAAAATCCATAGGAAAGTCCAGAGTTCTAATCGTATACATTGTGTGTACATAATTGTGTGAAGCATATTCATCATAGAGCATATTAGCTAGTATAACTTACGTATAAAATAAATTTAGGCTAAAATATAGTTTTCGTCCCTAACTTTGCATGAATATCGTTTTCGTCCCTAAACTTTAAAAAGTTAATTTCCCGTCTTTAAACTATTGAAATGTTACCATTTTCAATTTTCAATTAAAAATGTTCATTTTTCATCTCTAAAGTCTAAACTATTGTAGAAGCTTCTGTCTTTGTACCCAAACTATTGTAAAAATCTATTCACAAAGTTGAGTGATGAAAAGATGAATTTCTTAAAGTTAATGGATGAAAACCAAAAATCATGCAAAATTTAGAGACAAACAATATTTTAGCTTAAAATAAATATGCTTTAGCTAAAGAAATATACAATAAGAAACAAAAATTTTCGTCTTGATGCCTCGACAGCAAAGTAGAAATCTTTCGGACATTTTTCTTTATTGTGTAATGCAATTTTATCCTTTTGTACTAACATGAATCATAAAATTGTAATCAAACAAGCCAATGAAATTTGACAAAATAACACTAAATAGAGCTTGAAAAGGGGCTGAAGCATGTTACCTCCACCATACATATTTCCCCCTCTAGGTGGTGCAGTATATTGGTGAGCTGGTGGACCATGGCTTTCTTCCTCTGCACCTCCACAGCAGAACATAATTCAACTCTTGAATGCAGCAATCTTAAAAACCCATGCAAAGCCAATGAACGTGGATTTCCAGTATCAAAACTGTTCCTATCAAAACCCATATATCAAATCATGACTCTAATATATTAAAATGGAAAAAATTATCAAAAAATGAAAACGAAAATTAGTGAAAACCCACAAACAAATAAATGGAGATCAGTTTGGTTGCTAAGAAAGTCCATAAAATAAATAAATAAATAAATAACCTGTAAAAGAAATTCAATCAATTACATTTTTCCCTAATTTTCAAAGGCTCCCCTGCTCTGTTTTAATCTCAAAGCATCAATATAAGGAAATTTCATTATGACAAAAGTGCTAAACATTGCCAATGTATAAATCATATGAAAATTAAAAAAAAAAAAAAAAAACATTCATGTAGATCAACATTTATAAAAAATAACAAAAACAAAAAGAATAAGCATTTACCTGGGATCCAAAGACCAGACAAGAGGCAAGACACATAAAACTAAACTGACAGAGACAGAGAGAAAGAGGAAGAGAATTAATTGTTATTTAATAATGGGAAATGCAGAAGAAGAATCAAGAATGAACAGAGGAAAGAGATCTAGAAACAGAGGAAGCAAAAAAATGATCTGTAAACACCGTCTCCCTCTGATTGGTCTATGTTTTTGGGGACAGAGGCAGATAATTCTCTATTCCGCGGGAAACTCGGTTTGGAGACTTAAACTGCCATAACCAACCTTTTTAGAACCTCCAATCCTACGTTAAAGTGCCCCCCACGTTGCACGTCCTATCCTATGACACCCACTTTTACTATTTTATAATTTGTTTATATATTATATCATACGAATAATTTTTATGCTCATACAGATACTGATAGTTCATTGAATCAAAAAATTGTCAACCCACATTCTTTCTAGTACAGTGAGGTTCTAGTAGTTCATATTCGTTTTTCTCGTTTTGGTTGCTGGTTATTTTGTTGCACCTAATTAGCTTTCATGCAATACGTTTGTAAACCATGTCAACCTTTTCGAAAAACCAAAAAACAAAAACAAACAATATCAACCTTATGTTATGTACCCACGAGAATGTTACAGCTAGGTTCCATTCAGAAGGTGCAAGGGTATGCACGTGGCAAGCTGCCATTATTAAAAAACAAATACATATATTAGAGTATTTGCATCGTTGATGAAAAGTCTTGCATAATAAAAAAAGATACCAATTTTACATATTTTGCTTCAAAAATTAATACTCCATGTCAGTACTTTTAAAAGTGTGCATATTTGCACATTTACTACAGTAATGCACGCTACTGTAGATCTTGTATCTAATATTTTAGATTTTTTTCTCTCTCTTTCACCTCACTCTCTCAGCTTCTCACTCTCACCTCTCTCTCCCTTTATCTCTCCCTCAGTCCACCGATCTCACCTCAGTCCACCGATCATTCACAGGAAAATAAATCAGAAATTGAATTGGAACCTCGCAACGAAGCAAACAGCCAGTCTCCCAAACAAACTTAAAGTGCAGCTTATTCTCCAAATCTCCACCTCCATTAGAGAGCAGCTTCCGCAACCTATGAGTAGCATCAATAGTTTCACGAATCTTTGGTTCCGACTCGAGTTTTCTATCACAAAAGCTCTGATCATGTCGAATCCTTTCAAGAGCAGAGCTCGAAGATCCTCTGATTCTTTGAGGAGATCCAAAGCGTCGGAGGGAAAGAGGGCGTGGATGCATCAGACAATGGAGTTTATGGGTGGAGGGAAGAATGGGGATTCGTAAGCCATTGGAGAGCCGGTTCATTTTTGTGTGGGAGGAGGAGCTTTGGGCACAGAACTCGTACGGATTGAATATTTTATTTAAATAAATGTGTATAATAGACAAACTAATGTAAGTGTTTTGTAATAGTGAGTGTATAAAATAGATAAAGGTTAGGTTTTTTCTTGCAAAATAGAAGGAAATTTTGCACTAACTAATGCAAATGCTCTTACAATTTACGTGTCTCCAATATGTATGATGCAAATATTATTTTTAGTCCAGTTGCCTTTAGAGCATTTGTTAGTAGATCATTTTAAAAAATTTTGATATCATTTTTATGCAAAATATAAAAAGCTATAGAAAAATTACATAAAAATATTTCCTAAACTAATGTCTTTAAACTTAGAGCATTCATTAACTTTTCCTTTTTATTATATATAGTATAGTAATGAATTGAAAGTTTTCTCTCTTTTTTTCCCCCTTTCATTGTGCAAAATGTTCACTAATCAAGTACAAGGATTAACAAACCTTAACACTCTTTGACACAGAGGGCTGCTGCACTCTTCTTTTGGTCACTTGAATAAAAATATATTTTCTACAACTAGTTTTTATTTTATTTTTTTTATTATAGCATTTTGCTTTCTCTCATACACTTAGGCAAAGTAATGCTTTGGCACATGCTTTAGCCAAGAGAATGAGATATTCTTCTTCTTTAGTGCTTTGGATGGAGTCTGTTCCCATGGATCTTTATAATTGTTATTTATCCGACTTTACCTACCATTAAAGAATAATATATATATATATATATATATATATATATATTGTGGATAAGTAGTAATAACCCTTATCATTTTCCTATTCAATATGTCTCAGTCACAACATTTTTCACAAAATATTTTAGGAAAAAATATGCAAATTACATTGTTAAATTTGGTCAGTTGTCATTCTAATCCTTTAAATTTCATTTTTGTCACCTTAGTCCTGGAAGTTTACATATATTGTCACCATTAGTCCTTCCGTCTATCCTGATAACATTTTTTGTTAAATTCCTTGAAAAGAGACGTAATTTAGCCCTTTATTCCTAATTTTTATATCGAAAATTTTAGTTTCAATTTTTAACATATACAAAAAAAAGTTTTTTGTTAAAAAAGACGAAGATTAATTCTTCTCTCGCTCTTTTCTCTCTCTTGTATCTCTAATCTCTTTTTTAGATCAATGCATCTAGGGGGTCCTCACGATCTTGCTTGAATTTGCAATAACCGTTGAATCCTTCTCAAAGCCAAACTAATTGCCCTCCCACGGTCATCAAATGCAGCCCACGATAAAGACTTAGGCATTGTGCCTCAATCATCGTATGACTCCACCTTGTCACCATCGTGGCGAATCTCATCACACCTCGTAGAAACCTCTCTCTTTGATCGCTTCTTGTACGGATGGACCTTAAATCGGACTAACTCTAACTAAACCCACCATATCTGTCATCAAAAAAAGAACTAGCATGGTCGAATATCAAAAGATTGTCGTATACATGAGGGATTGAAGAACTAAGATTTCTGGAGGCTGATCTGTATTTGATTAATGTTGATCTGAATTTGCTGAATTTTGATTTGAATATGGGGAGATTGATTTGAGCTTGTGTTTGTCAAAATTTGGAAAAAAAAAAAACCTTCTTGGTGAAGAGATTTGCGTGTGCCTAGATTCCTAAATATGAACACATGCATCGGGGATGTTTTGTGATAATGGCCGAAATGGTAGAACAAGCCCAAAATTCCCCTTAGGTTCATTTAAAGTGTGATTAAATGGAGAGATTCAAACCCAAAATTCCAATATTGAATTAACAAAGGCTAGTGGTGCATCACAAGAATGAAACTAAAGTGCAAAACAACAACAGGATGGAAAATATGCATAATTCATTAAATTTGGAACTGTTTTTCACATATAACAGGAAGAGGAATTTAATAAAGGTGGTGTGGGAGAGAGAGAAGACTCCTTGGTACCACTACTTTCATCTCTAAGTTTCAGAATATTGTAAATCTTAAGTGGTTGAGATGGTTTTTGCTCTGAAGTTGTGGTTTTAGAGATAAAACGTGATTGGCCTTGGTTGATCTGATGGGGAGGTTTTATATCAAGTTTTGAATGCTCTTAAGGACTGGTCTAAGAATAATGGCTGAGGTCATGGTCCCCCATGATATCAAACTAATAGATAATTTATTTTATTTAGGTAAAAGGGAGGAGTGGTTCTTAGCATAATTAGGAAAAGGCCTTGACTAATTTTGATTGGGTGCCTTTTTCTAGGCTCCTCATCTCCTTGGGAAGCTGCTCTTTGTGGCAGCCAGCAGCCTAAGATAGCCAAGGGGTCACCAAGGTAAAAGGTCTAAGAATAGGCTAGTCAGAACAACTAGGGTCCGTTCAGTGGAAAAGTATGAGGATGAAAAATTATGGGAGGATGAAAAATATTTAGTTTTTTCTCTTGTATGTTTGGTTGGAGGGGTAGAAAAGTGGGAGGTTAGAAAACTCTTTTGTTTGGTTAAAGAAAAAAAGGGAAGGATAGAAAATGTAATTTATATAAATTGACTATTATACCCTTGTTACATAATATATAAGAAATAGATTTATTTGTACTTATTAAATAATTTAAAATTTACCACATCATATATATAAATTTATATTATTATTATAATGTAAAATTATAATAGTGTACATATAAATTTGATTGGGCAAAGGATTTTGTAACCAACAAAAAGGTGGTTAGCGAAAAAAAAAATAGATTAGATCACGTTGAAAAAAAAAAAAATAAATAAATAAAAAAGAGAACCTAGAGGCTAGACCCGTTGGTGAAGGAGATAAGAAGAGGAAAGTGATAAGGATGTTTGTGGGCAAAAGTCATCAGGTGGGGTAGGTGAGAAGAGGACATTTTTGTAAAAGTGTTGCTATAGCATTTTTCTCCCCAAGATTTTTCTCTCGATTTGGGAGGAAAAAAAATGTGGGCTCGGGAGAGAAAAGTTTCTCCCAGGTTTTTTCTCTTTTTTATTTTTCTTCCCCAAACAAATAGTGAAAAACAACATTTTTCACCATATTTTCCTCTCTCTATTTTCTATCCTCCTTATTTTTACCTCAAACGAACACACCCTTAGCCACAGTAGAAAAAGAGAAGTCTCTATTTAGGTGAATATTTTGGGTATTAGGCCCTTTCCATGAGTTTTAGGTACTATAAGTGTCCTCAACCCACTTTGCAATACACATGACCTAGGCTCATGCAAAAGGTCTAATAAACGTTTACTCATACCCTCTAAATCACACTCCCTCAAATTCCCTTTTATGAGCATGGAGAAAGAGAATATAGATAGAAGAGAGAGAACACAAGATTTATGTGATTTGGCCTAATGGCCTACATCCACAGAGAGTAATCCTTGACGGATACATCTTCACTATATTATCAATTTACTTAGGGCATGTTTGGTAGATTATAATGGTGATTACATAGGAGTATAAATAGATATTACAAGAAATATAATATGTTGTAATGTAATACTTATTACTATTCATTTGTTTGGTGACAACACAAGAATAGAACTTTGAAGACAATGAAATGTTTAAATCAAGTAGTCTAAATTATAACATTAGAATAAAACTTAAGATATATTTTAGAAAATATCTTGCTCATATAATTATTTCCTAAAAAAATAATGTTTTTTAAATTTGAAAGAAAGACTAGTTATTTTTTTATGACTTTTTATTTTTATAATTGTTATGTGCATATAGAAAGTTTGTTTATTTGGAAATATATTAATTCTGGAAATTAATATACTAATTAAGAAATAGCTATTACAACCCTTTTAAAGAGGAATAGTTATTCCTCATTTTTAAAAATAGTTATTTTTAAGGAATGACTATTCCCCATAATAAAAATATAATCAAACTAATGAATAGCTATACCATAAGAATAACTATTATATTACCATGCCTATTAGAGTCTACCAAACATATCCTGAGTTATAATGAACCCTAAGTAGGGTTTATATATAGAGAGAGAGATAACTAGGGTTAAGCATACATGGGCGCTTCTAATAGAATTGGGCCTACACACATAAACCTAATACCTCTAACATATGTTATATGGGCTTAGATCATGCTTAAAATAATAAAATAAAATATAGTAGGTTTTATTGGGTTGGAGGACGAGTTTCCACGGGCCTTTGGCAATTGTGATTTACGCAAAGTGAACCTGACAAGCTCTCCAAACGTGAGTTCAGTTGCTATCGCAAGATAATGGTTTTCGCTTGTCATATTCGCATATTAACATGAATGTCCAAGTTGAAGCACAAGACAAGACAAGATATATCAAGGATTAATTGCTTGATGAACTGGCACATCAAGGTTGCCAATTGTTGAGGGATCATATATTGCATGCAACGTTAGATGAGTCCCATGAAGATCATGATGAGGTGGTCAATGCAATCGTGAGGGAGTCCATGGAGGCTTATGAGGTGAAACTTGTCACGATAACCAAATCATCCATTGACTACTGAGGCATTAGAGAAGGTTCGGCTTAGGGACGGAAAGCAGAATTTTTAAATTTTGATTAAGCCAATATTACATATTTTTACAAATTTATTTTAATTATTTTTGTATTAAATAACTATTAAATTAAGTATGATGTCATCGCGGTTCGATCTTAGTTTGACCTTATAAACCTTAAACCTCTCTTTGCTCCGATTCTTTGAAGTTTGAACGATTTGGATTGATGAAACGCGTATTAGTAGAATTTTTTTTCTCCCAATTTCAGTATCTTCATGTTCTAGTTTTTTTTTTTTTTTTCCTTGTTAATAAAATGATTAATGTTAAAAAAATTTAAATCACCAAAAAGATACTAGGAGACTAAAATCTTATTATCCATTTAACTATAAAAACATACAGTAAAAGAAAGTACTAAGTGCTTGACATTTAACAATCCAGGAGAGATGTATTAGTAGAGGTAGTAGATTTAACAAATGATAGAACATTATCAGTTGTGAACATTCAATTTGTTAAGGAGAGAAGGATGGTGGATGACGATAGGTTCAAGTAGATCGCAAATAATTAGGTGGGCAAAGGTACATGAGGTATAATTGAAGAGTAGAAAAATCACCCTTGTCCTTCATATAGCAAAAGAAGAGATAAATTACTCCCGTCCAGGGGCAGCGCTACACTTTGCTCAGGGGGTTCAAATGAACCCCTTGACTTCAAAAAAAAATTATATATATTTAATATATTTTTTTTGTTAGTTTAATACATTAATTTTCTCTTAAAAATATTTTTGCACACCATGACTTAAATCTTATACATGCTTATTGCAAGTATTTCTAACTAATTAGGGTCTGTTTGGTTGGAGATGTAAAAAAGTAAGAGGAAAGAAAATGATGAGAAAATAGAAAAGTGAAATGATAGAAAAAATTTTAATTTCTCCAATTTTTGTGTTTGGTTGAGAATGGAAAAGTGAAGAGATAGAAAAAGTGAGTTTGTATAAATTTACTCATACACTCTTGTTAAAAAATAATGACCAATTAAAACAAAAAAGTGACAAAAAAAAAAAAAAGCAATCACCCAATTTATTAAAAAAAAAAATTATGTCCCAAAAAAAAAATCATGTCTAGTTAAACAAAAAAAAAAAAAAAAACAAAACAAAACAACTATCACACCCATAGCCCAGGAAAAAAAATATCCAAGAAAGAAAAGAGAAGGAAAAAAAAAAAGAGGCAACGTGTCCACCCACAGCCCAGGAAATCAAAAAATGGAAAAAAAAACTTTAAAAAGGAACAGGACATAGTCATTTTTGTCCATTAAGTAGTCTCATTTTCTTATTTCAGTTTTTACTCCATTTTGGAGAGAACTTTTTGGTGGGCCCGGAGAGAAAACACTCAGCCCCACCATTTATTTTCCTTCCTCCCTACCCAACCAAACACACTCAAAAAAATTTTCCTTCCCATTTTCTCTCCTAAGTTATCATGTTAAAAAAACTTTTCGTCATAAAGTTAGAAAAATTCAAGAAAAAAATTGCAAAGTTAGTGATTATTTAAGTATTTAATTGGTTAAGTAAACACGTAGTGAATTATTTTATATATGAATGAGTGTGATTACGTGTGTCAATAATTAATATAGAGCCAATGAGTTGAGTTTAGTCCTTTAGTTTAAAATATTTTTATAAAAATAATAACAAATATATAATAATAACTGCATAAAAATAAAAATTTAGATAAACTTAACAAAATAAAATGGTCATGGCTACCCACATTGGTAATAAATACTCATAATAAGCTATCGTATAACAATTCAAAATTTGAAAACTTGTAGAAGGAAATTGTAAAAATTTATGTTTTTTTTTTTTTTTGTCGATAACTCGATATATTTAAGTTCACTTTCTATTAATTTTTTTTTTAATTTAAATTTCTTAATGACCCCTCTAAACAAAATTTCAAGAGCCGCCACTGCTCCTGTCCATCCTATGGACGAGGATAGTTAGCATTAAAGGAGTTTCCCATAAATGACATGGGTAGCAGCTTACTTGACAGACAAGCAAAAACGTAACAGACGGACCAATGGGCAGAAGAATATTAAATCCTATAACACCCCAGCATTTATTCCCAACGGATACAAGACCATTAAGGTCAACATTTATCCCCATTATGAGGGGCAAAGACCTATAAAAAAGCACAAAGAACCAAAACAAAGGTACGCAACTCTTGTGCAACATATGCACTGTAATTCTCTAGCCAAATAGCAATTCCTCCGTACAGTTAAGCTCTGATCTTACTGACTAGCTCGTTGGAGGCCCTTTGGCACACTCCACACCGGTGTGCTCCAAGAACCTTATCCTTTTTTACAGGATCTCACGACTGCTGTGTTGACGTTGTCCATCCAGATAGACAAAGAGTTCAACTGAGGATTTTCTGCATCATCAATAATCATAGGAAATTAGGAATATGATGCATGAGGTATAATTAGGCGATCGAGCTTGCTATGTTCTAGTGGTGCCCATGGACTAATCAAAAAGCCCAAATAACAATGTTCCATAGAGCATGAGAGTTGATGATTACACACTTAATCCATTTTTTCTCATTTTTTCCAACTCCAGATATGAATGCAGACAAGATGGTCTTGTGAGTCGTGAGTTGAAATAAGTTACTAGCATCCTACATTCCTACATATAAACCATCAAACAGTCCATTACATTATTTTTACAATTGCTCTAATAATACAAAGCGCGTTCTTTGTGGGGATCATTATTGACTTACTCCTGTTATTTACTTTCAGCTATTATTTGGCAGTTAGGTCCAACTCAAGAAGCCAAAGACTTCGACGTCAATGGGTGTTTTTCAATTTTGTATCTGGTACTTTCCTAGAAAATGTTTAGTGATGAGTGATGACTAACCTATATCCGTGTTATTCAGTCTGCCCAAACCGTTGGATGCACTCCACTCCATCCAACCCCACTTCGCACATACATCATATGATTCATATATGATATCAATTTTCAAGCAGGTTGGACAAGTTCAACTTTTAAAGCAAAGGGTTGGGTTGGTTGACGGATCAAGTGTTTTTTTTTTTAAAATTGTAAGGCCTGACACAACCCCCACATACATACATACATACATACATACATACATACATATATATATATATATATATATATATATATCTCATGTCAGATTAAAAATTGTTTTTTTTTTTTTTTTTTTTTGTTAACACCATGATTTGCAAAATTTAATAAGAAAAATGAATGTTACTTTCCTTACAAATTTGTAAGCATACTTAGTGATGTGATATGGAACTCATAACTTTTTTTATACCCCTTAGGTTAAAACTATGGTTGTCCATGGGTCGGGTTTGTACCCAACCCGAAACCAACTTGACAACTTTGGGTGACAGGAAAGTTGACCCATCGCCAACTGTCGAAAACCATGGGTCGAGTCAGTTTCGGTCGAAACTGATGGAGCAGCAACAACAGCCAAATCTTGTCGAGAACTGGCCAGATCTCGAGGGATCTCATCTAGAAGTGGTCAGATCTCGACAGATCTTGACAGATTTTGTCAAGATATCACCGGATCTTGATAGGTCTCACCGAATCTGTGTCTGACAAAGAGGCGGAGAGAGATGAACGGCAAGCTTCGAAGGGGAGGTCAATCAGTCAAGTTAGTTGGAGTAAGTTTTTCATGCAAAGATCTGCCAACCAACCCGCCAGTTTCGGTTTTTGAAAGTGGAAATCCGCCGCCAACATCTGGTCGGGTGGTATTCGGTTTGGGTCAGACAGTTTGGGTGGGTGGGTCGAGTGGCAGGTCAAGATGGAGAGCCCTAGTTAAAACATATGCACTTTAATCTATGTAAAAGTGTGCTGCTTCCTACGATTTCCTTTAATGCTTTAAATGATTTAGATGGAATACACCTTAAATTTATCCACAAATAGTAAAATAAATTTTAAAGTTTAGTATAAAACACATCGGCCTAACAAACAAGTTCCATGTTTCCAAAAAAAAAAAAACATTTCTATGTTTGAAATGCCCAAAACCAGAGCAAAATAAAGAAGCAAACGGAGAAAGGTTTCCTCACAAAGATTTCTAAAATTTGGCCTTCATTTCCATGTTTCTACGTTCTCTCTCACCCGTTTATTTTGAATGTTCACATTCAATATTTTTTTTTTCCAGGCCTCTTTAGTTTCTCTATAGATCCCCAGTTCAAAGAGTTGGCTGATGAGTTCCAAGAACCTAGGTACTTCTACAAGATCACAACCCTACTAAAGAAATTGACTAGAAGCCGACTTTACAGATAAAGAACTTTGACATCACAATTGATGGGCAAGAGGTTTGTGCACAATTAACAATAGTAGTGAGGTAGAGGAGGATTTATTTACGGTTATAAAATTAAAATGTTATGTATTTATCAATAATCCAGTGATGTTGAGCAACTATGTACCTCTACTTCTTAACAAGGTTGTTTTTTATTTTTGAGTACTACTTCTTAAAGGTTTGATCCCAAATTATACTTTTGCTTTTGTGTGTGTTTTTCCGTACGAAGAAAGATGTTGTTCATTCAATTGGATTTATTAATGCTTCAAAGATTTTTTTTTTATTTTTTTATTTTTTTTTTTATGGAATTCTTCAAAGATTTTAAATTCACAACAAAGTTCTTTTACGAGTTGAAAGTATAAGACTTTGTAGTTATCAACTATCCTTGAGTTTCTTCTCAGTACACCATGTTCACGTTTATGTAGTACAATCCTATCTAAACTGTATTATCATTTGATTTTATGGGTATTATCATTTGATTTTTTTTTTTTTTTTTTTACACAGCTTTACTGAAGCAATATACTAAGGTTATTCTATATAACAAATTACAATATACTAACCTTATCCCACGCGCAAAGGGCATGCAATGAGACTTTTTTTTTTTTTGGGCAGTTTAGTGTCATAATTTTTCATTTATCCTAATTTGAGATTTACATATTTGTCCATCATATTATGCATTTAGAACTACCAATACGGTCAGGAGTGTAATGAGGCTAGCTTCAAAAAGTAAACACCTAAACAAATGAACACCTAATAGTATTGAATTTGTTAATTTTTTTAAGCTAGCCTTATCACATTCCTGGCCATATTAGTAGTTCTAGTGTGCATTTGGGATGAGCTGAATTTTTCACCTTATCTCAACTTTCAGCTTATTTTTGCTACTATTTATGAGTCTTACTGCATTTTTTAGTATTATTCATAGATCCTACTGTATTATTTTGCTAACTTTTACTTTTATTTACAATACTTTCAGCAAAAAATTTTCAGTTTCAATTAAATAAATTATTCCCAAACAAATACTAAATGCAGGACAAACGTGTAAACGTCAAATTGAGGTAAATGAAAAAATATAACACTAACCCCAACAAAAAAAAACGCCTCGTCAGGAGAAGATGGACCTTCAAATTTCCTAATCAGAGAGACGCAAAGGTCTCGTCATGCTCCACGAGCACTTCCCAATCTTTTCAATTCCTCATCAAATCAACTGTTGACTTTAAACAGGAAAACACGTACTTGCATAATTATTTCTCCCAATTTCAGCATCCACACGTTTTAGTTTTTCAGTTTTCTCGTTAATGATACGATTAATGTTGAAGAAATTAACTCGCCAAAAGATACTGGGAGACTAAAATCTCATCCATTTAACTATTAAAATAAATGGTAAGAGCATTCTCGTCAAGATGGCTAAAATTTTTAGCATATACCACTCCAAAACTTATTTTTATAACATATATCATACCACTTTACAATACCATATATATCAAAACTTCTATTTTTTTTATCATTTTATTTAAATAATATAAACTACTCATTAAAATAATAATAAAATAACTTAATACAAACAACAACCAACCACCTCACCAACATAAGAATAAAATAATATTTTTTTTTTTTTTACAATTCAAGCTACAGTGAGCTTGTATTAATACAAGCTCACTGTAGCAGTATGGCAAAAATTTTGCCATTTGAAATCTTTGATGGAGGGTCTTTTTTGGTGTTTTGATGCTAAAATTTAGCATATACTCCTTTTAGCATCCTTAATGGGAATGCTCTAAGAGAAAGGACTAATTGCTTGACAATAGCAATCCTGGAGTGATAAGTAGAGGCAGTAGAGTTAACAAATGATAGAACATTAAATATTGTGAAAATGTCATTTGTCAAGAGAGAAGGATGGTGGATGATGATAGGTTCAAGTAGCTTGGTTCCAGTACATTGAACCAGTTGAGATGATAATTTATACCCACTTTTTATCACGTGTTAACATCGCAACAAGTTCAGTACACTGGAGGTACTAGATCCAAACTAAGTCCAAATCATAGTCCACAACTAAAGATTTAAATTTTCTGCACAAAATATTAACAGGAGAAGAACAATAAGATGTAAAACACATGCATTGTATAGTACCAAATGAATCTTTTTAGCACCACAATTTGACCAATTAATGTTTCCAGCTTGTACACTAAGTTTCAATAGGAGTCTCTCCAGTGCAGGGCAGCTGACATACCACCCCAATTACAGAGGCATCGATTTCAGAGGCATCGTGTAAACATAAAGAGAAGCCTGATCGTAGTAACTAAAGTTTCACTCATTGCCACAAGAAGCAACCCCATAAAATTACTGTACAATCGCCATAATAATCACCACCCATCCATTTTGTTATTCTTCTTTCCATATTCGGCCGGTAACCCTCAACTTCAGCTCTTCCCTTTCTGCACCAGAAAAGTAGAGAGCCAAATTCCTCTGAATAATGAGGCCATCTTGACTGTCACGTACTTTCTTGTGACTATCACGGATACTCCTTGGAATTCCTTGCCATATGAGCTTACGACCATTTGCACCAACTTCCAAACTATAGCTAAATTTCTTTGCCTCATTCTCGTCACCCATGAATCTTAGGAAGGCCATGTAGACTGGTGCCATACCAAGCTGGAAAGCCTCAAAATGCAAGCAGAATTGTCTTCCAAAACAATTGAAAACCTGCACAAAGGTCAATTAAAACATTGTATAGGGAGTGCAATAAATTTTCATAACACGGAGAGAGAGAGAGAGAGAGAGAGAGAGAGAGAGAGAGCATATTATAAATTGCCTCTTTGTTGTTGGGAATAACTACTACTTCCTTGTCCTTCAGAAACAGTCATCAAACCTTGTCGTTTTAAGTAAAAACTGAAATTGTCAAATTTTCAATCCAACTTGATAAATTCCTCATGTGACACGCACATATCATATGAAACACCAAATTTAGCCCTCAGAGCAGGCAGGATCAAAGCTAAACTGTTATGAAACAAAGTTGTTATATGACCTACCCATGAAGCTTTTTGGGCCATTGAGGATTTTGAGGGCTAAATTTCACATATCAAGCAAACATGTGCATTACTTGGGAGACCCTACCAATTAAAATGGAAAATATGAAGATTTCATTTTATTCCAAAGCATAAGGAGCATTTATCCATGGTTATGGTTTCCCAAAAGCTAATTCCCGTACTCCCAAGGAGAACATTTATAATTTACCCCCAATAAAATGTAATAAAGAGCTTAATCTAAGGAGAAATTCACTCTTCATGCCACTAAATGCTACAATGCAATTTGGTTAAAATGACAAGGACAAAGAATTCCTTCAGAAATATGAGATATGTTCTTCAAAATGTCTGTACTAAGGGTCCGTTTGAAAACAGCTTATTTAGTTTAATTGAAAACTTTTTGCTGAAAGTATTGTACATAAAAGTAAAAGCTAGTTAAAATAATACAGTGAGACCCATGAATAATACCAAAAAGTGCAGTGGGACTCATGAATAGTAGCAAAAATAAGTTAAATAGCAAAATAAGCTAGCTTTATAATCTATTCCCAAACGCAACCTAAAGCTCATGAAACCACTAAAGCAAATTATTACCAGTTTCCAACATCAAAGGAATTAGGAATTGTTTTTATAATTTCACTTAAACACATTTTAAATTAAGATCGAGTCAGATAATCACTATCTTCAATAATGCATGCTTAGAATGTCTAAATCATTTTTTGCTTGATTAATTAACCATGCATCCAATGGGTTTTGAATCCACAACCTTATACTCCACCTGATGGCTTAGAATGTTGCTATCATCAATAACATTTATCCACAGTTAGTGATACCAAAATATAGTAAACAGAAACAAGAAATATGGATAAGTTGAGGGAATGAAAAAAGGAATCGGAAGACCAAAAATAACATTAGTAGAAGTAATACAAAAGGACATGTAAATTAAGGAAATAACAAAGAGTATGACTTTAAAAAAAAAAAAATAGAATGGAGAAAAAGAATATATATGAGTTCAACCCTAACTAATTGGTTGAGTATCCATAGCCAACCCCAACAGTTTGGGATTAAGGCTTTATTGTTGCTGTAAGAAATATGAGATAAGATAGGATCATATCATTTCCACCGAAAAAAAAAAAAATCTTTCAAAACTAAATTATTTAGAGAACCATACAGCTCAGAACCTAGGCCATCTCCCTCATCTACCAATAAAACACAGACAAGAAGAGAGATGGAAATGGATGGTCCAGAGAAATTACACAAGTCAATATAGCTAATTAGATTATAAAATCAGAGCAAAAAATACTTACAGTTAACATCCATGTGGCATTTTCAACTTCATGTGGATTTGATTTAACATAACGATGGTTGAAGGTACAGCCATCATGCATGTCAACCTTGTGATCATCCTTGAGATGTGCAACAAGAGTTGGGATATCACCCGTAACAGAGCACTCAGATCCGGCATAAGGGCAATTGTATGGACGGAATCGACAATGTTGCTCATGCTTAAGCTTGCTATAGTATGGGAAGATATCATTACAACCCAAACTCTGGTATGTACATGGGAGTTCCAATGATTCAGCAACTTTCTCCAAAGCCAAACACCTTATATTTCCAAGATCAAAGCGGCATGTTGGGCAACAGTTAAGCACTCTAAGCTTGCAGTTTGAACACAGTGTGTGGCCATTTGGACACTACAAATTAAGAATTCAGATAAAAAGGAGAGTTTAGAAAACCTACAGAGTACATGTGCATGTGTGTGTCAAAAAAGAATAATTTCAAATGTTAAGAGAAAATGGACAAGACTCTTTGTTCCCAGTTTCAATAGGTTAAAATGACATTCAAACTTGGTTTATCAAAGAAAGGTGTCACAATTTATTGAATAGTCAATTAGTTTTTTTTGTTTGATAGGTACAAAAATGCTAATAAAAAGAAAGTGTTACATTCATACCTTTTAATGTAATTTTGGAAAGATTAGTCAAGAGACATTTGAATGACAAAAATGCTAATCTTCCAAAATCACATTAATAGGTTAAATCACTTGCACCAAAAAGATACTCTACTACAATCACAAAATAAAGCAGCCAAGGGCCATACAGCAACCCCTAGCCATACACCAACCCCTAGCCATACAGCAACCAAGCTTCCAAAACCTCTCTCATGCATAAGCTATTCAGCTACCTTAAAAAATGGTCTCCAAATCTAACCACCTGATAATACATTCATAAGCCAAAAGGGCCTTATACACTAACCTTCCTTCCGCAAGGTGTATCACACATCTACAATGTAGAAATTTATTTGGAACAATTAAAAATTATAATACTAACAAAGTGTACAAAGACTCATTGATTAATGCATAGGTGCTGTTAATGATACTAAAAACACATGCATAGTTGCTGTGACACCCCTAAACTTCAATTCCTATGAGCAAGAGTCCACTAATTCCGTATGCAATAAGAACATTAAGGCAAGACTCCTTGTAGGCTAAGCTATTAGTATAATGCAATTATAACAAAATTAAACGTATCTATTAGAATTGTGTGGTTAAATGATTAAATTTACCATATCCCAATAGCCTAAGCTTTTGGGACAATCGGTAATATAACATATTATTAGAGCAATAGGTCCTAAGTTTGATCCTTGTCTCCTCCACTCTACCTCCCATTTAAATCCCAAGCGTTGGGCCTCACCTATTAACAAGTAGTTTGAGCCCACGCATACGGGGGAGTGTTAGAATTGTGTGGTTAAATGATTAGATTCATCATATCCCAATAGATTAAGCTTTTGGAACAATCTATAATTTAACAGTGACATTTTTTTTTTTAAGCGAGACCCCCAAAAAAGGAGGAAAAAAAAAACTACCATTATGATTCAACCCAAAAGAGTGTTTTTCGCAACAATTTAATTTTCCTTTCTCTTTTCAACTGAAACAATCCTACATTATATGTATATTTGATAATGTTTGAAAAGTTACTGGTATATAGTAATTGGTTTGCAGAAGCATTTCAAGCATCAATAAAACCTTAAAATTGGAGTACAAAACAGAGTTCTACTAATCTCATATATATTGGAGAGTCATCAGCAAAACAATCTTTCGAACTATATAAGTCCAAAAGATCTTCCATGCATAACTGTATAGTACTTGAAGGGGTCAAACCATATGTACATCAGACATATCCACTGAAAAATGAGCCCTACTTTCTGCAACAAATCAAAGATAAGATCAGGAATACAACATAAGGGAATTAAAATCATACCTGGTGAATTGGAGGGTACATCAAACATGTGCAGACAGGGCACTCAAGCAGTTCGTGCACACCATTAGTCGAATAAATCCCTTGTTTTCCACCTGAGCCAGTTATAGCTCTAGTAGGTGTACTATTATTATCCAGCTTTGCCATTGCTACGTCATAATCAGTAGAATAAGACTCAAGGACTTCTTTGCAAGCACTGCCTCCAGGAGCCATTGATGATCCAAATCCAATTATATTTCTAGGTCAATGACTGAGACTCAGAAGTGTGACTGAATCCCCATTTATTTCTCTTCCAAGCAACTATGTCCCTGTTGTTCTGTCAGAAATATAAAGACAACAATGGGAAAGAACATTACTTATATTTAAACTTTCACATAAGAACCAAATAAGAAATATATACATAGCAATGGGATGCACTTAATGAATACAAGATGGAGGCAATACGTAACTTAATTTTCAACTAAGACCACTGTAAGGGGTTTAATGGACTTGGGGCAGTGTCATCAATGCAACCTATTATTGCTTTCAGTATAAACATAACTTGGACCAGATAAGCTGGAACAGTTTTTTTTTTTTTTTTTGATAAATAAGTTGGAACAGATACCTGATCAACTGATTGGAAACTCACAACCCACAAAAAAAAACCCTACGTGTATGCCTAAAACCCAGCTATCCTATTTAATTCACATTTCAAAGGTGCTATTCTGACTTTTGATAGGAGACAATAACTCCACCAACTAGATAGATACAACTTACTTTTCCAGACACTTAATGAAGAATTAGTGGACCTCTATCTACTAGAGTGTCCATACTCCAATTCCCAACACATAAAATTAGCCACTTATCCTAACAACTTAAGATAGTAAGGCAACATTCAGAAGTTAATCTATTGTTTTGCTTCATACAACCCCAGTAGGTCAATTATACTCTGCAGTACAACAATGTCAACGATCCTCCCCATGAAAAAACATGTAAAGTAGACAGGATATAAGAAGCAGCACTTAGCAACAGAAACAAGTTTACAAATTCACCGTTCCACCATAACACTTCTAGGGAATTGCACATTTATACTAATACCAACCAATGCCTTTAGCAAACATTTAACGTGAACAAGAAGAGGAAAGAACACAGATGAAGGTTGTTTATAACAGATGAAATTTCCCAAATGAAGTGTTTCAGATTAAGAAATTTGTACAAAATGTAAACAATAAAGAGAAAAGCAAACACATATAATCCAAAACTAAAAAATTTCACACAATTCCTCCACCATACCTCATTTAACCAAATCTCCGACAAATTTAGCAAAACGCAAACAAACTCAAAGTGGGTTTTGACAAAAGAGCCATATCCATATGCATAAACTAGCAAGCAGTCAAAAATCTATGCTCGAATCAATGAAACAAGACAAATCTCATTTCACAATTCCAACAAACTTAGCATGTTCAACCAAGTGCCAAACTAAATTTTTCCAAAAACTATCATTCTCCAGTTTAAATCAAGTACCTAAACAGTCAAGATAAGAATCCAGAACAGTTGCCCATCTCAAAATATCAATCAAAGAAACATCTTTTATAAAGTTTAAAGCTCGATGTGCCAAAAACTACCCTTCCCACTTACAACAACCATCGAAGAATAAAAGTAAGGTATAAGAACAAAAAAAAAAAAAAAAAAAACCACACAAATCCCAGCCAATTCCAACCAGATGCAAAACTGGGTCTTGCCAAAATTTACCTTTCCCACTTAAAAACAAATCAACAATGCAATCAAATCTAGCAACAGAACAAAGACCAAATCAAAACTCAATCAAACGAAATCCAAAATCCATTACCAATCAAAGGAAAAAAACAAACACAAAACACGCAAAACAAAGCACAATCCAAAAGGGTAAAAAAAAAAAGCATATACCCATTTGAGATTTCCAAGCCAAATGTCTCTGCACACCATCAGATTAAAACCATAAACTATATGGGTTTTGCACAGAATCACGAAAAAGACAACAAAAATTTTCAAACCAAAAGGCAAAACAGATATAAAAATTTATTCAAAAAATAAATAAAAAATTGTGCCACGAGGTCCGGAACTTACGCGAATTACCCGGATATAGAAATCGTTGAAGAAGATGGTATCTTGTTTTTATCGGTGATGACCATTAATGGGTCTCTGTTGTTGTTGTCTGTCTCTATGTTTGTTTCCACAAATCACAATTTGCGAAAATGTGATTTTTATATAATTTGCTTTTTACGACAAAAGGTTTTTTCTTTTTTAAATTTTACTAATTTTTAAAAGAAAGAAAGAAAAGTAATTTATTTTCGTCTTTTGTGGAATACTCTTAGAAGTTAGTTCGGGTTCCCGACCGTGGACCAGTGACTCTCACCGCACGCAACGTTTGAAATTTTAGGATTCTTTTGTTTTGTTTTGTTTTTTTTTTTTTCATTGTTTTCTTTATTGAGACCGTTGACGTTTTTAATTTCTTTTCTAGAATGAATAATGGTCCAGCTCTTCTTCATACGTGTACGTGTACATTAACGTGGACAACTCGCTGTGATTTTCTGCCACGTTTCATTCTTTACATTTGCATTATTGTACCGCACTGTGAGATTGCCCTCCATATAAGGGTACGTTTAGTACATTGAATGATGATTACAATAAGAATTGTAATCTTTATTACTAGTAATAAAATATATTGTAATGTAATAATTAAACCTATTCATTAGTTTGGTTGTAACTTATAACATTAGAATGAAACTTAACATTTATTTTAGGAAATATCTTACTCATACAATTATATTTCCTTAAAAATTGTTATTTTAAATTTTAAGAGAGATATGTGTTATTTTTTATGATTTTTTATTCTTATAATTATTAGATGTATATGAAAAGTTTGTTTATTTGGAAATGTATTAAGTTTTGAAATTAATGCACTTACTAAGGAATAACTAATACAACCTTTTAAAGAGGAATAGTTATTCCTTATTTTGAAGAATAACTATTCACAAGGAATGACTATTCCTTGTAATAAAAACATAACCAAACTAAAGAATAACTAAACCATAGGAATAACAATTACATTACAACATCTATTACAGTCTACCAAACATGAAGTTTTGATTATTTTGGTGTATTTCATATTTGGGTTGGGGTAGGGAGAAATTAAAAGATCCACTTGGTGGATAAGTATATGGTCCACTATTTCATTAAAAAACTCACACCTGTTTAAAATTTTTGAGTTGGAAATTTTTTTAAAACACTAACTCAGCCATTTTAAACAAATTAGAGTTTTTTAGTAGAATGGTGGACAGATAACGTGGTCCACCAGAGGACTGTATAATTTCTCCGAGGTTAGGACCAGTAGTACTGTACTCATTAAGATGATGACATGTGTCTATTTTTAGACACGTATTATTATCTGACTGGGTCCAATGCACTGAATACACTGGATCTAAACCAAATCCTTCATAGTTAACATTAAATTTTACAAATTGAAAGTTCCATGAGTTGTTGGGTTCAGGAAATACCCTCCACCCCTGGATTCAGATCCTCTAAATTGTTGGTGAGATTTCTACTAATAGATTTCATTAAATCTTAACCACTCTTTAATGATTTAATAGTTTAGATTCTGTCATATTAGCATTCTACTAATAATATTCTTAAAATAATAAAATAATATTACAAACAAAACAATTAAGATTATTGTTAGTGAAATGCTAATATAGTAGAATTTAGACCATTAAATCATTAAAGAATGGTTAAGATTTAAAGAAATCTATTTGGTAGAGTACTCTAAGAAATCTAGAGGATTTGAATCCTCCACTCCTAACTATCATTAAAATATATATATATATATATATATATATATATATATATCTAAAAATAAAATTTGAACCGTGAAATAGATAGAACTTGAAATAAAGATCATCTAACTTGAATTTGGTTTGTCGCTTTGTTAACTAAAAACCTGTGTTGGCTTGTGTTTTTTAAAAACTTGAGAAACGTGTTTTTAAGAATGAAAACTATTTAAAAATGTATTTTGTTATTTTCAAAGTAAAAAATATTTTTAGGTAAAGTGAGAGAAACCTAATAGAAACTCACATAATTAGAGCAGGAAAAGTTGTGTCTCATTGTTTTGGGAAGAAACAAAGGAAAAAAAAAATGAAAAAGAACGAGGGAAAGCCATGAGGATTCAAATTGGAATGCTTTTATTTATAATCTCTCATTGACTTTCATGCAATTGAAATTGTTGTTATTAGTTTTTGAAAAATGTATATAATTTCTTAATTTCTCACTTGTTGGGTTTAGAGCTGACAAATTCCATCATGATGTAACTGTTAAATATGTCTGGAATAAGTTAATACAAGTTACATTATGTTCAAGAGCAATAGGCAAGAAGCAACTCAAGAAAAATCAATATGTATAGAGCTCAACTGCTCTTCGATCAATCGAGGCTCAATCGTTCAAAAATTGAGCCTAATGTGTCTTAATTCCTGAAGTTAACTATGCCAACTTTATTGACACTAGTATGTAAATGGTTAATTGTAGTGATGTTATTGGTTTTTTTTTTTTTTTTTTTTTCGGGTTATCATATGGAGGATAGAATTAGATAAAACAATGAAAAAAAATATTGCATTTTATTATTTAAGTGATGCTATTGGTATTTTTTTTTTTTTTTTTTTGGTTTATTACACGGAGGATGGCATTAGATAAAAAAATGAATAAAAAAAACAAAATATTGCATTTTATTATTTGAGTCGTGTTACAATGAAAATAAAAAGAGAATTAAAAAAACCTATTAACCAACTTAAACATTTGAAGGTTGATTGAGCATCTGATTACGCACATGAATGGTCAATCGTAGTAGTATTATTGATATTAGCTTGGGTTATTAAACATTTAGGGTATTAAAGAGAGAGAGAGAGAGAGAGAGAGAGAGAGAGAGAGAGAGAGAGAGAGAGAGAGAGAGAGAGAGAGAGAGAGAGAGAGAGAGAGAGAGAGTTAATGTCCACATTACTTATTAAATTATGGTAACCCAACTACCCTTCTTAGAAACCAAACATTAAGCTGAATAAGATAGCTTAAACCTTTAATTCATTTTTTGATGAATTAGTTGTGTGGGGGCCTAAACCCAACTCTTGTATTGGGCCTTGGGCCTATCCGAGGAGAGTTGCTTCCTTGGATAGTTTGGACATTGACCTTATCCGGATCCCATTGGCCAAACTAGGCCTTTAAGATACTCCAGCACTGGATGGGCGCCCCGGAGGCACAAGGAGAGGCCGAAAATAGGAAGACGCCTAAAGAAGAGCTACGACCTCCACATTTAATGCACAGCATCTACTTTTCTGGCCGCATTTATGTGGAGAGGACCCCTGAACAGTGCTGCTCTGACTGCTACGACTTACAGAAGCCAGAAAGGGTGTCTGATGTGACAGATAATCAAGTAGTGACTTGGATGACCAACAAGTGGAGGCTCCGAATCATCCAAAGGGGAGTATATAATGCAGAGGACCCCTGAGAAGAAGGGAGACTGAAAGAGAAAGAGAGAGATAGGATAAATCTCCTCGGACTGTGCCGAGGACCCTCCTTACAAGGAATCCCTGTAACTCTTTTTATTGCATTAATACAATAGTATTGGATTATTGTCTAACTCACTGTGGCCCAGCTTTTCAACCCATCTCTCTACAAATTCATTGTCCGGGCTATCTGGGCTTGAGCTCATACATTGCGTTGGGCCTAAAACTCAAACCCAGTCCCCACAAGTTGATTTATCACTCAAGAATCAAATACAATCAGTTCAAAACAATATAAAACACCAAAAATACAAAATACAAAATTACACATATACAAAGCTACACACCAGGCTAGAGATGGTAGCAAATCTAGACACCAAAGGAAAAAAAAATGGATTTGTACAACAGAATCATGACTCTAAATTGTGAGATACACTTTCAAAACTAAAACTACACAAAAATTCAATTCTTTTAACAGCTTGAAACAACACAACACTGAACACCACACAAAAAAAAAAAAAAAAAATCCGTCACTTATTCACTTGAAATAGGAATTCCCCATAGATAGTAAACTATCATGTTGCAAAGGTACATGCACAAAATTTTAAAAATATATTTCAATTTAACAAAAAGAAAAGAAAAAGAAGACCATGTTATAAGAGTAAAATCATGTTGCCAAGGAACACGCACAAAATTTTAAAAATATATTTCACATTTAACAAAAACAAAAATAAATCTCAATGAATGGTGACTTTCATTTAACCACATGTAGATGAAAGTATGAGTTAACAACACAATGTTTTTGCATGGAGAAAAATAATTAACTAATTGTCTATGTTTGTTTGCTGTTCAGAAAGGTGGAAAGGAAAATGCAAAATGATATCCATTACCATTATATCCTTTAATAGGGATAGTTGCCAAACTGAATTTTATGGCATGTTTGGATCTAAAAAATTTTCAATTTCAAACACTTTTGAGAACAAAAGAAATCTAACATTCAAGCATGACGCTTTCTTCCCCCTTTTGGGTTAAGTTACCTTAGATAAAATGATTAGATTTTAGATATCATTTCAAATTTATAATATCACAAGTGTTTTTGGCTGGACAAAATCACCTAACAATTATTTAAATAACTATTCTTAAAACCTTGGTTTTAAATCCTCAAACCTAAATGCAACCTAACAAATGCAAATTTAACATCCACAAGAATCATTCGTTCCACACAAAATAGTGAAAATACATTACAATAACAAAAACCACCAAGAAATGAACTCTCTACTTTCTCGAAAAGAGGCACATACCCAATTCCCTCAATTTATTCACCTGAGTCACTGACTTAAGAATCACTGTATTCCTATACCATCATTAAACACCAAAAACAAATACATCAAAAACCACATTTTTATAAAAAATAAAAAACACAAATCATAAGCAAATGCCAATCTAAGCAATGTATGTGTACAATTTAGCAAAACATAAACTAATAACTGTCCTTAATTATTTTTCAAATTTAATTAAACTCCTTCCCACATGGAATGATTGAAATGCCTCGAAAAATTCAACAAAACAGTAAGGTTCATTTTGACATGCCCAATATTGCTTTTGGTCTTTATGTGATGTCACCTATAAACATTTTACTATGCATATGGATTAATGAGAGTCTCCATGTGATGCTTACCTTTTAGAGATCAAGCATTTCCATTAGAAGATATTAAACAGAAAAACATATATCTACATCTGCTTGTTGAAAGAAGTTAGCCACACTTTTCCTTGCAAGACATTTAAAGCCCATGGATTCAAAAAATCAAGCTCGAGTTTGCAGGGACTTGGTTCACAATCTGGCCATTAGAGGAGAGAATAATATCATCAAAAAGATCAAAGTCTCTTGTACTGTTGGCTGAAGGAGGTGAGATGACAGGAGTTCAATGGAGAATGTGAATACATTATTTAAGCAAATTCACTATTTGAAAAGTTGTCAAGCAATCCAAATCAATAGACAACTTATCCATAAACAGTGTTTTTACTGGTCCAACCAGCATCTCAACTTTCACTTTATTTTTTGAGCAAGAGACCTCGTCTTTCATTTAATTATCAAAGACACAAATATTTCAATTGACAAAAGTTAAGGTAAATTGGTGTTCTTAATCTAGTTTACCTGCTATAACACACTTTCTTTGTCCTCCTGAGGCTGAGCTGTCCCTTTAACAATTGATCTCCAACCATGGTAATAGTGTACACTTCAAATCCAATACCTATAATGAAGTGAACTCAAATAAATGATAAATTGGGAAAAACTGTTATGGAACTTTGACATTCCATGCTAATGTTGCCTTTAGAAAATAATCTATAATGTTGCTAGCTTGCCTCTTGGCCTTCAGTTAATGCTCCCTTAAAATAGTAGAAGCCAAAATAAAACCACATAACTTGTCAACCGCAACGAATGTGACTTCTCTAGACCAGAAAAGGTGAGTCTATATATTAAATCTTACTTTGAGCATAGGCTTTGATAAAAACACAATTTGAGCTAGACTATATATCATTTACTGAGGTAGAGAATAAGTCATTCACAAAAAGTTCTTTTTACCTTCATGAAGATATCAATATCTAGATAAGGCATAATATTGGCTGCTTTCTCTCTTCCAGACAACTCTGCTTGCATCTCTGCAAATTTACAAAATAGTATGCATGTGATTCTTGTATTACAAAAACTAATTATGTGTAGTACACCAACCATAATACCGTGAAACATTACAGTTAACAACAATATTAAAAAATTCAAGTACTCTAACGAAATTTGAAAGAGAGAATTCTTGTTTGGAATTCGCATCCTTTCTCATAGTGTGGAAATTCATAAAAATTTCCAAAATTTAATAGTTAAACAAAATTTTATTTTTGGTACTCTAACATCAAAGCATTGAATATTTTTTTATAGGCCAAAAATACAAACAAATAAATCACATCCTAACTTTTTTAGCTTTTTAGGATGATTAAGTTACTCAAGTATGACTTATAAAAAAAAACTCAGGTATGAATTTTATATACTAATAACACTAACAAATATACTCTTGACAAAGAAATCATATTCACTCATTTGTTACACTCTGCCTGAATAGATTGTAA
This sequence comes from Lithocarpus polystachyus, assembly GCA_033629205.1. NCBI lineage: Eukaryota > Viridiplantae > Streptophyta > Magnoliopsida > Fagales > Fagaceae > Lithocarpus > Lithocarpus polystachyus. The sequence goes on along the minus strand of CM066168.1, from coordinate 29,668,597 downwards.
CATTGACTTCCTTAATTTCTTGTTCCAATTCCACACCATTTCTCACATTGCAAAAATGCATAAAACTAATGAATTTCAACATTTTAACCGACCATGTCTAGTAACTAATCAACCAATTTTGCCTATGAATCATGGGCCAGGAAAATGGACAGTAACTGCATGGCTAATACAAAGCTTCTAAGATAATAGATTATGGATGAATCTTGCAACTCAATGTGTCAACTTCAAGGAATAGGGTTAAGACATGCATGTTCTCAAGGCCAGTAAACTTGCGCCAAGATGTAGATATGACTGGCTCCCATAAGTGCTCGTAAAAGTACTCTCGTATTTATTTTTTTATGCTTTTCCATTTTGTATTTATAATTTGCCCTTAGCCTGATAAAGACACAATAAGATTAGAAATGATTAAGACCATATGTTAAGGTCTAGCCTGGTTTCTCACTTTTTAAAAATAAGATGCTATTAAGTTTTTGCAAGAGAAAAGGAACACTAAAACCAAGAAAGTTATACCTTTTTCTTTCAATTTGTACTCAAAAGAACATACAATTAAGAAGACATAACTTATTGAAGGTGATGCACAACAAAGTAATTAACCTTGATTAATTACAATTACAAAAAATTGTTAAAATTAGAGCTTGGAAATAAAGTGGTACACGTAAACTGAGACCGGAGCATCAAAATTGTATGCATGAAGATGAAGTGCAACTCCAACACTTGTCATTCTAGACACAAGCTTCAATAAAATATATATTTTGCTTCTAAGCCAAAAGGGACTGCCAAAATAATCAAGAGTATAACCTGCAAGAAAGACGCATATCTGCCAGTCTTCTAAAAAAAACTCAAACCTTCTCAAGTACCTCCAAAAAATAGTAAAATAGCCAAAATTCAAGATAGCTAAAAAGAAACTCAAAAACATCCTTTACTCTGATATAACCTTTACACAAACCCAAAATATGATCAATGCATCAGATGAAGAGAGGGGGGAGATGTCAGAAGCTTTTTAAACCAAGAAATATCCTGTAGGAAGCTAAAATCAGGTAATTATTTTTTATAATGGGCTTTTTCTTTGAAAAAAATTCTTACCCGTTGTTACTCTTACAAAATACTATCAAAATGAGATCACTTGCAAGAATTGCACCCCAAAAAAAAAAATACCAATTCAACTAAAAAATATTCATCCTATTTTGATTTCTCCATTTTCTAGGCAACAAACATGAATTTAACCAAAATAAGAAAGCATAAATATCACCCACATAAAAAAAATATATAAAAGTTCCATTTTTATTTCATCCTATTTTCTCGATAACCAAACAACGTTTAAACAAAAGAAAATTCTTTGGTTCTTGGCAACCAAACAAAACTTAAGCAAAAGAAAAAGAGCCAAGAAAGAGTGGTCCTTCCATGGAGGCGGAGCAGCGGAGAGATTGAACCTCAAAGGAGAAGTTGAGAGATCGGTAACTGAACACAGGAGGAGAAGTGGAAGAAAAAGCAGGGAAGGTTCTAGAAAGATACAGAGAAGAATAAAAAATCCTAGACCTAAGAGAAGAAGAAGCTCTAGAACTCCATTGGAGGTGTTGTTTATGGGTGAAGGGGAATTTTTTTCGTTCTTGATACTGAAGTCGGCTTCATCTTCCTTCTTCTGCTTCTTTTTTCTGGAAAAAATAAAAAAGAGAGAACTCTAATCTGAGATTTAGCAAAGGTGAGAGGCTCGTTTTTGGAAGACACTAAGAGTCATTCTCTTTAGAATTGAGACAATGAGTTTTAGAGTGATTGAGATTAATGTGAACAAGAAAGAACTGAGCAATGAGTTTTAGAGTGATTGAGATTAATGTGAAAAAAGAAAAAACAGAAACATGAAGAGCCAAGAGACAAAGAGAGCTTTCTCAAAAAAAAAAAAAAAAAAAAAAAGAGAGAGAGAGACAAAGAGAGTCGTTAAACACTCATTCTTGATTTGAGGAAATTTGAACATGTATTTATGGTGTGTTCCCCATTTGACACCTAAATTTAGAAAAATTTATTGAGACATATTGTGGAAAATTAGAACTCCATTTGACACCTAATTTAAGTTTCTCTCAGATTCACTTATTATTATATATATAGATATAGATAATATTATATTTAGAGAAACATTTAAGAGAGAGAGAGAGAGAGAGAGAGAGAGAGAGAGAGAGAGAGAGAGGAGCTTGAGTCTACATAGAAGTGTCTAGGTAAAATGTTCTTGCTTAAGATATATTTGTGGTCTTCTTGGTTTTTGTATTAGGTGTTAATGTATTCTTTATTTTGGTAAAAAAAAATTAAAAATTTAGATAGAACACATGGCGCAAAATTGAGAATTTAATTAACTCACTTGACCAAAAAAAAAAAAAAAAGGACATGTGGCACAAAATTGAGAATTCAAAGGAAATTTAATTGAATTTTCTCTCAGCTTCACATATTATTATTACTAGCATGTAGTCCGTGCTTACGCACGAAAATATTAATAATTGTGATGATAATATGTTCATCTTGGTAGATTCAGTTTCCATATTGAGCTTGGAATCTTCTTGGAGGCGCCGATGAAGCGGTAATGTATGAGAGTGTGAAGTAAGGAAGAGTGAGATTGAACATTGTATTTGAATACGACCTTGCTCTTAGAAATCCGAAAGGAGGATGAGAGGGTAGTGTGTGGATCTAGTTGGTAGAGGTTGAGAGAGAAGGAGGGGACATGGGATGACGATATGGCATTAAGAGGAAATGATGTTTTACTTTTATAGTCTTTCTCGTTGGACTCCCTGGTTCTAGTAGTGGACAGGTGAGATTTTCAGTCATAAAAGTGTGCAGGTGAGATGTTCTTGCTTAGGCTAATGAACATTATTATTGCGGTTTTCTTGGCTTCCGTGTTAAATGTTAATGCATCATTTATTTGGACACAAAAATTAAAAAATTTAAATAAGATACATAACACAAAATTGGAGTCCAATTTATAATCTAATTAAATTTTTTTTTGAGTTTTGGTTAGGACAAGTGGCGCAAAATTGAGAACCCAAATCTAGACACATGGCACAAAATTGAAACTCTAATTCGAAATTCTATTTAAGTTTCTCTCTGCTTCACCTATTATTATATATATAGATTATTATTATTATTATTATTATTATTATTATTATTATTATTATTATAGATAACATATATAAGACAATGTTATTACTCGACTTAAAATTAAAAAGGTTGGAGAGGCATTTGCCGTGAACATTAATGAAAATATCATCCAAGCCTATTTTCATAAATCCCATTGGTACATATTGAGAGATATTCAACACAGTTTTAGTGTAACAAAGTGAACAAGTTGAAATCAGAGAAGCCCAGTCATTACTGTACTCAATCAAATCTTTAGGAGGTTTTTGGAGTGGATCAAAGGTTCCAATCGTAAATTGTGGATGCATCTTCCATGAATAGTTTAAATATTTTAAAATTGTAGAATGTTTCTACAGAAAATCCATCCATCGGGTAGAATTTAGGATTAAATGTTTTAGTATAAGTTGTAAATTTCTCTTGTTATGGTAGATAGCTTATTTGGGGGTACATTACCTCTATAGATTCATTGTAGCTTTTCTCATGTGAACATTTTCCTCGAGTTCTTCTCTTCACCACCATATTACCTATTTTTAGCATATTGTTGTTATTGCTTTGCAATCTGTCACTAACTGTGTTTAATGTTTTAATTATTAAAACCTAATTAACAATTGACAATTGTTAATTAGGTAAATAAACAATTGACATAGTTGGACTTTTAAGTAAATAATCCATTGCGAAATATAGTCGGGGCCAAGACAATATCCTTTTCATGACTTTTTTTTTTTTTTTTAAGAAGAAGAGAAGAAAATAAGTGACAGAAGCTTGTCTCTTCAAATCATGGTTTTCACATTCGGACCGTTCAAAAAACCGAAAAATGGAGAGATTTAAGGTTTTTAAGGTTGAACCGTGATGATGTTATAATTAATTAAAATATAAATAAAGGTATATTAAATTTATAAATATTAGCATAATTGACAAAAAATAATTGAAACAAAATTTATAACAAAATTTCATGATATTATAAGGTTAATAGGAAATAGTAAAACATAAATAAGCATGAAAAAAAATTATATAATAGTCCATCAAGTCTAAATCATTTTAATTAAATAAAAAAAATAATTTTAATAATTTTAGTGAATTCCCATGTAAATGCTTTATTCTTAAATTGCAAGTAAATTTATCAAAGAAAACAAATTTAGAAATAATTAATAAATTGCAAAAGAGGTAATAAAATTAAGTTGAAAAAGTATAAATCACATAAGTTTATAATAAATATAATAATACTTCACATTTGTTCACAAGGAACCTAAGTGGTGCATTCTTCATAGCACCAGAGATCTCAGGTTCTACACCTCACAGCTCCTTATTCTCTATTTTTAAAATTTAAGCCAAATCTTTGACCCAATTGAACCTGCTCACATTTTGGGTAGTTTTCTAGGTCGAACTCCAGTTCATGAGGTTTTCTCAAATTATTAAAATGATCAGTTTTTACATTTAAAAAACTGATTTCGTGATTAATTCACGGTCAACCCGATCGGGCCGACCGGTCCGCTCTGGGTCTAAGAACATTGCTTTAAATGACTAATGGGTTAGGTTAGTCGTCTTCACAATTTTTTACATACTTTCGCTTGTATATGAGGGTTTGATAAAATGGATTAGAAATATTCTTTAAAATGATGGGGAAAAAGTAAATTAAGCTAATGAAAAATTTCACAAAAATATCAAAAGTGATAAATTCTTGATTTGCATAGCAAAAAAGAAATTGCATCAAAGAAATCTTTGGGTGATAAATTGAATATAATGCTTGCCCTTAATTATTTTAAATCCGTAAATAAGCAAATCATTTGTGTATTTATGGATTTATTCAAACCCAAAATTATTGTTACCATCATATAAGCAATTCAATTCAACACAAAATCATTTTCTCAAAAAAAAAAAAAAAAAAAAAATCAGCACAAAACCAAATCCAATTGGTGTCTTGGTCTTACAATAAAGAACATTCATTAGAAATGAACGTCACAAAACATTTATCATGAGTTTAGGTGCATCATTTGTAGTTGGAATTTGATGTTAAGTAAGGATTTAAAATTCTACTTGCGGGGATAAGAGAATTGGATAAGGGTATTAGGCCATGGGCCACACCCGAGGATGCCAAAAAGCTCGAGGACAACCAAGTATTAATAAGGGCAAGTAGGTTATGGGGCCGAGAACGAGGACCAGTAACAACAAACAGGTGATGTTGTTTGAGGAACCAAACTTCCTCGGAAAATAGAATGGAAGTCTAAAGCCTGACCACCCAACAAATACCAGGCAAAGGGCAACCATGCTTGAAAGGATAAGCTTCAAAGAGGTGAGTCAATAGAGAACTGAGAAATATCTAGGAAGAAGACTGCTACTATCACATTGAATGCACTACACTTAACCAACTGGCGGCATTAATGTGGAGGTGATAACTGAACAGTGATTTTCAGCCTTACAGCTACACACAGAGACTTCAAGAAGTTTTTGATGGGACAAGCATCCAGAAGATTAGTTGTTTGATCAACAAGTGGAAGGCTAAGATGGGAGAAGGAGAAGGAGTATAAAAGGGAAAGGATTCCTTTACATACAGGGGGCATTTGAGAAAAGAGAAAAAGAAAAAAAGAACTGAATGTAACTAAGAACTCTGGGTATTTGTACAAGTTTGAAATCTTATATATATAAGAACATACCATCCTCGGACTTGATTGAGGAGTGTTTTTCTCTTCAAATTATACCTCTCAATCACTATAACACTAAACCAATTCATTGTGATTCTTACTTGATTCATTAAGTCTTAACCTATTAAATCCACCCTCTAACAAATTTATTGTTGTGGGCTTGTTGGGCCATTGTTCATATCCGTTGGGCTTTGGGTCAATTTGTGCCCTTACACTACTCATACAAATACTGAGTTTGATTGAACTTGATGTGAAAATTTAAAATATCCCATGAATTTTAAAATTATGATTTAGGGATGACCAATCTTGACCCTAAATTCCTTTAGGCTCCGTTTGTTTGGAGGAAAAACAGGAAGGATGGAAAATAGAGGGAGGAAAATAGGGTGGAAAATATTGTTTTTCACTGTTCGTTTGGAGATGGAAAATAGGGAGGATGGAAAACTCGGAAGAAAATTTTCTCTCTGGGCCCACATTTTTTTTCCTTCCAAATCGGAAGAAAAATCTAGAGAGAAAAGTGTTACAGTAGCACTTTTACAAAAATACCCTCTTTCCACCTTTTTTTTTTTTTCAAGTTCTCTTTTCTCTCGCTATTTTTTTTTTCTTTTCAACGTTCAGGTTACGTTGTTGTTGTCGTTTTTTTTTTTTTCTCTTTTTCTTTTACACGTTACCTGAACCTACGTTGTTCTTCTTTCTTTATTTTTTTTTTCAACGTTTCCTGGTAACGTTGTTCTTTTGTTCTTTTTTTTTTTTTTTTTTTCTTTTCAATATGACTTGAACGTTGTTTTTTTTTTCAACGTGACCTGATCTAATTTTTAATGAGTACAAATAAATTTATTTTTTACATATTATGTAACAAGGGTATAATAGTCAATTTATATAAATTACATTTTCTATCCTTTCCTTTTTCTCTCCAACTGAACAAAAAAGTTTTCCACACTCCTACTTTTCCACTCCTCCAACCGAACACACAAGAGAGAAAACTAAATATTTTCCATCTTCTCACTTTTCCATCCTCCCACAATTTTCCATCCTCTTACTTTTCCACTCCTCCAACCGAACAGACCCTTAAAAAAAGTGGACCCAATCCCTATGAGAAGGGTGTGAGTATGATATATTTGAAGAATGTGAGGTTTGAACCATTGATATTGAAAATTATAAAAAAATGTCATTACTATTGAACTATCACTTGAATCTTGTGAGATATGGCCTATGCAGCTTTTTCTATCCCTTGGTCAAAATAAAATTCAAGTTAAACAAATATTTGGTAAAAAAAATTCCAATATGACACGTGGCTGCACGAATAAATGGCCTTTTTCCCCTTTTTTGGAAAATTAAATGCCTTATATATTTATTATGGGAAATGCTAACGAGTGCCTTTAGGGCAGTTATTAATAATCCATTTAAAGAAAGTTTTTATGGGAAATGAAAAAAAAGTAATTAATATTTTGACAGTTTTTTTCATTTCACATAAAAGTGGAATCAAAACATTCTTTAAATGGATTATTAATGAATGCCCTAAGGGCACTCGTTAGCATTTCCCATTTATTATTTGTTGGACAAAGTATTTAGCCAAAATAGTTTGGAAGAATCTCATTTAATCTTTAAAAACATCTATGTATAAACAATTCATTGGTTTGAAGATAAAATTTTTCCTTTTTTTTACTTCTTTCATTTTTCCTTTTTATATATCAACGGTAGTACACGTGTTTTTAAAACATTGTGAGTATTGTTCCTCATAGTATTTAAACTACACATTGTATTAGCATGTTAGCTTTGTGATCAAATTTGTGCTCTTGTGCCCCATTCTTGGAGCACTAGTATTGGGAGGTGTAAACACCCCTCTGTTGCTATTTTACAATCTAAGACAGCAAAAGCTCACTCTATCCGGGTTTGTATACTTAAAAAAATTTGCAACCTATGAATAGTAAGGTTGCATATATGCAACCTTACTACTCATAGGTTATAAAGAAAAAAAAAATTTAATCTTGTGGTTGTGTGAAGAGAAAAAGATAGTGGGAGGAAAGAGAGAGATAAGAATACTTTTATTATTTTATTAGACAGTTTATATTATTTTATTGGGTTGTATGTAAAAATAAAAATTGAGATGTAGAGTAAGTTGTAAAATAAGTTGATAAAATAGATAAAGTAATGTTTGAGGATGCAAAATAGGTTTTTTTTTTTTTTTTTCATCCTCGAATGCTAGTGCTCTTAAGAATAGGGGGACTGTCATCACTTTCTTTTTTCTTTTAAATAAAGAGTGTGCGTGTTTGTCTATATATATATATATATATATATATATATTGGAAATGTTAAGAAGTACAATTTGAACTACAAACTCTTAGCATGTATTCTTTGTTTTTAAGTATGATCTATTTTGATAAAATTTGACATAGGGTAAACGATGGTATCTCTATTCTTAGGAGGTATATGGTGCATCTAGTGGCGACTCCACATGAAAGCTAGGGTGGTCACAGGACCACCTTGACTTGCAAAAATTTTTTATGTATACACTTGCAAAAAAATATTATATGCTAAACTAACTTATTGTAACCACCTTAATAAAAATGTTGAACACCCTAACTTGAGAATTACAAAAATTTGGATTCAACAAAAACAAGAATAATGCTACATTTACAATATTTTCACAATAATTTCACAATAAATCCTTTTTTTTTTTAAGAATCAATTTCACAACAAATCAAATGTGGTAAGTTGTTACTGTTTCTGTGTGGATAAAAGAACTGAATAAGAGTGTTGGGCCGTGGTCCTTGCCAGAGGATGCCAAGGAGCCCAATGATGGTCAAGCAGTAAGAAGGACTAGTGGGCTGATGGGCCCAGGACAAGAGCAGATAGCAACGAACCAGTGATGTTTCCCAAGAAGCCAAATGTCCTCGGGAAGCACTATGGAAGGTTGGTACTCGGCTGCCTAAAGAACACTGTGTGAGAGGCAACTATACTTTTTGATGATATGTTTCAGAGAAAGGAGTCAATAGTAAACTAAGAAATATCTGAGAAGAAGGGTGCTACCTCCACATTAAATGTTCTGCACCTAACTAGTTGGCCGCATTTATGTGGAAATGATGTCTGAACAGTGATATTTAGTCTCACAGCTACACATAAAGTCTCCAGAAGGGGTCTGATGGGACAAGTATCTAGGAAATCATCTATATAATCAACAAATGAAAGGCTGGGATTGGAGAAAGGAAGAATATATAAGGGAAAGGACTCCAGGAAGAGGCATGTAATTTGAGAAGGAAGAAAGAGAGAGAGAAGAACATCTTGTACTTAGAAAACCTTAAGTGAATATAAGAATACTTAATCCTTGGACTTGACCGAGAAGTGTTATTTTGTATTTAACTGTATCTATTTTTATATTCTTGGCATGAATCCAGTCCATTAAGGCCCATATTTGATTTTACTGAATCTTCTTTCTATAGAAATCCACTATCTAACATACAAATAGATTGTTTTGGGTCAATTGGGCCATCATCCATTGGCTGTGGGTTGAAGATTTAATTCCAACACCTACAGTTTCTAATTTGGGCTCATTACTAATATTATTTTTTTATCCACCAATAACATCTTTTCGCATAAGATTTATTGTAAAGATTTTGTAGACATAGCATTATTTCAAAATTAATTCTGCCCCCAAGCAGAATATTTAATTCCTTTTAAAAAAATGCTTAAATAACAATAACAAATATTAGCCCAAATAACAACAAACAAATACCAAACAAAAACATGACAAGACCAAACAATAACAAGTGAACAAATTATTCAATAAAAAACCTATTATGAAACAAAAGGATAAAAATTGCTAATCATTCAAATTTGTAGCTCGTTCAACTTATTTAATAAAAATAATTACTAATTTCATTTTTTCTTAAAAAATGGTATTGAGAAAAATGTTGTGGTTGTGAATTATCCTAGATGGTGACAAAAGTATTCTTTTTGGCTTTGCAGTCACAATAATATTACTTTCCTTAGCGACTCGACTCGCAGTTGTATCAAAGATTTAAGTTATTGCTTTATTAAATTTTGTATGATTTAAATTTCTTAGTAACCATCCTAAAAAAATTTCTAAAGCCGCCACTGGGTGTATCGAGCATATATAACATCCCCTTGTAAGGGAAACATTATATATCCGCGCTACACTATATGCTTTTTCCTCTATTCTTAAAATAGAGAAGGCCCAAAGACTCCATCAAACTTGCCTCGCCCCGGACAACAAAGTCTTTTGCACGAACACATCTGATTACAAGTTTACAACTAGTTAAAGTCATAAAGAGTTGCATTGCCCCCTTTTCCTAGTGTCGTCTTAAAGAGTACAAAATGTGCATTTAAATTGAATTACACATTGGAGTAGCCCTGTGCACAAGTCATTAGATCATTCATATCAAAGTTCTTAAAAAAATTTAGTTTTTAGCAACTCAAAAAGGCATCTTATCTATTTTAACAACCCATTTTACAATATACCAAATATCAAAGGTTCTATTTTTACATTCATCCCATTAAAATAATATAAACAACTTATTAAAATAAAATTAAACTTCCCCACAAAAATTAGCCACCACAACCAAGTGTGTTCCCTTGAATAAAAAATTGGTTTTTGTTTTGAGTTTAAGCTACAGAGAGCTGCTATCTGTAACTCAAACTCAAATTTTTTTGAGTTTGCCTTCTTTGCTATAAAACATATTTTTCAAGTATTGGTTGCTAAATTGACTTTTTAGTCAATTTAGCACCTTTATTGTGGATGCTCTAAAGGTTGTGGCTTTTGTCTTACCATACACCCATACTAGTGTTAATTTGGGACCATACAAATTGTTGCTTTATTGCAATTATAAATCTAGTTTGTAAGTTGCTAATCTTTGTGATTTGCATTGTGTTAGTTTTGTGACTGAAATTGACATATAGATGTAATTATATATAAGGCTGACAATGTTTGACACAACCCTTAAACATGACACACTTACTTGCAAGGTAGTGTATAGTGTAAATAGGTTCATGTCAAAACGGGTCGATTTGCTTTGATATGATTAATAATTGAATTAATTTCATAATGATATGCTTAACCTGCAATTAATCTGAAATGAGCCAGTTCATTATTTGTGTCAAGACAGGTTGATCAATTTTGACACACTCATTTATCCCAGATAAATAAATGTCATTTTATCCAACATAAATTTGAATATTTAATATAAAATTGAGTGATTAAAAGAATTTTAATAATCATGTAGATATTCATATTCTTCATTGAAACTCTAAAATTCCTAACTTTTTTACCAGATGTTGCTTTCACACTTGCTTGTTGCCTGTTGTTGAGACCCATTCTGGCAAAAAAGAAAAGGGCCGATGGCAAGAAGAATCCCAACAATATAACAAAAGGTGAAGAAAGAAGAATTAGTAAAGTAAAAACAACCATTAGGCCCGAATGGCAGGAACAATAGTACACAGGCCCCAAAGAAAACAAATGGGCACAAGGGAGCCCCAGAGAAGGAAGTAGTAAGCCCATAAGAATCGTAAAAAGAGGAAAGCAAGCAAATATGGGCCGGAGGAACCCAAAGAAAGGAATTGGTAAAGAGGGTTGGTGCAAAGGCCAACAAACCCCAAGAGTGAAGGATATGGTAATTGGGCTGGGGAAGCCCAAAAGATTTAGCAAAAAAAACCCATGGGAATGTAAAATGGAATGGGCCAACGATGCCCAAAGGAATGAAGTGGGCTGAGGATGCCCAGAGAAATAATATAGGCCAAGGAAGCCTAAGATGGTATGAAAACTAACCCAGTAGAAGTACTGGGCAACACTAACTAAGTAAGGAAAAAAAAAAATACATGGTAGGCACAAAGGAGGCCCTAGCAAGCACAGCTAAGCAATGCATGATAGAAACAATACAGTGGCATGGCAGAATTATTAGTCAGCCCACAAACCAGCAGTAAAAGGAAATAGGAGCTGCATTGAAGAAGAAAGGGCCCATGTCCAAACAAGACCCAGCCTAGATAAGAAACGAGATGCAAAGAATGAAGACCCAGACTCATTCACACCACAAATGGTTAAAAATAAGCAGCAGAAACATGCAGTGAGACTAGAAAAACCCATAGGCAATGGCAAACACATGAATGGCAGACATGCCATGGACTCATATAGGAATGGAGCACGCACAAGGCTCGGGCACCACCCACTTGTACCCAGCCAATACATGCGCGGTGGGTTATGGGCTAGAGGTAAGAGAGGGTATGGTTTGGCGATGGGGAGAAGGGGAAGTCTATTATGGGATTCCCGCTCAAGCTTTTTTGGGAGAAATGTCTTGCTAGGATGACATACCACCCAAAAGAAGGAAATATAAGCTGGAATCACTGGGTGCATGTCATAAGAGATAGTGAGAGAGAACACCCAACCCTTATCCAGATGGGAATGCTACGGAAAACAAGAAAATAAAACAAAATTCCCTTTGTCTGGGAATGGAGCGTGTCATAACCAGCATAGGGTAGTGGTGGTGGCTGGGCAGCCAGCAAATCAGTGGGTGGCCAGGGAAGGACACCCACAACAAGCCAAAAGCAATTGAGGGGCAAAAGAGTAAATCTTATCACGACAGACAGTATAAAAAAGGCCTTAGCTGTGCACAGTAAATAACAACGGAAAAACAAGGAGGAACAAAAACATAGAAAGAAATAGAAAGCAAAAAAGAAAAACAAGAGAGTAGGAAGCAAAGTGAGAAAACAAAAGTGTGATAAGACATGCACCAATAGGCCGTTCCCTTCTCTCTCTCTCAACAGCCTACTCTCTAGCTAGTTAAGAGATTTAGGAACAAGCCATTTAGGTCCGTTCTTCCAAAGTGGACAATTTCTATGGTAGAATCTCCTTGTAAGGTTGCCCACATTGGAGATTGGTTCCCTTCTTGGACTTAAAGCTGCTAAGGAACCAAGTTTAGCAGACTAATTCATTTCCCCTCCTTTATCATGACTATTTTAGCATAAACATTGTTCTTTTCATTGTTGCTAACTTATTTCTGCCATATTCATATTATCACATTTCTTTCCTGTTGCAAAGTTGTTTAAATATTATCCTTGGTTGACAACAAACGTTTTAGTTAGAATATCTTTTTATTCTCTTGTTAACTGCCATAACGTTTTTGTGACAGCATCCCCTGTCATGGGCAGGTGACCAGGATTTCTGCAAAGGGGTTCTTGCTTGTGCACAAGCTAGCTTGAGTTGAGTTTCAATTGAGCCAGTCCTGACTTTCTTACCCCAAAACTATTGAGCCACAGTACGGCAGGAAACAGCCCAGTCTAGAATACAAAAAGGCCCACCACACTTGTGAAATGAATCAATTTAAGTGTTGCAAGCCTTCTTGTTAATCGTTGCAACTCTTTGGTGGTCTTAGGGGTTGTGTACTTGTGTTTATATAATAACTTGTTATCTTTTTGAGGTTGGCCTTGATCTCTCTTTGCGAAACCATAAATATGGGAAATTACATGATAAGACCCTAGAGACAAACTTAGAAGGTTAAGTGAGTGTTTGGGAAGTGCGTTTTGTGCTTCCCACGTCTGCGTTTTTTTTTTTTTTTTTTTTTTTTTTTTTTTTTTTTTTTTTTTAAACCAGCGCATGGGATATGAGATATAGGACATGAACAGTGCATTTAAGCTAATGAACAGTACTGTAGTATGAACAATAACTTTTTTATTATTATTTTTATTGTTTTTAGTTTTCAGTTTTCAGTAAAATAAGCGGTATCTAAACGTATCCTAAGCTTCATATGATACCTCCTCAATACATCAAACGTATTCTCCAATTGGCAGTGTTGCTCAGTCTTTTAACTCTTAACTAAGATATCATGTACTTTAGACTTCTATATTCTTCCCAATCATAGTTATCAAAACTGAACCGAGTATAAAAAAAATCAAAATAGTGGAATTTTTTTTGATAACTATGATTGGGACTTGTGAAGAGCAAACGAAATCAAAATAAAATAGAAATTATGGAATCTGAAATTCAAATCCTGTGCAATTATTGTTGCATGCGATTGCTATGTTGGTGTGGGATGTAAAAGTTTAAAAGGTTAAAAAAACAAAGAATAAAAAGTTGAAAAGTTAAATTTTTTTTCTAATCCAAAGATTAAGATTAAAAGTGGATTTTTTTTTGTTAACTTTTAATCTCAGTCATCAATTTACTATATTAGCAAATCTGGATCCGAAATTAATATTTACCCAGACATTACTATTAATTTCTTTTAATGAACAGACATTACTTCTAACTAACTCAACCACTTTCATTTGATAATTGATATCATGTAATCAAGTTTCAAAATTATGATTATAAAATGGATAAAAAGAATAACATTGATAGTTGCTTATATTATTCTCTTTTTTTTTTTTTTTTTTTTTGAGAAGATGCTTATATTATTCAATGTGAAAGAAATTATATACGTTGTTTTCACACTTATCAACTTTATCAGCCAAATCTTATCGTCAAAGTTTTGTATCTCATAAATATTGCTTCTCTTCTTTACAAGGAAAGAAAATGAGGTTCCAACTCTTTCCCCCTTGTTAATTTCTATAACTTATTACCATCAAGCCATATCAAAAAAGAATTCAAGTTCTCAACCACCCATGGTCCGGTTTATTGGATTCCTTTGCCATTCTATCCAAAATCTTCCTGTCCATAGTGGCTTATACCTTCGTGTGTGTGTGTGTGTTTTGAAATGGGTACCATCAAATCTATTAAAAAAAGAATTCAAGTGCTCAACCACCCATGGTTCGGTTTATTGGATTCCTTTGCCATTCTACCCAAAATATTCCTCGCCATGGTGGCCTATACTATCGGATGTGTGTGTTTTGAAATAGGTAGGTATTGTGGGAGGAGATATGGAATTTAAACAACATATACGAGAAATCACAAAAGATATCATTATTATTGAACTATTATTACTATAGTATCTATCTTATGCTTTTATGTTTTTAGTTTTAATTTTTTTAGATAAGTAGATAGTGTGGGAGAGAGAAGGTAGGGTTCAAATCATTTACAAAGAAAAAAAAAATGAGCGCTATGAAGAATTTAAGTACTATTTACGTTGTTACATATCCAATAAAAAATGATTTTTTCCCCTAAATATATAGTATGACAATTATGATAGTTATTAATAGGTATTTATAATGATTGTGCTTGTATATTGAACCGCAATAGCACTCCCCTTTTTTTAAGTATTGGTGGGAAAAAAAATTTAAATAGATGAAGAATGTGTAAATTTGGTCTTTTTAGTACAACACTGAAGTTTTTGGAGAAGAAAAAGTAAAGGGATATTAGTGCAACTGCAACAACATAAAAAGTTCAAGGGTCTTAATACATTTTATTTTTAAAATAAATTTTAGATTGATTTTCTACTTATTAATATTCATATTATAAATTAAAGTTTTCCTTCATGCAATAATTTTTTTTTTAGGATAAACGGCGGCCTTCATACAATAATTTGAAATAATAAGAAACATTAATAATGCTTTCTTTAGTTATGAAATAATAAGAAAATGGTATTTATATATTCAATTTTTTTTCTTTAAAATATCCTTGAAAATGTTCAACATGCCAATTGATAGTAATGCAGTATAGACTATAGAGTAAAAGAAAACTTGTCCTTGGAGTTTCAATTTCAATTGCAACAGCAGCTGCACCTGAATGTTGTGCTCACACTCACAGGCTCATAGCAAAAGCAGTGTGTAGTGTACCCTTTATCAACAAAAACCCCAATTTCAAAAAGTACTTTCTCATTTCCGCGCCCACATAAAATAAACACAAAAACAAAGGCACAAAGTAAAAACCCTTCTCACTCGCTCACAAGATTTGAAAAAAAAAATACAACGAAAAGTTTTCACCATTTCCTTGAAAACCCATTTGCAGCAATGGAAGAAGAAGACCATCAAAAAGTGTCAGATCTGATAAAAGAGCTAGTCCTTCGCTTACTTTCCCAAAACCCCACCTCCGATTCCCAACCCATTGACCCAAACTCCACCGATTTCGCCAACTCTCTTCGCTACGCATTTCGCATACTCTCCAGCCGAATGACACCTTCCATTGCTCCTGACTCCGCCGCCATTGCTGAGTCCATCAAGCGCCGTCTCGCCACCCAAGGTAAGTCCTCTGAAGCCCTCACTTTCGCTGACCTTTACTCCAAATTCGCTTCGAAGACTGGACCTGGTAGTGTTAATAACAAATGGGCTGTCCTTTATTTGCTCAAAATCATTGCCCATGATAAGAATTCCGCGAGAACCCAGTTGTTGGATTCTTCGGTTTTATTGCCTAATTTGTCTGATTCGAGGGTTTCCAGTAGAAAACAAAAGGGTTGGGAAAATGGGGTTTTGTTGGTTTCTAAAGACCCCGAAAATCGGCGTGAAATTGCGTTTAGGGAGTTTGTGAACTTCGTTAAAGAGGAGAATGAGGTTCGTGAAGAGGTTTTGGTGAGGGATGTGTTGTATGCTTGTCAAGGGATTGATGGGAAGTATGTAAAATTTGATAAAACTGCTGATGGGTATGTTTTGTCTGATTTAGTTAAGGTTCCTAGAGCAACCCGGATTATGGTCCGGAAGCTTTGTGAATTGGGTTGGTTGTTTAGGAAGGTTAAAGGGTATATTTCGGAGAGTATGGATCGGTTTCCAGCTGAGGATGTGGGAACTGTCGGGCAGGCCTTTTGTGCCGCTTTGCAAGATGAGCTTTCGGATTACTATAAGTTGTTGGCAGTGCTCGAAGCACAGTCGATGAATCCTATTCCATTGGTTTCTGAGAAGGTGAGCTCGGAGAATTATCTTTCGTTGAGGAGGTTGTCGGTATGGTTTGCTGAGCCGATGGTGAAAATGAGGTTGATGGCTGTTTTGGTTGATAAGTGTAGGGTTTTGAGGGGTGGGGCAATGGCTGGGGCTATTCATTTGCATGCCCAGCATGGTGATCCGCTGGTTCACGAGTTCATGAGGCGTTTGCTCCGGCGGGTTTGTTCTCCACTTTTTGAGATGGTGAGGAGTTGGGTTTTGGAAGGGGAGTTGGAGGATATTTTTGCTGAATTTTTTGTTGTGGGTCAGCCGGTGAAAGCGGAGTCTCTTTGGAGAGATGGTTACAGGCTCCATGCTGGGATGCTCCCATCTTTTATTTCACAATCTCTTGCTCAGCGCATTTTAAGGACTGGTAAGTCTATCAATTTTCTTCGTGTTTGTTGTGAGGATCGCGGTTGGGCTGATACTGCAACAGAAGCTGCTGCTGCTGCTGGGACCACAACAAGAAGAGGGAGCTTGGGATATGGTGAAACCGATGCCCTTGAGTCTTTGGTTGATGAAGCAGCAAAGAGGATTGATAAGCATTTGTTGGATGTTATGCACATACAGTATAAGTTCAAAGAACATTGTCTTGCAATCAAGCGGTATTTACTGCTTGGACAAGGTGATTTTGTTCAGTATCTAATGGATATTGTTGGGCCAGAACTTTCAGAGCCTGCTAACACCATTAGCACTTTTAAATTAGCTGGGTTGCTTGAAACTGCAATTCGGTCTTCAAATGCTCAATATGATGACCCAGACATATTGGATAGGTTGAGAGTTAAGATGATGCCACATGGAACTGGAGATAGAGGCTGGGATGTATTCTCATTGGAATATGATGCAAGAGTTCCACTAGATACTGTGTTTACGGAGTCTGTTATGGCAAGGTACTTAAAAATTTTCAATTTTCTGTGGAAGCTTAGGCGGGTGGAACATGGGCTTATTGGTGCATGGAAGACGATGAAACCAAATTGTATTACTTCTCATTCTTTTACTAAGCTGCAACAGGCAGTTAAGTTGCAGTTGCTTTCAACATTGAGGCGATGTCAGGTTCTTTGGGTTGACATGAATCATTTTGTAACAAACTTGCAGTATTATATTATGTTTGAAGTCCTGGAGGTGTCATGGTCAAATTTTTTGAGTGAAATGGAAGTAGCAAAGGATCTTGACGATCTACTTGCTGCACATGAGAAGTACCTACATTCAATTGTAGAGAAATCCCTCCTTGGAGAACGTTCCCAGACCCTTTGCAAGTCACTCTTTGTCTTGTTTGATCTTATATTGCGCTTCCGAAGTCATGCTGATCGGTTATATGAAGGGATTCATGAGTTGCAAGCAAGGTATTGATCTTTCTGTATCATTGTTGTTATATTTGTAGACAAAATGATTAATAACTAAAGAATTTCATTTGATTAAGCTGGTATAAGTTGGATCACATCTTTTTTGCAGAACTATGGAATCCTCTTTGCCCTCTCGAGACAAGAGCAAATCACGGAGGCAATTAGGTGATAAATCTTCAGACCCTGGGTCCTGGATAGGTGAGGGCAGGAAGGCCCTAACACAACGTGCTGGTGAATTTCTTCGCAATATGGGACTAGATTTGGATGCAATAGCGAAGGAATATTCATCACTGCTTGAGGGCTTCATTTCTCAGTTGCCTGTGCAGCAACATGTTGATCTAAAGTTCCTCCTGTTCCGGCTTGACTTCACCGAATTTTATACGCGGTCGGGTCCTAGTTTATAGGAAAAAATTTGATGCATTTGAGTTCAAGGAAAGTTTCTACTGTCAAGGCATTAATAATGTGCTCCAATTTGCTAATGACTCCCAGCCATATCACTGAACAATTATGCAGGGGCTGGCTGACATCAGGATGTACCAGTTTGTATATAATTTCTTGAACTTAGGTATGGAAACACTTAGCTCCTTTTTATTATGTAATTGTGTGTGTGACTGTGCGGTTTAAAAATATTTGTTGGGAGTTCTGATACAGGTATATCTTACTTTTCAGATGGTGTTGCTTTTTTCTGATGGCTTGTGTGGAGGTTTAAATTGGCTTGAAGGTATTTTGCTAATATTAGACCAGGGTGTGAAATGTGGTAGTGTACACGTTTTGTATCTGATATCTGAATGATTTTCTCTTGGTATTTTCTTGCGGCTTTTGTAAGCGTTCCATCCTGAGCTTGTATATTTGTAACATAATTTTTCTATTGGTTGAATGATAAGCAATGTCTGCTGTCTAATGTTTTGCATGTTCATTTCATCTATTCAATTACTTTTTCTTCTTGTTCCTATTGTTATGCTGTGTAGGGGAATTCATTTACTAGTAGATTTTGTGAGTCAAGGACTTGCTAGTTAAGTTCTGTGCATTTTTATGTGTGAATCCATGAGTCTTGGAGAAGAAATAACATTTTATTGGGTAGAGTATTTTCTGGATTTATTAAGGATGGAAATGGGGCAGGTTTTTTTGTGGGAACCTTATTCCCCACCTGTCCCATCCCATGAAGCCTGCTCCTACCCCCACCCTATGAGGGACTCAAAGAGAGAGAGAGGGAGAGAGAGACAGAGAGGTGATTGCATGATGTAGGATAGATTTGGAAGTCTATCTAAATGTGTATGTGTATGTGATGGGTTTAGGGTTAGGAGAATTTGTTGATTAAGAGTTTAGAGTTGTTGAAGAAAGTGTTAGGTCTCAAACTGGACTAGAGTTTGACAAGATGGGGGAAAAGGCAAGAATGCTATTTCTTGAAGCTGACAAGTTGCTAGAAAATTTTGGATAGTGATGGTGCTTAGGAATAAAGGAGTGGTTTGATGAGTCATTTGGTGGCCATTTAGGAGAGAAAGTACGTGGGATTTTAAGCTTTTGATTGGTTAGGGAAATGGTTTGATTTAGGGTTATAAGAAAGAAGGAATGGAGATAATTTTATGATGTTCATGGACTACTCAAATGGCACCGTGAGAAAGTGAAGAAAAAAAAGAAAAAAAAAATTAGAGAGGAGAAAGTTCACATTAGGGACTGGATCTTTCTTGTACTAGAAGTATTAGGACCAGGGGTGTATAGGTCATCAATATCGCTGACCAAAGCCAATGTCACCAAGCCACACTGCCTACTTTAGGCAGTCACTGACATAATTTAAAACTATTTAAATATACTCCAATTGGACTTCACACATTTGACCCAATAAAATAAATCTTAAGTGGACAAAATTCTGAAGTAGCAACAAATGAATCTTTCATATGGTGTAAGCCCTAGAGAAAGAGACTGTAAATGGTGGTTGGTGGTGGTGTGCATCGAGAAGGGGGGGGGGGGGGGGGGGCAGCAATCTGAAAAATAAGGAATGGAGAATAAGAGTTGAGTTTGATTCTTTAAAAATTATATAATGAAAAGATTAAATATATAATTTTAGGATTAGTATCAAGATACACCTAGTCAATTTGTGTTACTCTTCTTAATATAACATCATTTAATAACTTTTTGTTGGATTAATATTTTATAAATCCTACTGTTGGATTATATGTTCTCTAAGTTCTTAACTCACATTAAATTTTTGTTAGTCAGGTGTTATTTGCATTGTGATCCATAGACTGATGTTGTGTGTATTATTTTGAAGTTGAAAAAACTTTTTAACTTTAAATTATAGTCATTCATCTCAAATCGTCTTGATATTTTGTGCATTTTATCTATTTGAGTTAATAGGTAAAATATATTACTACCTTGGGTTTATTACATTTTGTCAAGTCTATGTTATGAATCTTTCTATTAGAAGTTATTATACATTATATTTGAAAAAATGTGTGGTTTACATTAATTAGGCATGCTTTTGTGAGTTACACCTAGACTTTAGGAGGTCTATGCGCTAAATTGCACTTGATTCTTTTACCAATACCAATTTAATTATATTTCATTAACAGGCAATCACATGACCTTAAAATATGGGATTGTTACATATATTGCCCTTCAACTTTGATGTGAAGTGTTAAAATATTCCACCCAGACATTTAGCATATTTTTCAGTAATCGTACCTTTGGCTTTGAAGGTTTGGTTTGTCAAAAAGGGGTTAATTGTTCAAATTAAAAGCCCATGGACAGTCCAAAGATCAGATTTGTCAAAACTTCTTAAAATATTCTATCTGGACATTTAGTATAATTTTCAGCAATCTTTACCATTGGCTTTGGAGAGGGAGTAGGTGATCTATCTCTCTGCAGGATAGTTAGAAACGCTTTGAAGGGGTGGCTTTCTCTAGACCAGGTAGACCAAAATGTGTATCCAGTGAACCTAACTGTCTTATTGACTAATGCATGAGATGTGTGAATCTAGCAATTAATTCTTTCGTCATTAATTATCTTCTTGTAATGGTCCCAAATCTTTTGACCATCCTGCATTATGTAGGAGCATACCTCTCTCACCAGACATGAAGTGAGAGACTAGCTTTTTGGCTATCAATAAGATTCATTGTTATGCTCGGTTGGTTAATAAATTTGCATGGTTTATTCATGCCCAGTTAAAGACCAGCTTCTCCATGCTGTACGAAAACAGGTTCTACTATATCTTCAGTTTGTTCCATAGAGAACACTTTTAGTTTTCACTTTTCAGTTCATTTTAAAATTCTTAGATACTCATCTGAACTGCTTGTATTTCATACCAGCTAGAAGTACAGTCCATTTAAGCTTTGGTTAATTTGCTCTATAACCCGACTATTACTTATTCTCTAAATATTGATACACTGGTATTCAGATTACTTTCGTTTCTTTCTTTTAAAGAAACAAATGTAGTTGTGACTTTACGGTTTTACTTTTATTTGGACATATATTTGTTTATGTAGCTTAGTCTGGGCATGCACGGAGTTATCCAAAAAGAGCTTAGGATTGATCTGTTGCCCCTACTTATCATTGTTGTTTAGAAACCTTAACATTAAAAAAGAAAAGAAAAAAAGAGGCCAAAGTGCAAAACAAACTCTTGAAGCTTGGGATTATTTGGATTTTGCAATGTACTTCAATTGGGTAGCACCTCCTAGTGTTTTCCAAGACATCTAGGGTTCATATCCCATCTTTTCGTTGTAACTATCAAATTATCAATAATGAGAAAAGCAATCTCACATTGCTAAAATCTTTTTTTTTTTAGAAAGTTTAGATATTCCATTAATAGATAATGAGTTACATCACAGGGATTACATCATCAACCAATACAGAAGAAAACTTTAAAGGCAACTCCTCTAATCACACAGTGAAATCAGAATAAGCATCAGCAGATGAAGCCAAACTCTGGTACCCTATTTCCAGAACTAGCAACCAAACTAAATTGGGTATCTTCCAAAGAAGACATTAATTAAAATCAGAAGTTCTTCCACCAGGTGTGCAATAAAGGGCAAAAGAATTGCAACTATGCTGCATAAGTCTGTAAAAGCCAACTTCATCACACTCAATGATGCAATTATGAATGTCAACATCCCTAGTAAATCGGATAGCATTGCTCCAGTCAAATACGATTCAAGTTTGGAATTAAATCAGGGTCTCCTTGAGCAACAGCCCCACCATAACGTGACCAGCTGAGTCCCTTAATAATAACACTCAAACCAGAAATTCATATTGTGAAAATTGTGAAACACCAGTTCAACTCACTAAAATCTGAACCATTGCATTCTGAGATCATGTGGTTATGATTTAGCTGTACAAGAAAAGTGGGCGCTACAGAAATTTAGTGGATGGGTGACTGATTTCTCAGTACTTGCCTTTCTTCATTCTGTGATGGTTTCTCATACTGTGACCAATCCATTAGTAAAAATTACCCATCTTCAACTAAAATGTTCACCGAAGTTCTTGCAGATGGGTGTTGAAGTTAGGCAGTTTATCTAAAACAAAAACTGTCATGCTTACGGTCCTAGATGAATAATTAACTAATAGCGAAAAAATGTAGTTGGAACTTGGAACATAAACTTGCAAGAGCTGGTCCTAGATTTTGCTAATTGAATAACTTGAGTGAGTGATATGGTTTATATGAAAAACGAGATAATAGAATCATTTCCAATTGAGCCAATAATAAACAAAATTTAAGGGGGGAAAAACGTCTCAATCCTGCTCAATAATTGGTACAACTTGTGAGTTGGTTAGATATAAGTATATAATCTTACTCACATAAATAGCTAAGATCAAATCAGTCAGTCAATTTATACTTCTTCCCTGTGAATGGCTGAAACTTTTGTTGATCTTTCTTTGATGTTTCTGCTTGAACAAAATCGTTTGAGATCTTCATTGGCTGGGTCTCCTGAGAACCAAACACAATTTTTCCTGCACGATTATGCGAACTGAACTTTGGTTGAGTTGCCATCCTTGTATCTGCAGCACCCAGTAATTGCTCCTTCTCTTCAGATGATAATTCTGGCACAGCTGGTTCAGTAGAATTTGTCCCATCCAAGCGTCTTGCCAATCCCGTAAATGGTATAAACTTCCTTTCCTTATTGGCTTGCTCCCCTTGATCATTGGCCAATGCATTCTTTGTTGCTGGTTTCTCAGGTTCTTTGTAGTCTAGAGGAGGAGCAAACTCCACCTCACAATCTGTATCAATAATATTAATAGCAGCAGAAGGCTTGGTCTCTAATATATCAATGTAAAACTTCTTACTGTTGTGGTTGATCATAATAGTATCTCCAATTGTCAGGCAAGAGAAGTTCCTCAATATGTCTTCCAGCATATCTCTCATGCATGGTAGATGAATGAAATCCGTGGTGTGAGGCTGCAACTTCATGTAAGTTCCTTTGTCAAGCCTCACATTCTTCATAATCACAGGGTCACCCTCTTGTAGCTTCATGTTCTCCATCATCCAAGTTGGTAGGTAGACACAATCCTCATTGCCAGTGAACTCCAAAACCCCACAGTGTGAAACTCGACTGGTAGATTGATTTTTGATTTCAAACTGCATAGGGTACTCTACATTCAACCGTAGGAGATGTGTGAAAGCTGAAGTTGGCATTATGATCTTGTCACCATTGTCTGGGAGTGACTTTTCAATCTGAGAGAGAGGGTAACAATTGTAAACTTGATCAAATGAGCCTGCTGATGCATCATATTCATCAGCATAATCATCAGAGTCATCACTGCTGCTTTCATAGTCTTCTTCTTCTTCAGAAGAAGAAGACTCATCAGTGTCATTTTCAGAAGACTTACCAAAGAATTCACTGCCGAGTATTTCACATATTAGTGAAGACTGATCACCATCATCGCTGCTGCTGCTGCTGCTGCTGCTTTCATAGTCTTCTTCTTCAGATGAATCATCAAAGAAGCCTCTGCCGATTAATACATGGAAAGACTGATCACAATTTTCTCTAACTCTATCGTTGGATTCATCAGAAGACTTATCAGACAAGTCACTACTGCCTTCATTTTTTGGATGAACGAAGTCAGTGATTTCCTTAGTCTGCTCTCTTTTTTCATCAGATTCTTGAGAAGTATGATCCTCCATGGTTATTGTGATTGAGGAAGGAGGCGTCTCTTTGGCACAAAACCTTTTTTTCCTTCTTTCTTATTCACAAGTCTTTCTTTATTTATTGTTTTATAAGCAAGTCTTTTGACTTTCTTTATTAGTTCTCAAACTTTTAATGTACTGTTTCTTTTTTTTTTCACTCTTTTATATACATATATAAAATCAAAACCTATAAAGCTCTCACAATTTTTTACGTCAGCACAATATTTAAATAAAATTATTTTTTTTAGTTCAAATTTAACTAGGAGTGAAACTCTATTGCTCTAATAAGTCCAATTTAAACTCAAACTCATCATTATCATTTTTTTAAAATAAAATTATTTTTGTTTAATAAAAACTTAATTGACAAGGAATAAAACTTTATCTTTTTAACAAGTTCAACTTAAACTCAAACTCAAACGTTGATAATCTATATAAAAACAATAATTATAATAGGACTCAAAAAAATAAAAATAAAAAGACTAACGTTGAAAAAAAAGACTCACGTTGATAATAGTGGGATTGGTTTTTGGGGTTGAAATTTCTACTAATTATCTTTTTATATTGTACATGGCAGATAAAGTATCTCTATTTTTTTGGAGAAAAATTAAAGATGCAACCTATGTTTTCCAGCCTAGGGAACGATAAATTTTTATTTGGTACGTTATATATAAATTTGTTGAATTTGGTTTGGTTTTGAAGGAGAATTTGGGGATTCTATAAATTTTGAAGTTTTAAGTTTTGGGGTTTTTGGTATTTGTGTCTCAGTAGGTTGATCTTAATTCTTCACCTCAAATGCTTTTTATTTAGGTTCATGTGATTTTTTGTTTTCTTATTAAAAGCTATATTTTTGGTTGATTAATTATTTGTTTGTATTAATTCTTTTTTTTTTTTTTTTTCAGAATGTCTATTTACTTATTGTTGAATTTTTTTCAGAGTTAATAGTTTTCACAGGTTAGCGTCTAGTTATATAAAAATATAAATAAATCCCCAATTTAACTACCATCATGCTAATGCGGAGTAGAGATTTGATTTACTTTCAGGAAAATCCGGTGCTTAAACAGATATTCAATCTGTTATCTGTGGGTCTTTCTTCCATTCTCAAACACCTTTAATTAAGGTTATGGTTACCAATTTGGTTTAGCATCCATTTGCCTACACGGCTCCTCCTAATTATTTGCTAGGTATCCACTGGCAGCTCCACGTGCAAGTGGGTGGTCACAGGACCACCACCTGACTTGCAAAAAAATGTATATATATACATTTGCTAAAAAAATATTATACACTAATCTAACATATTATGATCACTTTAATAAAAATGTTGAACACCCTGACTTGATAATTACAAAAACTAGTTGCAGACCCGTGCGTTGCGCGTGATTATTTTTTATGGTGGTCTCATTATTATTATTATTTGTAATTTGAATTAATTTAATGAAAAGTAATGCATTTCATAATCATATTTATCAAAAAATAATTTTTTATTATTGTAGAATTGTTTTATTTAAAATATGAAATCTTAATTCTACCATAGTTGATGGACTAATTTTTACATCTCTAAGTCAATTAAACACGTTTTGCACAGTACATGTAAACCTTTATTTCCATAAGGGTTGAAATAATGTGGGTAATATTTTTTTCTATGGAAGTTAAAAAGAATAAAATTCGCCTTGTCTTGATGTTTTCTAAAAATTAAATTTGGAGATTCTCATTCAATAATTGTGAAAATTTCAAGCAATAATTCAGAAGGTAATATATGTTACATGTTCATGCTTTAATTGTGTAATTGTATGATTGATTTGGGTTATAATTTATAAGTTGAATATGGTGGTATATATCTAAAAGGGTTTAACTCTATTGCTTAGGATATTGAATATAGTGCTGTGTGTGATTTATAGAGTAGCGACGGTTGTGGTAATTAAAAATTGGTTTTTCATTGTCTTTTAAGTTAATAAAATCCTTACATATACTTTTTTTTTTTTTCAAAAAAACTTTACATATTTTTTTAACATGAATCTTTACATATACCTTAATAAGTAAACCCTACACATTTCATTTTCTTAGATGCATAAAAAAAGACATCTATTCCATTATAATAGTGGCTAATTAGTTTTTTCATGTTCTCATTTATAACATTTCTTATTATTATCATATTTTATAGGCTGTTAATTTTTGTAATAGAGGCATTAAATGAGAGTTAAATTCTTAGAACCTTTCATTAGATTTTAAAAGTCATGGTGTGTGAAGAATATAAGCATTTAAGGATTTTTTTTTATATTTTATTATTTATAAATAATGTTAAATGAAATGTCAAAAAAAATATTTTGAAAATTTTCATCTTTATTTCTTATATATTTCTATTATTACTGAAAAATGTCTTCCTTTTGGTTTTGATAATAATTATGATTTTCTAGATTAGAGTTTGATTAGTTTCAAGTTTAAGTTTTGTATGATTTTATTTAATTGTTGATTATATGATTTAATTAAGTGAATTTAACGATTTATTTATTTGCATTGTAAAGTTTATAATAACATTCGTAAGGTCATCTTTAATTAATTTTTTACTCATTTAACCACCAGTCTCTTTGTTTTCCAATTAACGGTTACTAATTAATTTATTTAATTGACGTTTGATTTCTTTTACTAATCTCTTTCTCTCTTTCTTTGTTAACATCCTATTGTTTCCCAAACTTGATGATAATTCTAATGTATTAAATATGCATATTGTAACGATTATTTTAATTTTTATTTTATTCCATTTTGCTGCCATGAAGTTAATAGATTCATAACTATTAGCTTATTTTATGATATGTTTGGTTTGATATTATTATTATTATTATTATTATTATTATTATTATAAATTTAGTGTTTCTAAAATAGCATGTGTTTTGTATTTTCTTTTTCTATTAATGCATTATAACGTTTTATGGGAATACTTTATAAGAAAATTGTTTATTCTTTTTTTTTCTTTTTAATTGAGTGTTTCTAAATTGATATTTGTTTTGTATTTCATTTTTCCATTGATGCATTGTAACATTTCATGGGAAGACTTTATAAGAACAATTTTTATTTATTGAATAAAATATTATACATTTAATTTAAAAAAAAATGAGACAAAATATAAATAATTATGATATGGAGGATGTTGCTAAATTTAAATGTTGAATAAAATAAGATGAGAAGAAAATAATAAAAATGAAATGTATAGCAATAAACACCATATTATTTTAGTTATACTATGTAATAAAATAATATTATATTTTTATAATGCAATAATATAACATTTAACAACCAATGAGAATAAAAAAGATAACAACATAAAACATAAAACTAAATCATATCAAGCTGGATTACCTGTCAATTCCAATTTTAGCAAACTGACTGACTTCTAGTAGTCTAAAACTGATTTCCACGATGCATTTGGTGGAGCTTTCAATATTGCATTAGTATGTTTTGATGGTCAACCTGTTACATTAAAATTAAAAATATATATACCAAAAATTGAAGGAAAAAAAAAATATATATATATATATATATAAATAGAGAGTGAGAGAGAGAGAGAGAGAGAGAGAGAGAGGCTTTTGTGTATGGAAAAATAGAAATTATGTATGAAATAAGAGGGAGAATGACAATTTTATAGTATGAGGATAAGAATAAGAAGAGTTAAAAATAAAGGAAGATAAAAAGATAGAATAATATTAATATTGGGAGTAGTGGGGATATGAAAAGTTGAAATGGAATGAGAAAGGTTGAAGAAAGTTAAGGTAAAGAGTAGTGGAGATATGAAAAGTTAAAATGGAATTGAAAATTTAATAATAAATAAGAATAATTAAAAATAAGATAAAAAATGATATTTTGATTGTAATATAATAGAGTTTTTAATTCACTTTAAATGTTAAAAATTTGTATTAAAAAATTGGCAAAAAAATTTGATAATGACATGGCTGCTGATGTGGCTCAACGGGAGCATAGCAACATTAAATGAGAAGAAAATAATAAAAATGAAATGTATAGCAATAAACACCATATTATTTTAGTTATACTATGTAATAAAATAATATTATATCTTTATAATGCAATAATATAACATTTAACAACTAAAGAGAATAAAAAAGATAACAACATAAAACATAAAACTAAATCATATCAAGCTGGATTACCTGTCAATTCCAATTTTAGCAAACTGACTGACTTCTAGTAGTCTAAAACTGATTTCCACGATGCATTTGATAGAGCTTTCAATATTGTATTAGTATGTTTGGATGGTCAACCTGTTACATTAAAATTAAAAAAATATATACCAAAAATTGAAGGAAAAAAAAAAAATATATATATATATAGAGAGAGAGAGAGAGAGAGAGAGAGAGAGAGAGAGAGAGAGAGAGAGAGAGAGGCTTTTGTGTATGGAAAAATAGAAATTATGTATGTACTAAGAGGGAGAATGACAATTTTATAATATGAGGATAAGAATAAGAAGAGTAAAAAATAAAGGAAGATAAAAAGATAGAATAATATTAATATTGGGAGTAGTGGGGATATGAAAAGTTGAAATGGAATGAGAAAGGTTGAAGAAAGATAAGGTAGAGAGTAGTAGAGATATGAAAAGTTAAAATGGAATTGAAAATTTAATAATAAATAAGAATAATTAAAAATAAGATAAATTAAAAATGATATTTTGATTGTAATATAATAGAGTTTTTAATTCACTTTAAATGTTAAAAAATTGTATTAAAAAATTGGAAAAAAAATTTGATAATGACATGGCTGCTGATATGGCTTAATGAGAGTATAGCAACATTAAATGCTACGCTTCAGTTTTTAGTAATATATAGATTTGAGTTCAACAAAAATAAGAGTAATGTTATATTTAATAACATTTTTACAATAATTTCACAACAAATTCAATGTAGTAAACTGTTGCTAATTCTAATTTGATCCAAATACCGATATTATTTTTTTACTCACAAATAACAGTTTTTTGCATAAAATTTATTGTAAAAATTAATTCTCCTCTCCCCCCCCCCCCCCCCCCGCGTGACATCCTTAATCCCTTTTATAAAAAAAAAAAAATCTTAAATAACAACAATAAATATTATTCCAAATAACAACAAACATAAACCAAACAAAAATTAGACAAGACCAAACAATAACAAGTGAACAAATTGTTCAACAAAAAGCCTATTATAAAATAAAAAGATAAAAATCGCTAATCATTTAAATTTGTAGATCGTTTAACTTATTCAATAAAATAATCTCTAATTTTATTTTTTTCTTAAAAAAATGGTACTAAGGAAAATATTGTGGTTATGAGTTCTTTTTTATGGTGACAACAATTATACTTTTTTTTGGCTTTGTAATTGCAACAATTTTGCTCTCCTTAGTGACTTGACTCACAATTGTAGCAAATATCTCAAGTTATCGTTTTATTAGATTTTGTATAATTTAAATTTTTTAGTGACCACCTTAAAAGAAATTCCTAAAGCCACCATTGTAGGTATCAGCCTATCTTGCGTGATTGCTTAATGATTTATTTATATTAATGTGGAGTTCACTTATAATAGTTTTTTTTTTTAAATTTTATTTGGATATTCACTGATAATAGTTTTTATTATTATTTATTCTAGAAAAAGGACTTTTGACTAATTATGTAATATTCTTCTCAAAAAAAAAAAATTCTTGGCACATCTTTTTTTATAGACTATAAGATTAGGAGACAATATAGTAGGCATAGCAAGTGAGCGAGCTACATAATTTTCTTATCGATAATAGTTATAAGAGTACTAAATTGAGGAAAATATTATAATTATTTTTTTTATTTTATTAAAAAAAAAACATAAGAGGAGAGTGTAACAACTATATCTCTTAGGATAAAGAAGATATGAACACCAACGCGCTCACTAGGAATGAGGAAAACTCGAACCCATGGCAAAAGTCTGGTTGAACCAAGGCCTGACCACTAAACTATCTACCATGTAGGTATTAATTTTTAATATAGAAGGTATAAATTAGCATGACAATAATTAATGTCACCAATGTCACTTCAACATCAAAATGAAAACATGGTTGAATTGTTTTTTTGCAATTGGTGATACGTCGTTGGTTTGCAAGATTTATGTTAAAAAAAAAAAAAAAAAGAAAGAAAGAAAGAAGAAGAAGAAGAAGAAGAAGAAGAGAAGAACAGACCAACTTAGGAAACAACCTGACCCTCAATTTAGCCATACGCCCAAGTGAATCTGAATTAGAGATTTACAGTATTAACGACCCAACACATTTTGATGTCAAGTTGGTGGCATATTATCAAGGCAAGTTCAGTGATTAATGCTTACAAACGAATCTATTGGCAACGACCGACCAACAAAAAACCTTGAAATTTTGTCTTAGTACTATAGAGAAGAAACAACTAGTTTACGTTCCTGTGCAAAGGTAGTATGCACAATTTGGCCAAACCAAACATAAAAAGAAAGGAAGTACACAAACATATATCCAAAAGGCTGTATTCAGAATCAAGAAGGGGAAAAGAATGAGAACACAATTCTGCTTCCCCTGTTCTTTTCTATAAA
The DNA here is from genome assembly GCA_033629205.1 of Lithocarpus polystachyus. Classification (NCBI taxonomy): domain Eukaryota; kingdom Viridiplantae; phylum Streptophyta; class Magnoliopsida; order Fagales; family Fagaceae; genus Lithocarpus; species Lithocarpus polystachyus. Next base: position 29,638,038 of record CM066168.1, on the reverse strand, counting down.
TATTTATATTTATACATTCCCACCATACAAGGTTTCATTTTTTCACTCTTTTGAGTCCAGTAAGAGCTTGTTGCTGCAATGGATAAAAGATCAGGGTGGCCTGAGAGTGTTTTTAGGAGCACTTATCCAAGGGGTACCTGCAATGGCAAATCTCCATAAAGCATTGACATGCTCAGGTAAAGCATATTCAATGCCAACACGTGGACCTATTAGTATCTTTTCAGGCTCTGGACCATCTAAGAGTTCTAAACCACCTGCGCCCACATGCTTTGCTCATTTCAGAGCTGCATAAAGTCTATTAATGATGTTCAAAGCTCAAAAGGTGTGTTGGTAGGCTTACCAGGAGTGTAAAGGCAATGGTTAGACCATTCTGTTGTAAGACCCAATGCTTGACCAACCTAAAAACGGGGAAATATAAATATTGAGTAACTGAAAAACCCAGTGACACGAAAGAGCAGTATATAAAGTCATCAAGAAGACTAATTTAGTTCTCTTCACCCCACAGGTATAAGTGCTTACGGGGGGGCAAGGGCTGGAGTTTAAGTCTCTAAGAGAGCTTTATACACACATAAACTTAGATTAGGCTAGACTAAAATTTCTATCTTGTATCAAAAAAAAGAAAAAGAAAAAAAGAACATGTCATCTATTCATGTTCAGTTTTTCTGAAGTATTTTATTGCAGCCAAGTAATTTTAAGAAATGTAGTTATATTATTTTGGAATTTCTACATAGGCTCACTATCTTCTCTCAAAAAAAGAAAAGAAAAGAAAAGAAGAGAAGAGATATCGTGTATCTGGCATACTGCATATGTAACCATCCTCTCACATAGAGGTGAGTTTGTAGAAATTATGAAGTATGGTTCCATGTTAAAGAAGAGCCAAGGCATTACCAGCAGCTATTACTATGGTTCCAGACCCATTCAACCAATAAAAACCTGAAATTTCCAATACTCATCATATTATAGTATGCGTTTGGATACCATTTATTTTGCTGAAAACTGAAAAGAATAAAAATATTTTTTGTTACTGTTTATATTACTGTGCTGCACTGTTTATTGGCCTATTTTTATTGTTCATGGCCAATGAACAGTGCCATACACTCTGAGCTGAAGAAGAAGAAAAAAAAAAAAAAAAAAAAAGGCGTCCAAAACGCCAAACGTCCTAATGCAAACGTGATATAAACAGAGCCTATGTTCAGAAATTATTTACAGTGCTAATCATATTTGTCAATCTCAGCTACAAATTTAAAGTGAGGTAACTTTACTTAAATTATATAATCTATTCAGTTTATTAAACTGGTGAAGCTAATAACTTAGAAGTTCCAAGAAAAAGTGAAAAAGGGCCAGAACCACTTGATTAATAAATGTATAATTTAAAAAGATAAGGAAGCTAATAAATATCATAATCTAGCCTTCTTATTGATGAATGTTCATATTAAACTACTGTTACTGAACATCATAATTCTTCTGTTTTAACTCATACAACCACCCTGTTGTTGTGAAATTTTAGCAATTTCCAGGTTTTAATTTAAAAATTTTTTTTTTGGTGTGCCATAAAAGTTTTATGGATCTGTTGTGTCAATTTTAAAATATGTATGAAGTGAAATTACTTCCATCAGCTTCATTTCTCAACCGAATTCCTCAGCCTTTTGTCCCTTCTATATCAGGAAAATATTTTGAAAGATGAATGTGTCATATGCATAACTGAAAGCATTGGTTAAATACATCATTTTTACCAAAAGCAAGTATTAAATAAGGACCTACATATAAAAATAAAAGTAATTATCATTGATAGTTCCATTATATTATAATCATCTTAAATATTGCAAATGTAACAATTTAAATACTTTCTCTAATTAATGAGGCACTTCATTACATTTTCTATCACTGTTCACTCAGTTGGTGCTAATTTGAAGATTCTATATCGGTATATCCCTTTAATTCCAAATAAATATATTTAGAGATTTCAGTTCTACTGAATGAAAATACTGCACTGGCTCATCTACAAGGTAAGAGCAAGAATTAGCCCTTACAAACTTGTTATGTGAAAAATAAAATGTAAGAACACAACAATGCCTAGAAAGAAAAGACAAGAAATTTGACCTTCCCAGGCCCAGAAAGAAGAACTGGCTTGTCAGTTTTCTGACCTCGACGCTGCTGAATGGTCTCCAATCCTGTGGTGTTGTTAATGATGATAAGGAATTCTTTTAGATGTAGTATGCAAGATCATTTTACAAAAAACCATATACATAAAGATAGAATAAGGGTCCTTGTACAAACTTATGCAAGGTACAGCTAAGGAAAAACGAGGAGGAGAAAATTAATAAAAATGGTAGTGGCTAGTGAATAGCTGAAGTCTATGTAACAAGGGTCCTTTTTTCCTTTCCCCCCCTTCTTTCCTTATGTAGGAAATTCTAAGTCTCCATACTGTGGCAAAGAGTTGATGTGCTTATCCTATGTAAATTTTATTCAGGAAGGAATCATTACGAGCTATTTAATTAGTTCTACAATAAGTCATCAAGTAAATTTACATGCAAAATTCATTTGCAAAGAAAATTACTAAAAGATATGGGTAGCAATCTCCGTATACAACAACATATTCTTAGACCCCAAATTTTGGGGTCAGCTGGAAGGCGACGAATAATCTTTTTCAGCACCTGATCAATCGAACTAATGGGTTTGGTTGGTTGGGGTATACCCAAGAGAGAAATGGCTGATTACAACACAAGATTACATTAAACTATGCCAATGATAATAGTCATATTAGCTTTAAACATTTAGAAGAAAGAAAAAAAAAAAATTACCACATATGGGAGCACAAGAACGAATTAAGACAGCAGCACCAAATCCTTCCTTGTCAGCCACAACATTCAGCATTGAATGGAGTCCATAACACAAATATACATATGCATGTCCCCCTGCTCCAAACTACACACATACCCAACAAAACCCATTTTCAATTACCAAATGCATTCATAACAAAGCGAGTAAAAGACAGGGACTTTCTTTCATATAATGAAAAAATTTAAGAATTTAAAAATCCCAGAAAGCAAAAAAGTTGTGGAAAGTAGTATCTTACAACTGGGGCTGTTCTTGCTGTAATGCCAAATCGACCATGACAAGCCGAATCATTTGGTCTATAAGCTTCTACCTATTAATATCAAACTCAGAAATATTAAGAATTGAAAAGCGAAATCATGGGACAAAAGTTTTGGTCGGAATTAAGTTACCTCGGTAATCTGAAGAACAACATCGTCCTTCCGAAGAAGTTTGCCAAGCAAGCGTGGAGCAAGGTCTAGAGCGTCAATCTGACAGAACTCTGGGGGCAAGATTGTCAATTTGTCGATGGGTATGTCTGAGATTGGGAATGGATGTAGTTTGGGCTCTGGTTTGGGTTTGGCCCGAATGGTGACTGCTTTGGAGCGGAGACTCGGCCGAGTTTCGTGTTCGGGTTCGGTGGTGGAAATGGGTTGCTTGAGTTTTCCAACTCGTTTGAATCGCTGGGTTTTGCTCATTTCGTGGCTGGGAAGTGTGAAGCAAGCAGAGTGCAGCTATTGAACGACGAGACGATCTTGACCTCTGAGGTTTTTGGCGGGGACTCGTTCATAGATGGTATCTCATGGATTGAGAACATCGTTGTAATAGGAATGAATGGTTGAGATTTAACTAGAAATAGCAATTTTTAATTTCATCCATTAAATAAAATATTTTTAAATATATAAAAAGTTAAAGTTAAAAAGTTATAAATATAAAAAACTCTGTGAAGGAAATGGGATGTAAATAGTATCTCATATCCTACTCACCTAATATGTTTTTTATTTTATTACCTAAAGGAAACAAGTAAAACAAGTCTAATTGAACGAGAATTTAAAATTTCTAAGATTATTTATTTTATTTTATTTTGAACTTCAAACCCATGGTCAAATTAGATTACATAATCAAATTTTGTTTATTTATTTCTTAAATAAGTTTGAATTTGTTTACAAGTTACTCGATTAACTTAAACCCTTTCGATACATAATTAACACTCTCATTAATATTTTTTTAATCACTTCACAAATTTATGCTAGATAATTATTAACTAAAAATATATCAAATTATACCAAGAGATTTATAGATCCCTAATATTTTCAACCAAAAAAAAAAAAATCAAATTATATTATATTATAACTTGATTTATTTACAACCCTAACTTTAAAACAATTGTCCAATACATGAAATGACGAGGCATAACGAGTTTTTACACTAATTATAGGGTATGAGTTTTCAATGAGGCGTGTCAAATGAAGGCTAACATACAATTTAGTTAGTTTAAAATGTGGAGAAAAAAATATTCAATATTTCATGAGCAATACTCACTCCTCTCATATTAATGGTGGGCCCTACTACAAACTAAACTAGTGAAACCCGCAATTATGTGAGATAATGGAGCATTGCTCCCATACTATAAGATAATCATTAATCACTCCTAAATTATGTTGTTCAAGTGTTGTCGTCATTTTGGTACTTCACATTTTGTTATCAATCTCTTGAATTTTTATTTGCTATAATTTTGGTCTCTCAAGTTTTAAAATTTATAATTAACCCTTTGAATTTTTGAATTGTTGTCATTTTGGCTGCTTAATTTTTTTCCCTAAGTTAAAAACAAAATGACATTGTTTATGGCTAGTTAACCATCGCCATTGAATGGAACCTACTGGGAGGGACAAATTGTCAACAACTTGAAGGTAGATGGACCAAAAAGAGAATGTATTTTAGCAAAATTGATTTATTGTTATGAAAAGTAGAAGATGTCATAGTTCCGTTTTTTTTTATTTTTGGCTTTTGTGGTGGTGATAATGAAAAATATATTTACATTGAGAGTTAGTTTGTTTCAGTGTATATTTTTTTTTTCTTTTTCTTTTTGATGTATAGTACAACTATAACTATTAGTCAATGGAAGACATTTTTTGTAGGCAACGAAATATTGCACAAAATGATGAAAATTGCTTTACTTATTTTATTTTATTTTGTAGCTCATTTTAGTAGTTCTAGGGATGTTTGGGTTAAATAGATGGGGTTACTTAATTAAATAGGTTGGGAGGGTAATGAGTATTTAATTTATATTTAAATGTATAATAAATAGATAAATATGTAATTAAGTACCTGACCCATTTATGTCCATACCCAAAACTTGCTCATTTGCCACCCTACTTTTAAGTAGCATAAAAAATTTATAGGGAAAAAAAAAAAAAAAAACACCATAACTTCATCCCCATAACCCTTACCTTCTTCAACTCCTCTATGTTGCTAACTCGCTACTATTGCCTCCCCCAAATTTTAAATAACCATCATTGCATAATTCTCTCCAAGCAATGCCATTTCACTCTATTGTAAGTTTTACTCATTTCTAGTCATAAGGTCATTTCTCCAATCTTTCCCACCCTCCTTTTGCTATATGATTTATTGTCTTAAAAGCAACTGGTATATTTTTAGTAATTAATTTACTCGATATAAAATTTTCATGGACAACTTTAGTAAAATTGCCTTAAAAGGAATGACTATAACTTTTGAAGCAATTTTGTATATTAGAATAAAATGGCATATAGGTTGATACAATATAATTTGCTCATTTATTGTAGTTAGGGTTGTCCACGGGTCAGGTCAGCTCGGGTTTAGGCTTAACCTGTACTCGACTCAATTGGGTTGGGTGATTGAAAATTTGACCAACACTCGACTGAACATACGAGTTGGACCTAGCGTTTCAAGTCGTGGGTTTAGCTGGTCAAACTCCTCGGTTAGGCGGGTCTAAGCTTCAAATTGGGCCAAGTTTGTAAATTTGCATGGATTTTTTTAAAATTCTATTTTTTACGAGCCTTTTTGGTCCAAATTAATGGGCTTGCTAAATTACAAGGATTTATAAAATTTTTGAACCTTGTATATATATAAGATGGGCCTGTTTTTACATTATTTATTTTAAATTGAGCCTTTAAGCTTAGCTTGTATTAAGCCACTATACAATTTTGAATCTTTTGGGCCTTAGGTCATATCAATCAAAATTTAATGTTTCCTAGTTCCCACATATTGACAAACGACAACAAAAAATACACACAAAATAGCATGTAAAAACTTGGGCAAAATAGCAAACAAATAAAAACACACAATAGCATTAAAGAATAGTCTCTCTGTCGCTAAGAAAGTTGGGTTCTTTTCCCTCTTCTCTTAGGCAGTAGAAGTTTTTTGTCCCTTCTCTGAAGGAGAGTTTGTTTTTCTTGTGTCCTCTAGAGTTACCAAGTGTGCCTCTTGAGTTTGTTGGTTTGTTTTTTGTTCGAGGTTTTGGGAAACACTTTTACTTCTTCTGTTACTCTCCTACACAGTATTACTTCTCTTTCTTTTTCTTCACTGCTCACCATGGAAGACCTCACTAAACATTGGTTTGAATTGTCTCTATCCGATAGAGAACATATTGGTTTTGTCCTTCCAAAAATTCACAAATCAGGGGAATACATTATAGTAGCAAATTTTTTAATTTCACGCTATCTCGTTATGGAGGCAGTGATTCGTACTTTTCAACAACGATGGAGGTCGGTGAATGGTTATAAAATTCGAAATCTAGGAGATCATATGGTGCTTTTTGTTTTTGACAATAGTCCAAATGTGGAAAGGATAATTGAAAATCAGCCATGGGGTTTTGACAAACACCTTGTGGTCTTGCAAACATTTGAAGTGTTTTCAAAACTAAAAGACCTAGTTTTTGATAAAGCATTGTTTTGGGTTCAGATTCATGATATTCCTGTCCTCTTCATGTTAAAAATGGTTGTAGAAAGCATTTTCGAATCCATTGGAGAGGTCCGAAGGTCACCTAAATCCACAAATGATAATGGAGGTAACTTCATTCGGGTACGTGTCACAGTGGATGTTACTCTTCCTTTACACAGGTAAGGTGTTCAAGCTAGAGAATGGGGAGAAATCATGGATCTTTTTTCAGTGTGAGAGGAGTGGTCATTTGAAACACGATGACGAACAATATGAGCTTTGGATTCGAAGCAAGAGCACTTTAACCACTGATAAACAACAGTTCGGTTCCTATCTCAGAGTGGCACCATATCAGACAGGTGGAAGAAGGGTAATTCTGGTGCCTAGGTACTTTGGTCAGGAGGCGATTGAGAAATTTTCATCGAAGGAGGGAAGTCCATCGGTTGTTGCAGTGGTAGGGAAACTTGATATGGTAACTGAGGGCGATGAGGAGAGAATTAATGTTGTAATTAATTTAAAAGGCTTGGTAACGGCAGAAACAAGAAAGGAGTGTGCAACGAAAGGAATTAAATCTCATAATATCAAAATTCCAAATTTTTCTCTCCCTAAAAAGTTGGGATTGATATTAATTGAGAATTATGGCTCCATATCAAGACACCCAACAATGGTTGATTTGGAAAAGGTGGATAAACTGAAGAGATTAGTTGAAACGGAAAGATTACTTGAAACGGAAACTCTTTATTATCATAAAAGCTTGGATTCTACTCTTCCTAAAATTTCGGGATTGAGTTTCAAGGATAATAAATCTCCTCCAAATCCAGCTAGTTTGGTAACGTGCTTGCGAGGAGATAATGAGGGGAGAAGTTGCGGGTCTGATGCCAATTATCCCACTTACTCTGATCACGTGTAGGTCATCAATTCAGTGTCACAACAACTTAATCATTCGTATAAGTCCATTGAAGTGGAGGCCATGACAGCCATCAGACATCTAGAATTCGCGGCAGAGCTGGGCTTCGAGAAAGTGGTAGTTGAGGGTGACTTAAGCATTGTGATGAATGGTTTGAAGACGAGCTTGTCTTCTTATAGTTTTGCTTATTTCGGATGTGTGTTTTTGAGAACCTTTTTTCTAAATTATCCTACTTTTATGTTAAGAGAGAGGATAACAAAGTTGCACATTATTTGGATAAACTAGTAGTAAATTACCCAGATAATGTAATATGGATGAAGGATGTTCCACCATTAGTTTTCTCTTTTGTTCAGGCTGATTTAGCCACCGTTTTGGAATAAAATAACTCAGTGTCTTCCTTCTAAAAAAAAAATAGCGTTAAACATTTTTTTACCACCTGTTATACCACACAAAAACAATACAAGTAATAAATATTTTCAAAATGCCTTAGCCTTAGGATTTGGGCAGTACCTTAAAAAGACATAAACAAATCAAGAAAACTAAAATAGTCATAGGCATAAAAGCTCATCTCAACCTATTAAACCTGCCAATCATTTCACACAGCAAGTAACAAATTTCAGTAAATAAATCACAACCACACAACAAGTATGGCAACAACAGATAAGAAGAGCATACTAAATATGTGTGTGTGTGTGTGTGTGTGTGTGTGTGTGTGTATTACACTTAGTAAGCCATAAAGGCAAAGAAGGAAAAAGGAAGAAGGGAGTTACTGCAATTTTGTAAGGTAGTAAACCACTAAGGTAGTAAACTAGTTACAATATTTCCAGAAGTATATATAATTAGTTACAATTATGAAATACCTAAGTATTTCCAAAAAATAGCTTTTCTAAAGTATAAAGAACAACTACTCTATTCTCTATAGTTAATTCAATGACTTGTAGAAAAGAAAACTATTTTTCCTTTCTATAAGCAAGAGTTGATTTTAAGTTAAAAAAAAAAAACAATATATATGTCCAAAAGAGCTTCCAACATGTATCCAAAATGTGACTTTCCTCCTACAATATAAGGGGAAAAATAATATTCATCAATAATATATTAGGACAAGACAAAAAAAACTATAGAATAAGTGAATAACAATAAGGGCAGTAACCAAAATCAATAAAAAAGGCAATAACCAAAATCAATAGAAATCATAGAAAGGGCAGAAACTTACTCGCCTTGAGCTGAAACTTTTGCTTGAACTGGAACCTCCTGCTATTACTTTATTTTTAACTAGAAAAGAAAAGGAAATGAAGGCAATATATTAAATTTTGTTTAAATATAAGACACATTTAATAACACTTAATAGAAAAGAAATTGGGACCAAGACTTGAAGCCAATTTTGAGCACAAACAATATTTTGAGCTATGAGAGGATAGAGTGGACTCCGAAATGGATCAGGTATGAGCCCTCTGGTACTAAATACTGACTTATAAGCAAAAGTAGAAACAGGTATAGCCAACACATCCCTACCCATTTCGGACAACACTTGATACCTATTTGAATTGGCCTTCCACCACCCCAATATCTCAAATTTCACATCCCTTCTACCTTCACAATTTTCAGCCAAATATTTTCAACCTCATTGCTACACCCTATGGACTGCTTAGCCTCCAAGAAACGCTCATATTTAGACCATCACATATAGATCGGTACAACCAATTGCATCACCTTCTATGTGTGTTGTCTTACTCCCACTTGGTACTTACACATTTGGTGAATCAACATAAGAGTAATAATCATACAACTTGTCCAAGGTACCCCTCACCAAATTATTCATCTCATTAGCCACTTCATCCCCATAAATTTAAGAAAAAGAAAAATTCAAAACCTCATTTTCTTTCTTGGATTAAGAACCACAGCTAGATACAAACGATGATTACTTTTATCCCCTTTCCCCCTAATGCTTATCAAATTTAGATTCTATTTTAGTTGCCATATTTTTCAAGAGGAGGTTTTGAGATTTAATTAAATGAGCAATATTTTCTTGAATAACAAACATCTCATCAAAGAAGGTATTTGAAATAACATACAAAGAATCGGAGAACTTCTTTGTTGCATTGTAAAAAAGCTTCGAGAAACCCACAACTGTCCTACAATTTTGAAAATCAATTCCATTAGGAGATTCCAAAACACCACTATTTTTCTTATCATAAAGTATGATGAATAACTATCATCCTCAAAGTCCATCTGTATAAACACTTTCTCAAAATTTTCATCAGTTTCTAACATGAGACGGGTAGAGTTCCACCTAGTAAGTACATCTCGACAGAGCAGACACTTGGAATCAATACCTAACCTCTCCACAAAACTCCTAAAAGTTTGATTTCTATTTGGTGAGGACTTCACATACCTCATGCTTCACTCACCTTAGCAACGGATGCATCAATTTCTTTCAAACCATCCCCTACAATTAGATTTAGGATATGTGCACAATACCTCATGTTTAAGAATTTAGGTTCTAAAACAGTCCCCTTCCAATCTTTAGTTACTGTTTGCTAAAGCTTGATGAAGGCACCATTTGAGGTAGTATTATCCATTGTCAAAGAGAATATGCCATCAATACCTCACTCATGCAAACACAACTCAATCTTTCTACCTGTAGTCTCCCCCTTGTGGTCTTCAACTTTACAAACATTCAGAATTCTCTAATGCAACTTCCAATCATCATCGATGAAATGACATATGAGAGACATATAATTCAAATTTTGAATGCTAGTTTATGTGTTTGTAGTAAGGCACACCCTACAAGCCTTCAAAGCCTCCTTTAGTTTCTCTCTCTCAACATTATAAATTTCAATCACATCTCTAGCCACAGTTTGACAAGATGGGATATTCTAATATGCAACTTAGGGCCTGTTTGGTATGTGATTCCAATTAACAATTTTCAGTGTTTAAACACTGAAAACTATGGTTCTTAAAAAAAAAAAAAACGCATTTGGTAAGGGTATTTTTTTAAGAGTATTTGAGTTACGTTGCTCATTTAAGGGTGTTTAAATACTAAATTTGGAAAACTTCTCTTATCAGTTTTTAGATTTCAAACAACGTTGCTCAATGACACTTTTGTAAATATTTTGAAAAACATGAGGCCCACTTGATTAGACAACTCATCAACAGACTTCCCTATCTCCAGCGCCTATTGGCCCTTTTTCTCTCTCTACCCTTTTCAATTCACGCCAAAGACAACCTTCTACAAACCCAACGCCTTTCAAAATCATCTCTCTCCCTCTTTCACAACAGATGTACTCCATCATAAATTCATAAATTCAATTATATTTGTTGGTTGCTCGATCTTCTTGCTTTTTTTTTTTTTTTTTTTCCCTTGAATCCTCTAATAAATGGATATTCTCTATTTTACCATGTCAAACAATTGAGCCTAAATGAGCACGAGTAGTGAATGATGGTATGGTATGTGTTTTGGATTTTTGGGTTTGGACTTTGGACTTGTTGCTCAACCATTGCTTGTGGCTGCCTGTTTCGTACTTGGTGGGGTTTCATTGAGTTCATTGATGGTGATGTCGTGGTGTGGTGGTGGTGGGAAAATGAGTAATTTTTGGTTGAGCTTTGTTTCTTAATGTTCATTTTCTAGGCTTGTTGATGGGTTGCTCAAATCTTTTTCTTCATTTTTTTTTTCTGGGTTTGTGTTTGTTTTTTGCCATGTTCAACCCAGATCCGTAAAAAACTAATAAAACTTTATAGTAGTACTTCCAAGGTTAATAATAATAATAATAATAGCAACAACAACTTTCCTAAACTAAAAGTTGAAAATTGTGACCATCCCCAACTCTAATTCTTTAATGGTGGTGGACCTTGTTTGTGTAGTTGTGGTTATAATAGAGAAAGAAAGAGAGAGCAGAGTGGGATGGATCTAAGGAGCCTTTCATTTTTGGTAATATGAATTTCTCTCTCCTAAAAAAAAAATTGTACCGACTTGTCAGCTTTTTTAAAATAAAACACACATACCAAGCATACAATTATGGTTTTTAACACACTGAAACATGTTTTTTGAAACATGGTACCAAACACATTTTTTGCTTTATGGATACTGTAAACACGTGTTTCAATAACACTTTTTAAACTACAGTTTTCACATCATTTTAAATCCATGCCCCAAATCTCCAACCAAACGGGCCTTTAGATTGTAAGGTAGTCAAGAATATTTAAAACCCATACCCTTCAACAAACCTAAAAGGCAATTTATCTACTATAATTATTTTGGCAAGTGCCTTTCTAGAAGCCTCAACAGTAAAGGCTGTTGGCACAAGCCTCACATCATTTTAAATCGATGCCCCAAATCTCCAACCAAACGGGCCTTTAGATTGTAAGGTAGTCAAGAATATTTAAAACCCATACCCTTCAACAAACCTAAAAGGCAATTTATCTACTATAATCATTTTAGCAAGTGCCTTTCTAGAAGCTTCAACAGTAAAGGCTGTTGGCACAAGCTGAAACCATTTCTCCCCATCTATTTTGGATTCAAACACTAAGGTATTTTTTCCCTTTAAGTGCATCTCTACTATAATCATTTTAGCAAGTGCCTTTCTAGAAGCTTCAACAGTAAAGGCTGTTGGCACAAGCTGAAACCATTTCTCCCCATCTATTTTGGATTCAAACGCTAAGGTATTTTTGCCCTTTAAGTGCATCTCTATTAGGGTTCTTAAGACAATTTGGCACATGAGCCAATAAATTAGTAGTATCATGCCCCTTACTATCAGTAGGATAGGTTTTTTTTGGCAATAATTGCAGATAGCCTTAAAATGACTCTCACTAATCTGTATTTTTTCAAAATGATCCTAAGTAGAAAACTTTTTCCTATTATTACCACAACCATCTATTTTCTCGCTCACCTTGCCGTTACCTTTAGGTGGAAGTAGGGGGAACCTCAACAATAGTTGGAGTGGTAGCAGGTTCAGCTTGGGCAGTAGGTGTTATTGTTTGGGTAAGGGGTGCATTACTAGAGAGTTCCATAACCTAACAACATCAAATTTAGAATTAGCAAACCACAACAAAAATGATACTATTATCATTCTACAACAACTACTACTACTAATAATAATCATAACAATCATTCAAACAAACTCCAAACTTGTCCATAGGAGTTGTCCAAAGCAAGAAGGCGAGGATGGCTGTATTTAGCTAAATGGTCGTCCAAAAGCATATGGGTTGTCCGTAAAGCAAGCACCTGGACGACCCCTAAGCACTTATGAAATTCTATGGAGAAGTATCTGCAAGAGCCAGTAAAATTGAACCACATGTTATTATTTTAAGGCATGAGTGAAATCCTGGTTCATTGCTATAACTTCCTACTCAGTACTTAACTTCCAACGACGGTTATAGAAAAATATTTGAACTCCTATAACGGTTGAGGGAGATAACCTTAAACCCTCTGACCTCCTCAAATATAGGGGAAGTTACAAGACAAGTAATTTCTTCAAGAGCACACTACATAAACACCCATTCATGACAAATAAAGGTAAGTTTTGACACGACTCCTGAAAAGGGGGAACTCTAGAATTTAAGAAAGAAACTAACTTAAGCATCGGAAGGTTCTTGGTTGGTCCGCCCCGGTCACCTTTGATCGTGTGTTTTCTTTTTCAGGCCTTTCAAGCAATTACTAGATCATTGAAACCCGGAGCATTCAGCCTACTAATTTTTCATGCATCATCAGTTGGTGCTGTCTGTGGGGATGATTAATTTTGTGTTTTGCAGTTTATCTTTCTCTAATAAAAGGCTGTATGGTTCAAACAAGATCAAGGGCCACTAGCCTAGGTCATTAGGAGAGTAGGGACGCTTCTAGTAATCCCCATCGAGATCATCAGTCAGCACCTGTCATGTAACCACCTTCTATCCAACACATATAGTCCATGGCAGCCGCCATGGCGGAATTGACCCGTCAGAACCAAGAGTTGACTAGGGAGATTAGTCTGAAGAGGCAACACCATGAAAGATACGCGAAAGGACTAGCCTAGAGTCAAGAAGATAGAAGAGAGCATGCTGAACCTGAGAACCAATCAAGGGGTACCACTTCACGAAGGGTGCCACACTTGGAAAAGGAAATGGATCAAATGAAGAAGGCTATGGATAAAACAAGGGAGAACATGAGAAATGCGAATCTCGTAGAAGACTTAGTTCATTGAACAGATTCCCCTTTCATGGCTTCCATCAATAGTCACCCCTTACCTCCTAAGTTCAAGATGCCTTCTTTGAACTCATATGATGGAACGCGTGACCCTTTTGATCATATTGCCATCTTTAAGACTACGATGCTCCTTTAAGGAGTTCTAGATGAAATTATGTGTAGAGCTTTTCCTACCACCCTTAAAGGGCCAGTAAGAGTGTGCTTCAGCAAGATTCCTTCGAACACTGTGAGTTCTTTTGAAGAATTGAGCAAGTTGTTTGTTAACAATTTTATCGGAGGATAAAGACATTAGCCATCCTCGTCCAGCCTGTTGACCATAAAGCAAGGAGAAAATGAAAACCTGCGGTCCTTCATCACTCATTTCAACCGGGAAGCCCTAGTAGTAGACGAGATGGACAATAAGTTATTATTGGCAGCCTTCCAAAATGGAGTTAATTCTGATTTATTCATCCATAAGCTTTATGAACAAGAGCCTTAAACCATGACTGAACTCGTCCATTTAGCCCAGAATTTCATGAATGCGGAGGACACAATCATAGCCAAAAAGAGGAAGTGAGCTGAGCGAATGGAAGCAGATCTCCCACGTAACCTGAACAGGGTCCTCGTCCAAAGAAGGCCCATATGGGAGAAAAGAAAGATCGAGACAATAAGAAGGTAAGTTCTTCAGCATGAAGTCAGCAATATACACCCTTGAACGTGACACTTGAACAAGTGCTTATGCAAATCAAGGACGATCTATCCTTGAAGTGGTCGAAAAAAATGAAGGGAGATCCCAACAAGCACAATAGGAACAAGTATTGCTGCTTCCACAGAGACCATAGGCATGACACGAATGAGTGTTTTGATTTGAAGCAGCAGGTAGAAAATCTCATCAGGCAAAGAAAATTAAGAAACTTTCTTGGACGAGATCACAAAGACGAAAAGTTGAAGGAAAAGCTAGAAGAGCCGTCACGACCCCCACTTGGAGAAATAAGATTCATCATAGAAGGGACCTCGACAGGACAATCTTCCAAATCAAGGAAGACATATCTGAAGGTAGTGCAAAACTTCCAACTTTCTGGACGATTACCAAGGACGAGGGAAACTAACGAGCAAGCCATTACGTTCATGGACGAGGATGCTGAAAAAGTTCACCATTCGTATGACGATGCGATTGTCATCACGTTGCTCATTGTTGATTACATTACTAGAAGGGTGTTGGTAGACAATGGAAGTTTGGTGGACATCCTATATTACCCAGCTTTCAAACAAATGAGGCTTAGGCGAGATCATCTTCGTCTAGTGAATTCGCCCTTAGTAGGATTTGGAAGGATGAAAGTGCAGCTTGTAGGTACAATTACGTTACCTGTGGTGGTAACAGCTTATCCACAACAAATAACTAAGGAGGTAAACTTTCTTCTTGTAAATTGTTTGTCGTCATACAATGCTATCATTGGGAGACCTACTTTAAACAATTGGAAGGCAGAAACTTCTACCTACCACCTATCAGTCAAGTTCCTTACAAAATACGGGGTAGGACAAGCGCAAGGAGATTAAGGCTGCTAGAGAATGTTATCTAGCCATGTTGGCTATAGACGAGCATGTGCAGATGATGAATATAGAAGAAAGAAAGGTCACCGCGGAGCCCACTTAAGTGTTGGAAGACGTTTCCTTAGATGATAACCCTAAAAAGTATACAAGGGTTGGAGCAAACTTGGAGAAGAAGACGAAGTAAGACCTTGTCCAGTTCTTAAAAAAGAGCATTGATGTGTTTGCATAGAGTCATGAGGATATGCCGAGTATTGACCCAAGTTTCATTATCCACCACCTGAACATGTATCCTTCCTCCAAGCCCGTCCGTCAAAAGAAAAGAGTTTTTGCTCCTGAACGAGATAATGCAATCAAAGAAGAAGTCCAAAAGTTGACCATGGCAAAATTTATCCAGGAAGTGTATTACTCAGACTGGTTAGCTAATGTGATGATGGTTAAGAAGGCTAATGGAAAATGGAGGATATGTGTGAAGTGTATTACTCAGACTGGTTAGCTAATGTGGTGATGGTCAAGAAGGCTAATGGAAAATGGAGGATATGTGTGGACTTCACTGATTTGAACAAGGCTTGTCCAAAGGATAGCTATCCATTACCATACATTGACCTGCTAGTGGATTCGACTGCAGGTCATAAATTGTTAAGTTTCATGGACGCCTTCTTAAGTTGCAATCAAATAAGGATGGACGAGGCGAATCAAGAGAAGACATCCTTTATTACCAGCCAAGGCTTGTTTTGCTACAAGGTGATGCCCTTCGGTTTGAAGAATGCGGGGGCAACTTATCAGAGGTTAGTTAATCATATTTTCGTCCACAGATCAGACGGAATGTGGAAGTCTATGTAGATGATATGCTGGTAAAGAGTTTGGACAAGACAAAGCATCTGGATGACCTTCAAAAGACTTTTGATATGCTTAAACGGTATAACATGAAGTTGAATCCAAGCAAGTGTGCTTTTGGAGTTTCGTCAGGAAAATTCCTTGGGTTCATGGTTTCACATAGGGGAATTGAAGCAAATCCTGACAAGATTCAAACAATACTAGATATGGAGCCATTAAGAAATATCAAAGAAGTCTAGTCTTTCACCGGACGTGTTGCTGCCCTTAGCAGGTTTGTTTCTAAAACCATTGACAAGTGTTTACTATTTTTTAAGGTTCTTAAGAAAGCATTTGAATGAACGGATGAGTGTCAAAAGGCCTTCCAAGACCTCAAAGCCTACCTCACAGCGGCTCCTCTCCTAAGCCCGTCTGTACTAGGTGAAAAACTATATTTGTATCTGGCAGTGTCCCCACATTTGGTGAGCTCAATGTTGATTAGAGAAGAAAGGATGATACAGAAGCCGATTTATTATACAAGCCGAGCACTAAAAGGACCAAAAAGGACGATCACCCTTGATATAAAAGCTAGCCTTTGCTTTGGTTACAGCTTCTAGGAAGTTAAGTCATTACTTTCAAGCTCATGTCATCAATGTCCTAACAGACTATCCATTGAAGAAGGCAATGAACAAGTTAGAAGCCACAGGACGACTAATCCAATGGGCCATAGAACTCAGTGAGTTTGATGTTAGGTACCAACCAAGAAATGAGATAAAGGCACAGGTATTGGCGGATTTCATTGCAGAGTTCAGCCTCAATCAAGGTGAGCTAGACGAGATAGACAAAGCACAGAGGTGGGTCGTCAATGTGAATGGCTCGTCCACATTATATGTAGGGGGAATTTGAGTTATACTCAAGTCTCCAGAAGGAGACAAGTTAAAATATGTAGCCCGTCTGTATTACCAAACCACCAACAATGAAGCTGAATATGAAGCTCTCCTTAAAGGATTGGAATTGGCCAAGTCCTTAGGCGCGGAGTTGGTAGTCGTTCAAGGAGATTCTTAATTGATTATTAATCAAGTGAATGAGATGTGTGAAGCTAAGGAAGATCGGATGAAAAAATATCTTAGTAAGTTAAAGCAGCTTGTCAAAAAGTTTAAAGAAGCTAACTTTGTTCAACTCCCAAGGGAGGAGAATGTGGAAGCAAATGCTCTGGCAAAAGCAACTTTAGCAGAAGGAGCTATGGACGAATATTATAAAATCCAATACATGCTGAGCATAAATCTTCTAGAGGTACAGCAAATTGAAGGGGAAGAAAATTGGATGACTCCAATAGTAGTACATCTCAAGGATGGAAGGCTCCCAAAGGATAAGGACGAGGCCAGGAAGTTGAGAATTAGAGCTACCAAGTACATCCTCATAGACGAGGTTCTGTATAAGCAAGGTTTCTCTCAGCCTTACTTAAGGTGCTTGGCCCCAGATGAGTCAAATTATGTGTTGAGAGAAGTCTATAAAAGAGCCTGTGGAAACCACTCAGGAGCAAGCACTAGTTCATAAATTCTTCTGAGCAGGTTACTGCTGGCCAACTATTCAAGCAGACGCAAAGGCTTACGTCAAGATGTATGACCAATGTCAACGCTTCAGCAACATCCCTAGGCAGTCATCAGAGTATCTCACCCTAATGATGACCTTATAACCTTTTACACAATGAGGATTGGATATCTTGGGTCCATTTCCACTTGGAACCAGGCAGACGAAGTTTTTAATAGTAGAGATTGATTTCTTTACAAAGTGGGTGAAAGCAAAACCCCTAGCAAAGATCACACAGCAGAATGTCAAGAACTTCGTCTAGAAGAACATTGTATGCAGGTTTGGGGTGCCAAGGATATTAATATCAGAAAATGGACGACAATTTGATAACGCACTTTTCAGGGACTTCTGCGAGCACTTGGAGTTAAGAATCATTATTCCTCACCCTCCCACCCACAAGAAAATGGTCAAGCAGAAGTGACAAACCAATCCTTGTTGAAAATTATCAAAACTTGGCTTGAGGGGAGAAAGGGAGTATGACCAAACAGGCTACCCAGAGATTTATGGGCTTATAGGATGACTGTGAGGACCCCCACAAAGGAAACTCCATTCAAACTAGCCTATGGAAGTGAAGCAGTGATACTTGCAGAAGTGCATATAGCGAACCACAGGATGATGAAGTATCAGGATGAGGATAACAAGGAGCAGCTTCTCCTCAACCTTAATCTGATAGACGAAGTAAGGATGGACGCAGAGCAAAGGACTGTAAGGTATAAAAACCTTATAGCTTGACAATATGATGCAATGGTCAAACCCAGACGCTTCAACATTGGAGACCTCGCTCTAAAAAGTGTTTCCTTAGTAACTAGAAACCCAACTCATGGAAAACTGGGATCTAATTGGGAAGGACCCTGCATGGTTATTAATTAGGAATGGCAACGGGTTGGGTTTGGGCCGGGTTTCTTTATATCCGGACCCGACTCGCGGGCTTAAACATATTACCTAAACCCGGCCCGTTTAATAAACGGGTTTTTTTTGTTGCACCCAAACCCGCCCAGTCGGAGCCCGCGGGGCCCGCGGGCCCCGGTCCAAAATCACAAACAAAAAAATTCGTATAAACCTAAAATCAAAATTATCACAGGACAACATTTTCTTGACAATTTTCTTGGCATCCAAACGGATGCCAAGATCTAACAAACCAAGATCTGGTTTGGATGCCAAGATCTAACAAACCAAGATCCCAGAAATTTTGCAAATCCAGAAATAAAATTAGAAAAATCTGAAAATCCCACCAACAAAACACAAAAAAAAAAAAAACCCAACAAATTTGGCTCACAAACACAAAACCCAAACCCAAATTTTGTTCACAAAAACACGAAAAGAAAAAAACCCAAACCTATCCAGTTGTGGGTCTGTAACGACTCGTGATGGTGGCTGGGCTTGAGAGTTTCACGGTGGCTGAGAGTTACGTGATGGTGGCTGAGGGGTAGTTCACGGTGGTTGAGAGTTTCGTGATGGTGGCTGGGCTTGTTGGCGAGGATTGTATGGTGGCTGGGCTTGTTGGCGAGGATTGTCTTGGTCGCTTGAAGCTTGATGCTTGATGCTTGAATCAGTTGAATGCTTGAGTTGAGATTGAAGAGTGAAGCTGAGTAAGGTTGAGGCGTGAGAGGGTGAGTCGAAGAGATGAGAGTGTGAGGTTGAGAGGCGGCTGAAGAGATGAGAGTGTGAGGTGAGATTTTAGGGTTATAACTATATATACATGAGGGTATTTTAGTAACTATGTATATATATATATATATATATATATATATATATAAACGGGTTGGGCCGGGTCCGGGTTCGGGCCGGATTTTTGTAAAAACCCGGACCCGACTCGGACCCGCTTCGGGTTTTTTTTTTTAAACCGGTACTCGACCCTATTTTTTATCTGATCGGGTAAAATTCGGCCCATTAGGGTCGGACCGGGCCGGGTATCTGCGGGTCGAGCAAAAATTGCCATCCCTATTATTAATTGCAAAAGGCAAGGGTTATATTAGTTGGAAGCCCTGGATGGGAGAAAGCTAGAGCACCCTTAGATAGTCAAGCATCTGAGAAGGTACTATCAATGAAGGGTCAGCCTGGACGAGAACCATGGACAAAGTTGAAGTGTTTCCCTCGTGTTTACTTATGTTTGTTATTATTTCGCATGTTTTAAATATTTTGTTCCCCTAAAAAGTGCATTAATCTCTAATTTATGCACTGTCTAAGGATGGGTTTGTGATGGATGAAGTCATATACTAAGTCTATATAAGTATTTTTAATTCCCTAAGGCACTAACTCCTAAACATGTGCCATGCTTGTGGACGATATTTATGTAATGTATGTACAGCTTGGGTTTCCAATTTCTATGATGTGAATCTAATCTCCACAACTTCATCCACAAGAAGGCCAAGGCCTAAGATGAGTAAAATCCCTAGACGCAGGGAAGTATCGTCTATTAAGCTTTCCTTGAAATGAGGATAAAGCAGAGAAAAATAAACTTAGGGAAAATCTGTTTAAACAATAGACAGGATAAAGCCTCGAGTGTATTCGTCCAACCAATAGGCGTCGACGTTCATCCACGCAAGAATATTCAATTCATGGATATAAACGTCCAGCCAAAACAATCAAATCCCTGGACGAGTAAAGCTGGCAAAAACTCATACCATTCATAAAATGAGTTGTACTTAACAAGATTTAAAAGAATGGTGAAAGTTTTGAACATGAGTTTATATTAACATGAACGAGCTAAATGCCTTCGTGAATGGACGAACCACAAACCATTATAACATGGATGATGTAAATAAAGAAAGACATGTCCATACAATAACATATTCAACAAAAAATAAAGTGATGGAAATAAACATTCAGTCATCAGTTCAAAAAGGGTAGACAACCACCGTCCAAAAATCCTTCTAAAAGAAAAGCCTGAAAAGGCAACTATTTAAAAGATTGTCCTAAATAATATGAACGAGTGAAATGTACTTGAACAATTTTAACTAGTCCTAAACAATGGACCTCATAAAAAAAGAAGAAGAAAAAAGACAAAGGGAAACTAAGATTTAAACTTTCTATCTTCACTGTGGGGGGTCATCTCCAACGTCCTAGTTAGGCTGAGTGGTGATGCCATATTCAATGTTAATATCTTCAGATCTCATCTGAAGGAGAAAGCTTGTAGCAGCACCAATGTTGAGGTTAATGGAGCTAAAGTCAACTTCAGGGAAGTTTTCCATAGTTTCCATTCAAAAATCTTCAAAGCCCGCTGCGTAGTTGGTGTCCAACAAATTAGTGAATTGTTTAGATGCTCTGAACTCCACTACCGCGTCTTCTTTTGCCTTGTTAAGAAGGGCATTCAGCTCGTCATTCCTCTTTTGAAGGTGCTCAAAACGAGTGTCCTTCTTAACAATATCAGCTTTCAGCTTTTCAAACAGGTTCTGCAGCTCCTTGGCCTCGTCTTTAGACTTTGCTGCCACCTCAGCCTAGCCCTTGCAGTCGTCTTTGACCTCCTGGATCCTCGTCTCAAGCAAAATTCTCGTCTTGTCCAGCTACGTGTTCTGCCTAGACGCTGCGATGAACTTTGACATTGCCTAAAAAAAAAAAAATTTAGACGAGAAAAGCTTAAAGTGACAAACAAAGCAAAAGTGAAATCACATACCTTGAAAAGATCATGAACACCAAAATGTTCAAAATCTTTTAAAAGCATATCATAACATGCAACTACGTCCTCACCAGACACAACCTTCTCAAAACGTTCCCAGCCCAAGTCCTCGTTTTCAATAAGGTTCATAGGAACCCTTTGAGAAGGCTGAAAGTTGTCATGGACGGAGGATCTCTGGCAGGCTCAGATGAGTCCACATTGAAAATTTGGACGGACGGCTGTTAGGAGGTAGGAGTAGGAAGAGTAGGCTTGACAACACCAATCTTGGACGGCTTGTTTTTCGCCCTCTTCTTTTTGCGACGACTTGGAAGATTTTCCAAGTCAACCGCCTTCGATAAGCTTTTTCTTTTATCCCCCATAACAAGATGAGGTTGAGATTGAGCCTTAGGTCTGGCTACCTCGTCTACCACCTCCTTCCCCTTATTCTCCTTCATGGTTGCCATCCTTGAAAGAAAAGCATAAAATATGAGCTAAAAAGTATAAGTCAAATAGTGTTCAGGTAATTTCTAAGTGAAAAGAAGACTCACATCTACTGACAGTAAGCTCGTGAGCTAAAAAAAGAAGACTTATGTCTACGAATAGTAAGCTCGTGAGCTAAAGCTTCTTTAGAAGGCTTAGGACCTAGTCCCTAGGTGGCAAGACGTTGAAGACTTACTAAAGAATGAAAAGCCCTATCAGTGTATAGATGAGACCTTTGGATGCATTCAAGATAGAACCTACTCAAATGTGGTCATCTAACACCTGCAAAAAAAAAAAAAAAAAAAAAAAAAAAAAAAAAAAAACAACAACAACAACAAAGAATTGTTAGACGATTATAAACAAAAATAAATATAATGATAATAAAATGATAACAATAATAAACATACCTTCAGGACGAAGGTTCCCTAACTCTCCCGTATAGGGGGCAAATGGATCCCTGCCAACTTCAACAGGGTGTCTAGCCCAAAAACCAAAGACGAAGAAAAACTCTGTCTTCTAGTTTCTATCTGAGGTAATAAGAGATGTTATAAGCCTACAATCTTTTCTCTCTGGCTGTGAATTGATAAAAACCAAGGGATTGGTTAATCTCTGAGGGCTTGTAGCAGTAAAGGAACTCGTCTATAGTAAGAGGACGATCCCCTTAAAATGCCTCCCTCCACAAAACTTGCATAGAGACAACTAGCCTCCATGCGCTAGGATTAAATTGAAGTATCCCTAAACCTAACCTGGTGAGTAACTCCCTAGCAAAGACATTAAAAGGCAACCTCAAACCTCCTAAAAGGTAAGCCTCATAAATACCTACACCAAAAAGGGGTTGACAACATCACTCCCCACGTACAACTAACCTAGGGTTTAGGTCATCAGGAATTTGGTACTAACTCCTAAGGGATGCTAACCTGTTTTCATCCGTCTTAGAATGGACCCCTACAGCATAGCTATACACTGTCTCAACCTTGTCTTGAAGGGTGGACGAGGGGGAACTTAAGGTACCAGCCCTTGACCCAAACGCTGCCCTCATCCTAAGTTGTTCATGAAGGACCTCTAATGGAACCCCAAGAACATTGGATGTATATACCTCGTACTACTACCATTACTACTACTAGTGCTACTACCATTACTATTAGAGCTATAACTAGTTGTGTTATGATACTCGTCTATGTCTTTATCAATACTATTGCTAGACGAGGAAACAAGAATCTCAGACATTTTGAAGAAAACTTAAAACCTAAAGACGAGGATGAAGAGAATACCTGGATCTAGACATAGGGAGACTATAGACGCAGAAAAACTTCTAGACGAGGCGCTAGATGACAAATGTCAAGGAAGAAAATTTCAAAAATGTAAAGGGTAGGAGAGGAATTCTACCATTTATAGGCAGTGGAATTTGGCATCTGAAATGACGTGACCAACCAAAAGATGACACGTGGCATACTCCTTGAAAAAATGAATCGACGCGACCAGTCACCAATGAGATCATGGCACTTGTCACACCTAACCGCTGACATAAGGACACACGTCCAAAGAATAGCATTAGGCTATATAATACTCTAGACGACTCATGGACAAGGGGGCAACTGATGGTAAGCTGAGAATTGAACCAATTCCAAACTCGTCCATAGGAGTTATCCAAAGCAAGAAGGCGAGGATGGTTGTACTTAGCTAAATGGTCGTCCAAAAGCATATGGGTCGTCCGTGAAGCAAGCACTTGGACGACCCCCTAGCACTTATGAAATTCCTTGGAGAAGTATCTGTAAGAGCCAGTAAAATTGAACCATGTATTATTATTTTAAGGCATGAGTGAAATCCTGGTTCATTGTTATAACTTTCTACTTAGTACTTAACTTCCAACAACGGTTATAGAAAAATATTCGAACTGTTATAGCGGTTAAGGGAGTTAACCTTGAACCTTATGACCTCCTTAAATACAGGGGAAGTTACAAGACAAGTAACCGCTTCAAGAGCACACTATATAAACACTCATTCACAACAAATATAGGTAAGTTTTGATACGACTCCTAAAAGTGGGAACTCTAGAATTTAAAAAAGAAATTAACTTAAGCATCGGAGGGTTCTTGGCCAGTCCGCTCCGATCACCTTTGATTGTGTGTTTTCTTTTTCAGGCCTTCCAAGCAATTACTAGATCATTGAAGCCTGGAGCATTCAGCCTACTGATTTTCCATGCATCATCATTGGGAAAAATAAATAAAATGAAATAAAGAAATTTTATGTCATTTACAATATCATATTCACCTATGAATCCTTCACATTTTAACAAGGCATTCAAGTGACCACTAAAGCATGCCTCAAATCTAGATATTACTATAACAAACAAAGAGACCTACACGCAATAAATCATAGAAACAAACAAATGAACAACATAAAACCAGCAAATTAATTACAACAAGAGCTACAAGTTTTACATTAGATGGCAAACCTAAAATCATACAAGCATTCAATTTATCTACCCTAACTATGTTGACAATTTGTCCCTTCCATTAGGTTCCATTAAATAGGTATCAAGTGCTGTCCAAAATGGCTAGGATGTGTTGGCAGTACCGGTTTTTACTGTTGCTTCTAAGTCATAATTTAGTGTGTGTTTGGATACCGCTTATTTTGCTGTAAATTAAAAACTAAAAAGAATAAAAAAATATTTTTCAATTACTGTTCATCACTGTTTATTGGCCTAATTTCACTGGTCATGGCCAATGAACAGTGCATGATGCGCTGAGCTGAAAAAAAAAAAAAAAGAATCGGATGAAAACGCAAACATGGGAAGCGCAAACGTGCTTCCCAAACGGACCTTTAGTACTAAAGGGTATTTTGCTGTAAATTAAAAACTAAAAAGAATAAAAAAATATTTTTCAATTACTGTTCATCACTGTTTATTGGCCTAATTTCACTGGTCATGGCCAATGAACAGTGCACGATGCGCTGAGCTGAAAAAAAAAAAAAAATGAATCGGATGAAAACGCAAACATGGGAAGCACAAACGCGCTTCCCAAACGGACCTTTAGTACTAAAGGGTGCATACTTGATCCATTTCGGAGTTCACTCTCTCCTCTCATGACTCAAAAGCTTGTTTGTGCTCAAAATTGGCTTCAAGCCTTGGTTCCAATTTCTTTTCGCATATCAAAGGATGAGGTAGAGGCATTAGAGGATGAATTTCATGACTTTGGTAATATGTTTAACTTCCAAACTTCTTGTCTATTAAGTGTTATTAAATGTGTCTTATATTCAAACAAAATTTAATTTGTTGCCTTCATTTCTTTTTCTTTTCAAGTTATAAATCAAGAAGCACAGCAGGAGGTTCTAGTTCAAGCAAAAGTTTCAACTCTATTAAAGGTATCTAAATTAGTGTTGATGACTGATCACTGATCGGGTAAGTTTCTGCCCTTACTAATATTTCTATTGATTTTGGTTATTGCCCTTTTTGTTATTCACTTGTTCTGTAGTTTTTGGTCTTGTCCTTATATATTATTGATAAATATCTTTTTGCCCCTTGTATTCTAGGAGGAAGGTCACATTTTGTACAGGAGATAGACTTTTGGATACATTTTGGAAGCTCTTTTTGGACATATATATTGCTTTTCTAATTGTAAATCAACTCCTGCTTATAGAAAAGAAAATTTATAGTCTATAGGTTTTCTTTTCTACAAGTCATGGGCTTAACTATAGAGAATATAGTAGTTGTTCTTTAATGCTTTAGAAAAGCTTTTTTTTTTTGGAAATACTTAGGTATTTCATAATTGTAACTAAAAATATATGCTATTGGAAATATTGTAACTAGCCTACTGCCTTGGTGGTAAACTGCCTTACAAACTTGCAGTAACTACCTTTTACCTTCTTTGCCTCTATGGCTTACTAAGTATGTATATTGTAGTATGCTATTCTTATCTGTTATTGCCATACTTGTATGTGGTTGTGATTTATTTGCTAGAATTTGTTACTTGCTTTGTGGAATTGTTGGCAGGTTTAATTAGTTGAGATGGGCTTTTATGCCTATAACTATTTGTGTTTTCTTGATTTGTTTATGCCTTTTTAAGGTATTGCCCAGGTCCTAAGGCTAAGACATTTTGAAAATATTTATTACTTGTATTGTTTTTATGTGATTTAACAGGTGCTAAAAAATTCTTAATGCTATGGTGTGTTTTTATTTGTTTGCTATTTTGCCCAGGTTTTTACATGCTATTTTATGTTTATTTTATGTTGTCATTTGTTAATATGTGGGAGCTAGAAAAAATTAAATTTGGACTAATATGGTTTGAGGCCCAAAATATTCAAAATTGTGTAGTGGCTTAATACAAACTAAACTTGAAGGCCCAATTTAAAATAAATAATGTAAAAATTGGCTCATCTGATATATATATATATATATATATATATATATATATATATATATATATATATATATAAAAGGTTCAAAAATTTATAAATCCTTGTAATTTAGCAAGCCCATTAATTTGGGCTAAAAAGGCTCTTAAAAAATAGAATTAAAAAAAATTCATACAAATCTACAAACTTGGCCCAATTTGAAACCCAGAATCGCCTAACCGATGAGTTTGACCTGCTCAACCGATAACCCAAAACGTTGGTCCGACTTGTATGTTTGGTCGAGTGCAGGTCAAATTTTCAGTCACCCGACCCAATTAGGTCGAGTATGGGTCAGACCCAAACTTGAGCTGGCCTGACCCGTGGACAGCCTTAGTTTCCACTTTTGGTCTACTTACTCTTTTTATTTATATATAAAAAATTATAAATACATTTTTATGTTTAACACTTTCAATTAAAATAAAGAACTTGGAAAATGTAAAAAATCGTCAAAAAAATTAATTATTTTTTCTTTGTTCCTAAAAAATTTATAAGAATATTTCCTAAATTGATGCGTTTCATATATATATATATATATATATATATATATATGTATGTATGTATGTATGTATGTATGTATAGATCTGCAGTAACTTTTGTAGGCCTGAATAAGGCCGAGTCTCTATCCGAAAGGTTGATTCACTTGTACTTGAATCCAGCGATCCAAAATGAATCCCCCAATAAGCCGACCCACATTCTCAGGCCCAAAGTCACCTAATAAACGAGCTGTAGTGTAAACTCAAAATAGATAGTGTTCTAGATCCTTCCAAAGAAGACCCGTTAACAAGTCCAAACTCAAATGCGAAGGGGATTTCCCATTCTATTTCTACATATATTGGGATACTTTATACACAAAAAAGAGTCATTCTAGACGCTTCTTCCAAACTCATCAGAACCCTCCAGACTCAAGGACTCCACATCTCTAGTCTTCTTATAAGAACCCTTATTTTCCTTCTCTTCTCCCTCTGACTTCACGCTCAAACCTTAACCCTCCTTAACTCTCTGTTCCATAGCTTCCTTAACACTATATTTTGTCTTTTTACTCTTTTGGGTTTCTTCAATTTTTAGCATTTGATCAATGGCGAAGTATGGTGAGGGAGACAAGCGTTGGATCGTGGAGGAGAGACCCGACGGCGCCAATGTCCACAACTGGCACTGGGCCGAGACCGACTGTCTCGAATGGTCTCGAAACCTCTTCTCCAAACACCTCTCCAATCTCACAATCCTCGACGGCGAAGGCAACCTCTACATCAAGACCAAGAAGGTCGAGAAAGTCGAGGGCGAGGCATACGTGAATGTCCGAAAGGGAAAGATCATACCTGGGTACGAGATCAGCCTCACGCTTTCGTGGGAAGGAGAAGCTAAAGATTCTGAAGGTACTTCTTTGCTCAAAGCCGAAGGTCTTGTTGAGATCCCCTATATCTCTGATGAGAATGCTGGTGAAGACCCAGAATTCAAGGTCTCGGTTAAGGACGAGGGACCCATTGGGAAGACACTCAAGGACGCGGTGTTTGCGAAAGGGAAGCGTTTGATTTTGGATAAAGTTCGAGTCTTTGAGGAAACTATGGCTAAGGGTGGACCTGCCAAGGATGAATTGGAGGTCAAGAAGGTTGCGCCCAAAGCTCAATCGGGTTCGAATTCCAATTCCAATTCAAATTCAGCCGCTGCTGCTTCCGGGAAGGTGGCTGCGGCGGTGGCGAATTCGGCTGCAAAGCCGAAGGAGGAGGTGAAGAAGAAGAAGAAGGAAGGGTTTAAGACCATAACTATGACAGAGAAGTTTAGCTGTAGAGCTAAGGATTTGTATGAGATTTTGATGGATGAGAATAGGTGGAAGGGTTTTACTCAGAGCAATGCGAGGATTAGTAAAGAGGTGGGTGGGGAGTTTAGTATTTTTGATGGGTCTGTTACTGGGGTCAATGTGGAGTTGCAGGAAGCTAAGTTGATTGTGCAGAAATGGAGGTTTGGAAGCTGGCCTGATGGGATTCAATCAACAGTGAGTTTCGATTCGTTTTCGTTTTTGTTTTGGTTTTCGTTAGGTTTGTGACTGATGGGAATTTGTGTTCTCACTGGTTTTTGAATGAATGTTGCAGGTGAGACTAACTTTGGAAGAGCCTGAACCTGGAGTTACCATTGTCAAGCTGACGCATATTGATGTTCCCGATGAAGATAGGTGAGTTTTCGTTGACGGGTTTCTTTCTTTCTTTATTTTTTGGTTAAATTACATTTTAAGGGTTTTGAAGTAACAAATTGATTACTGTAACAAATTAAACACTATAGTTTCAATGGAATTATTAAACCTTGACTTTCAAAAAAGCCACTATGTAAATCTTGAGGTTCAAAAACGTAACAAATTAAACTTAATTCCATTTAAATGGAATGATATTGTGTTAGTGTTAGGAGCTTAACAGGGATTGAGATTTTGGAGTTTAATACAGACTGAGGGTTTAATTTGTCACTTATAGGGTTTAAACTGTATATTTTTTTTTTTTCATTGCTGTGTTGTGTGAGACTTTTGTTTTCTTGGATGGTGAGGCAGGTGAGCTGATTGGGTTGTGTTTGGATTGTTTTTGATTGCAGATATGGGAATTCGACTGTGGTGGAGAATACTGAGAGGGGATGGCGGGATCTTATTTTCCATAAGATACGGGCAGTTTTTGGTTTTGGAATATGATTTTTTTTTAAAGATAGTATCCCTCTGAACTGTAGGATTTTAATCAGTCTCTCTTTTTCAAATATGAATGAAATATTGACATTGTTCAATGTTGTGGAATGTCTTGATAACGTGATTTTTGTACTGTATTTCAAACTTAATTATCACCCCTTAAGTGTTCTCAATAGCAAAAATTTGTTGTTGAAACTTAAAGAAGTTTGGTCTGTCATGAAATATGTGTCCTGTTAAGATTATTTCTCTAGCCTACTTAGGATGTACTTAATGTTTTCATTCCTATACTGCATTCATGATGTTGGAACTCATTACTGCCTTTTTCAATTTCTGCTTCTTGTGGTGTGAGAAACTGTTGTTCAAATGCTATATATAAGCTCGTACTTCTATGTTAAATGTCATAATTTATAAACTCGTATAAGCTCGTACTTCTATATAAGCTCGTATTTCTTATGTTGTTGGCAATTGGCGATGGTGTTGTTGAGCAATTTCAGGAGTCATAATTTATGCGGAAGTTTTTTTATTAGCTGGTTGGAGGCTTTTTTGGTTGCTCTAGCATCTTTTAATACTTGTTAGTTGGTAGCAAAGCCAGATTCTGCTATAAAGGAATAGAGTTTGTCTTGGCTTGCTCTCTTTAACTATGCAAGAAACTTCTTTAGGTCTATGTTTAACCTTTAGTTAAGTCTATCCAATGTCAGTAGACCTTAGACTCAATTTGAGATGAACTTTTAATAACAGATTGGCTCAAGTAGTGCTTGATAATTCATAAAGATTTTGAGGGGGTTGTTCAAATCTTGTCTGTTTGATTTCAGCACTTGCTTAGTGTGATGGATTATGAGTTGAGATGGAGATAATTGGAAGATATCTCTCCACTAAGAGAAGGGTTTCCATTAATCCTGATTGTCTTTTTGCCTCAAATTTTCAGCGAGGGAATTGGGTTTAAGACTTAGTTTGAGTGGAAAATATGTATTGTTGTAGTTTTTGGTGGTACATTACATATGTTGTAGTTGGAGGGGCTCTTGTGTTGCTGTGGATATTCCTCTCTGTTTTTGGATTGAGACTTGTTAGGGAAACCTTTTAGGGTACTGTTGGTGACCCTTGTTTTAGAATTTGACTGTTCAATTTAAAAACTATGGTGTTGTCTATCTTTTAGGGTTTCCATCATGCGTGCAGTCTTGGGTCATTTGTCTACAACAGGGAAAAATTTTTTAGCTTTGAAGTTCTAGGTAGGTTGAAGTGATAGGTATGTGATTGAGTACTTAAAAAAGGCATGAGATTGATTCTTTAATGAAGTTAGGGAGTATATATATATAATGATGGTATAGTGTGTTGACTAAATTTATGAATCTTAATTTGTATAAATAGAACTATGAATGGTGGTGTTTACATGTGAGGAGAGTCTATGTGGGAAGGCACTTCAGTTATTATGGTTTTAAAATTGTTAGTATAGTCATTAAAATTGAGGGAGGTTGGTTGAGAGATTTTTTGACGTGATCAAATAGTAGTTAGACAAAGGTTGAGAATATGGGAGTTTATCTGTCCGTATAAACTAGTAATTTTTTATTTTTTGAGAAGCCAAAGGTTGGACTGGTTGAACACAAAAGAGAAATATTTATCTACCATGCATCAAAGACTGATGATTCTGCTTGGGGCTTCTGTTATGATCCTATTGTCCCACGTTGCTTAATTATAAGCTTAAACATGAGTTTATAAGCTCTTGGGTTTTCAAGGGTGAGTTCTACACATGAGTTTGTAATAGCTTCATGTTTTGGTTCAAGCAGAAGCAGCAGTGAAAAAGAGAAGCGGAATTCATGACAATGCATTGAAAGTTTTTACAGAACTGTGTCAATATGCCTTTCACGACCTTAGTTTTTTGTTGTTGTTAATAGAGTGAGAAAAATTATCTTATGTCTTGTGCCTTGGTTTTAAATGCGCTACCTGTGTACATTATCATCTTGTTCATGTTTTTCTTGTCTAGAGCCTTTTTAACTGAAAATTGAAGATATTTCTACATAGGTAAAAGACCTGATCTAGGGTCAGTTATTGCTTAGGAGTCTGGACGTGATAAAATATGGTAAGCAGCTGTTTTTAGTACAGCATTCATGGATGTTTGAGGTGACTACGGGTATACTAGTTGTCTCAGAAAGACGCGGTGGGAATTGGTTTGATGGAGAATTTATTTAATGATTGCAGTTCATATGTGACCAAGTTGTATAGGGAGCTCTCACTATTAACCGGGGAGTGTTTGAACGCATAATTTGTGTTTATGCTGTGTACCACTGTTGACTGTACCTTGTACCTAGTGGAGCAGGTGCAACCAAACATTCATGAATTTAATAATTCTGGTATTTGGTTCCTCCCCTCTGGCAACGTTTGGAGTATTTCAGCTTTTCTTTGACTAGTAGGTTGAGATTCTCATAATATATACTGTTCTAGTTCAAGGCAACTTAACTATGATAATTTCAGAGTATATTTGGGGTTAAATGTGATTAGAGGTTAGATTGATTATTCTTAGGGAAATGTTAATAGGTGCTCAAAGTGCATTTGTTAGTAAACCATTTTAGGAGAGTTATTATAGGAAAAGAAAAAAAAACAATTAATGTTTTGATAGTTTTTTCTCTCTCATAAAAGTGATGCTGTAATTTTTCTAAAATGATTTGTTAAATATTGCTCTAAGCATGATCCTTTTTCTTCTGCTACCTGATTTTATTGCTTCCAGTCGGCATGAAAGATACTCATAATCCAACATAATGGATGCTGCATGGTGTATTTTTTGCCAGGTAAAGATGGCTAGTATTGAAAACTATGATTCTCTTTGGAATATGGCGATTATGTTAAGTGCTAAACTGACATTTGTCTAAATCAAGTAGATTTTAAATTCTGATGATTAGTTAGACCAAAACACCATTAATGTCACTGACACCAGCGGAGTCCACTTGTGTTGCCTAATTTGGCGACAAAAGCCTACTGTTGTCACTATTTAATGCCTTACCACCGAAGTTGCAGTGTAGCACGAGGGAGAAGATAGAAGTTGATTGAGACGGAATTACTGGTTCTGCTGCTTCTACATACATGCCTCTTGCAAGGATTTTGAGAAAGGCAAAGAGTCTTGAGTGATTGATGTAGTAAGTTTCTTTTAGAGAAGGTGGCCACCATTCTCAAGGTTGGATGGTGTTTCAAGCCATGGTCCAAACTACAGTCTGAAAAGATCATTTAGTGTGTGTGTGTGTATTTTTTTTTTTCAAATTTGGTGAGAACATTAACAGTTAAATCAAACCAGCCAAGAAGGCGGTAGTAGCAATTTGAAAATAAAATAATTAAAATAGAACCAGCCAAGAAGGCGATAACAGCAATTATATTAAACACAAAGCTGAAAGTAGTTATTATTGAAAATAGACAACAGTACTTACAGTAGCAGTGGTTACAAGATTTTAACAGGTATAAGGCTTGAAACTAGTTCTAGTTACAAGATTTGTAGGGAATTAGTAGTGAAAATTTTAGAGGAAAATTTTAGAGAAGTATGTCACTTTCCGGAAGGAATTCTCTTAAGAAAATTCTGAGTCTTAACATAAGGGACATTCTCTTTTATATATGCAAAAAAAGTAGAAGTGTTCAGTAACAGTGAACAGTAAAAGTGAACAATAAAAGTAAACAGTAACTTTTTACTTTTCAACTCAGGAGTCCGAAACTTCAGTTCAAAGAACCAGTCTTTGCTATTTTGACATTTTGTGCCGAAAGTAATAAAGTGATCATAATCATTAGGAATTAATTTTATCAAAAGTGACTAAAAGCATCATCAGATTCCCTTGTAATGGGAAGCAAGCAGCGCAATAGTTGAGACTTCACCAACGGTAAACATTGTAACATTTTGGCCGT
Organism: Lithocarpus polystachyus; assembly: GCA_033629205.1. Classification (NCBI taxonomy): domain Eukaryota; kingdom Viridiplantae; phylum Streptophyta; class Magnoliopsida; order Fagales; family Fagaceae; genus Lithocarpus; species Lithocarpus polystachyus. Next base: position 29,605,289 of record CM066168.1, on the reverse strand, counting down.
TGTGCAGGCCAAACAAATAGGAGAATCAACTTCTGCTAAATCAGGAGTGTCTTTTTCATCATGACCATATTAAAAATCTTGGTTTGAGATGCCAAAGATTTTTAATTGTTTTGGCATCTCAAATCAAGATTTTTAATATGGAAGCTATCAGGAAGGGACTTCCTCAGAACTATATGCAATTAGGGGAACAACGTTAAACAGTAAATCGCATAACCTGTGCCATTGCTACAGTTATGTGCTTCTCAAATCCATGAGACAACCAGAGCAAGCACAAATACTAATGACAGGAGTGCTAGTTATTGACTGCACATTGTTTTTTCTTGTAAAAAGTTGGGGGAGGGGATTCAAATGCATATTCTCTTTGAAGAGAGAAATGTATTGTGTCATTGAAGCAAAAGGTTCTTGATACTTATTGACAATACATTACAAGATGGTTTGTGTGGGAGTTGCTTGGGATTTCTAGAATACTGTAATTTCCAATTTTATGTTGTGAGCTTTTCTGGGTGGTGTGCATCTTTTATAGCTTGAATGAATTTTCTTCTTCTTCTTCTTCTTCTTCTTCTTATTTATTTATTTATTTATTATTTTAAATTATTTATTTCTTTATATTAATTTGAATGATGCAAGCAATAAGATGGGGCAGAAGAAAATATTTCATCCCTTAAGTTTATTACCCAGAACATAAAGTTTTTTTTTTTTTTTTTTTTTTTTTTTTTTTTTTTTTTTGAAGCTTGAAGAGATATATGGCCTGTATCTCTACTTCAATCTTTAGTTAAATCATTCAAAATCCATTATTTTGGAATTTCAAGACCATTTCAATTAATTATTCTAGGACTGATCTTTGTATCAAGAGGTCTAGGTTTAAGAATTTCTACAAAATCCTTGTCTAGATAAGTTATAGTTGTTTCTTGTTTGAGGTAATTTTGTTAATTCATGATAGTACGAATGATTCTAACCTTTTTACAAACTCCCAGAAGAAGTAGATTTTTTTTGTTCAGATGGATTGCAAGGTCTGATGACCACTAATTAAGAGAGAAACTATTTAAAAGAGAGTTTATATGGAGCAGAAAACTATATTTACATTTGTTGGCTTTCTGACAAATGAATTGCATCCCTTATATAGAAGAAGGGAGATCGACAAAGGTAAATTACAAAAATAAAAAGGAATGACTAACAATTGCGTTTGGTTGGTTGGGGTCATTGGGGAAATGGAAAATGGGAGAAATAAGGGGGAGAAAAAATAATGTTTATGTTTGTTTGGGTGGCAGGGGAAAAGAGGGCAGAAAACTGGGTATCTTTCACCCAAGGCCACCAAAATGCTATCTCTCCAATTTGGAGAGAAAACATGAGAGAGAAAGACTTTGGTTGGTTCAATTACTTTTCTATCTTCCTTATAGCTTTCAATTATCCACCCCAACCATATCTTATATATTATGTAATAAGAGTATAAGATCCTCTCACTTTTTTCCTCAATTAAACTAATGAGTTTTTCATTTCTTCATTTTTCCATCCTAACAATCAAATAAAGCAACAACTAGTACAATATATTATCACTGCCGCTGTTGTTGCCTCTATAGACTATAGGTCATATCGTCTGAAGAAAGACCAGGGGTGGCAGGTACATACAGCCGATTAAATAGTTGTTTTGAGGCACTGTGTTAGTTGGTACTTTTGGGTCCGGAGTTGCTAGCCCAAATGTCCAATGGGCCCATCTATTGGGTTTTCACGCAAATTTTAGCTAGACTAAAACTGGTTAGTCCAATGCAAATGCTTGTTCGTGAAGATGCCTTGTTTGTGAACATGCTAGTTGTTAATTTTTTTCGAAATTATTTATAAATTATACTTATTTTATATACATACTTGTCCAAATTAGATAATTTGAAGGAAAAAAATGTAATGTAATTAAGGGTTGGTTTGAATTCGCTCTACTATGGCCAAGAGTTTGCATTTAACCTACCAACCCTAACTAAATCTCTCATGCTGGTTTTTAATAAGTTAATGAGTTAGGTTAGACATAGGGTTCTCTCTCTCTCTCTCTCTCTCTCTCTCTCTCTCTCTCTCTCTCTCTCTCTCTCTCTCTCTCTCTCTCTCTCTCTCTCTCTCTCTCTCTCTCTCTCTCTCTCTGGGCTTGGCATGAATTGAACAAAATTTCAACCCAAGTAATGTGATGCAACACAGGAGGGGATGTTTTAGACTAAGGGGACCATGAACCCTTGAAATATTACTTAAAAAAAAATATTAATATTACTAGTATATGTAAATATTTTTTTAAGTTTGGATTCGTAAAATTTATATTTAACCCTTCTAAAACTGAAAACGTTATGACAAACTAATGCTGGTCTAAATAATCTAAAAAATATTGTTTGTCATTATAGTTTGCTTGTTTTATATTTGAAATCCAAAGTTAAAAGTATGAGATTTTAGGTTTTGAGTGATGTTGTGTGTCTAACTACACTTAAAGGATTGTTAGGATGCTTTTTATTATTATTATTATTATTATTATTATTATTATTATTATTATTATTATTATTATTGTAAGGGCGCAATTCGCATTCCTAGCCCACAAGATGGATAGACCTAGGCCCAAAAAGTCCAGAACAATGAATTTATAAAGAGTGAATTGGGAAAACTGGGCTTTAATGTGTTGAGAGCAAATATAATAGATCCAGATGACCAAAAGAGAAAGGACAAGATAGATTTATTCAAAGAAAAACGTCATTGGCTCAATCCAAAGAGACTAGTTTCTGTATATTGATTCACAAGTTAGTTACAAACTTAGTTCTAGGTTACTATAGTGTTTCTTTCTTTCTTGTTTCGATCCTCTTTCTTTTGGGTATCTTCTTCCATTTATACTCTCCTATCTCTTCTTCTTTGCCTTCCACGTGCAGACTAGGTGACTGGTGCTGATACTTGTCCCATCAACATTTTTCATAAGTCTTTGTGTAGTAACTGTAAGGCTGAAAACCACTGTTTAGTTATCACCTCCACATGAAAGCGGACAGAGGGTTAGTTGCAGAGCATTCAATGCGGTGGTAGCAGCTTTCTCCTTTGATATTTTAGGATCCTCCTTTGCTATACGTTTCTGCAATATTTATCTGTTCTAACAGAGCTTTCTGGAGTGTTCTCCTAAATGGAAGACCACCAAATGAACCTTAGCTTTGGTTATCCGAGGTGATATTGATCCTCGGCATTACCTCTCAGGTCACTATATTCAAAACTAACTTTTTTATCTATCAACACAGACTTCATTGATAGAGTTTACCCATCCTTGGACAAATCTTAGTCCTCAGCTTTGGGCTCTAAGCCCAACATGTACATGGATAAAGAATTCTTGGCCCAATGCTCCTACAATTATTATTATGTTTTACTTCTTCTTTTATTTTTATTTTTTTGATTTCTTGGCAAAACTAATTGGTTTTTTAAGTAAGAAAAATATAGGACATATAATATTAAAGCATAAGACTTTCAATTTTTTTAGTTTATGTTATATTCTTTATAGAATAGTTGCGGAATCCCAAAAGTTTAAAAATCATCTTAAGTGGGGTGAGCTGAGGAGCGACAATAGTTGTATTTCTACCTACTTTTTCAATTCCTACTACATGATACACACTCATATATGCAATAACTTTCCATGTGCAATAACTTCTCATTTGGTAGATAATATTGCTTCACAAGACACAAAATTTGTTTATGTAGAAATATATTAGTTGAGGGTTGTGACTCTTAGAATTGATATACATATTCACAACAAACATGTCTTTTACCCAAGGGTGCATACTTGTATAAATACCCTAAGACAATTATTTGAACAAATTACACAATTTCCCTCTCAACAAACTCATGTCCCTACATCTATGAAGTAACATCATTCACCAAATGGGAAGTTATTGTATGTGCGAGGGTGTGCCATGTTCATCACAATTGTATAAAATATTATTAAAATGAAGTTTAAAAAAAGAAAACATCAAACCTGTTATCCAAAAACATCCGATAATAATTAGCACAAACTGTTTTTTGAGAAAATTCAAAGGCAGAAAATAATTTGGTCTAAACAACACGAAATTCAATGAATTTTAGAGCATTCAACGAAAGGTTTAACTTTATGCTGAAGCGACAAAGTATTGATTGAAGTAGAGGAAAAAAAAAAGGATTCACAGCAATTACATCAAATTTAATTTTCTTACCGAATTGGTATTCGAACTCTAGCCAGAAAACCCAAAAAGAACTTAGCTCACAACGATATCACTGTCGCCTCTGTTGCCTCTATAGTCTATACTACAGGTCATATCGTTTGAATAGAGGAAAAAAGGGAAGCAGCTGAGGATGGCGGTTCTTTTGGATCTGTACTGTAGTTGCTAGTCCAAATGTCCAATGGGCTCATCTATTGGGTTTTTGCTCAAATTTTAACTGGACTAACTGGCTAGTCCAATGCTGATGCTTGTTTGTGAAGATGTCTTGGACTTAGTTCAATAACTTACTTATACATACTAGATTGCCAATACCCTTCTAAATCTCAATACAAACACATAAGCAAAGTATAACAATGTAGAAATCAACAAGGTCCCCAACTTACAACTAATATATATATATATATATATATATATAGAAGTTCAGTGAATTTTATGGGTACCCAGAAAAGAATTTAGTTTAAACAACACGAAATTCAACAAATTTTAGAGCATTCAAAGAAAAGTTTAACTTTATGCTGAAGTGACAAAGTATTGATTGAAGTAGAGGGGGAAAAAAAAAAAAAGGAGATTCAGAGCAACAACATCAAATTTAATTTCTTATCGAATCGCTATCCGAACTCCAGCCGAAAAAACCCAAAAAGAACTAACTCCAAATGATATCACCGCTGCCGCTGTTGCCTCTATAGTCTATACTACAGGTTGTATCATTTGAAGAGAGGAAAAAATGGAAGCAGCTGAGGATGTGGAAATATACTACATAAACAAAACTTGTTTATGTAGAAATATATTAGTTGAGGTTGTGACTCTTAGAATTGATATACATATTCACAACAAACATGTCTTTTACCTAAGGGTGCATACTTGTATAAATACCCTAAGACAATTATTTGAAAAAATTACCCAATTTATATAATTTCTCTCTCAACAAACTCAAGTCCCTACATTTGTGAAGTAACATCATTCACCAAATGGGAAGTTATCGTATGTGCAAGGGTGTGCCATGTTCAACACAATTGTATAAAATATTATTAAAATGAAGTTTTTTTTTTAAAAAAACATCAAACCCGTTATCCAAACATATCCAATAATAATTAGAACAAACTGTTGTTTGAGAAAATTCAAAGGCAAAAAAGAATTTGGTCTAAATAATACGAAATTCAATGAATTTTAGAGCATTCAACGAAAGGTTTAACTTTATGCTGAAGCGACAAAGTATTGATTGAAGTAGAAGGAAAAAAAAAGGAGATTCACAACAACTACATCAATTTTATTTTCTTATTGAATCGGTATCCGAACTCCGGCCGGAGAAACCCAAAAAGAACTCAGCTCCCAACAATATCACCGCCGCCACTGTTGCCTCTAAAGTCTATACTACAGGTCGTATTGTTTGAAGGAAGAAAAAATGGAAGCAGCTGAGGATGTAGAAATGCACTACATAAACAAAATTTGTTTATGTAGAAATATATTAGTTGAAGGTTATGACTCTTAGAATTGATATACATATTGACAACAAACATGTCTTTCACCCAAGGGTGCATACTTGTATAAATACGCTAAGACAAATATTTGAACAAATTACACAACTTATACAATATCTCTCCCAACAAACTCAAGCCCCTACATTCTCTCTCAACAAATTCAAGTCCCTACATTTGTGAAGTAACATCATTCACCAAATGGGAAGTTATTGTATGTGCGAAGGTGTGCCATGTTCATCACAATTGTATAAAATATTATTAAAATGAAGTTTTTTAAAAAAAACATCAAACCTATTATCCAAAAACATCCGATAATAATTAGAACAAACTGTTGTTTGAGAAAATTCAAAGGCAAAAAATAATTTGGTCTAAACAACACGAAATTCAATGAATTTTAGAGCACTCAACGAAAGGTTTAACTTCATGCTGAAGCAACAAAGTATTGATTGAAGTAGAGGAAAAAAAAAAAAAAGGATTCACAGCAACTACATCAAATTTAATTTTCTTACGGAATCAATATTCGAACTCTGACCGGAAAAACCCAAAAAGAACTTAGCTCCCAATGATATCACTGCCGCCACCGTTGCCTCTATGGTCTAATCTATGGGTCATATCGTTTGAAGAGAGGAAAAAAGGGAAGCAGCTAAGGATGGCGGTTCTTTTGGATCTGTATTGTAGTTGCTAGTCCAAATGTCCAATGGGCTCATCTATTAAGTTTTCGCTCAAATTTTAGCTGGACTAATTGGCTAGTCCAATGCTGATGCTTGTTTGTGAAGATATCTTGGACTTGGTTCAATAACTTACTTATACATACTAGATTGCCAATACCCTTTTAAATCTCAAACAAACACATAAGCAAAGTACAACAATGTAGAAATCAACAAGGTCCCCAACTTACAACTAATATATGTATATATATATATATATATATATATAGAAGTTCAGTGAATTTTATTGGTACCCAGAAAAGAATTTGGTCTAAACAACATGAAATTCAACAAATTTTAGAGCATTCAAAGAAAGGTTTAACTTTATGCTGAAGTGACAAAGTATTGATTGAAGTAGAGGAAAAAAAAAAAAAAAAAGGAGATTCACAGCAACTACATCAAATTTAATTTTCTTACCAAATCGGTATTCAAACTCGGGCTGGAAAAACACAAAAAGAACTCAGCTCCCAATGATATCACCATTGCTGCTGTTGCCTCTATAGTCTATACTACAAGTCGTATTGTTTAAAGAGAGGAAAAAAATGAAAGCAATTAAGGATGTGGAAATATACTACATAAACAAAATTTGTTTATGTAGAAATATATTTGTTGAAGGTTGTGACTCTCAGAATTGATATACATATTCACAACAAATATGTCTTTACGCAAGGTTGCATACTTGTAAAAATACCTCAAGACAATTATTTAAACAAATTACACAATTTATATAATTTCTCTCTTAACAAACTCAAGTCCTTACATATGTGAAGTAACATCATTCACCAAATGGGAAGTTATTGTATGTGCGAGGGTGTGCCATGTTCATCACAATTGTATAAATATTATTAAAATGAATTTTTAAAAAAAAAAAACATCAAACCTGTTATCCAAACACATTCGATAATAATTAGAACAAGCTATTGTTTGAGAAAATTCAAAGGCAAAAAAGAATTTGATATAAACAACACAAAATTCAACGAATTTTAAAGCATTTAACGAAAGGTTTAACTTTATGCTAAAGCGACAAAGTATTGATTGAAGTGGAGGGAAAAAAAATGAGATTCACAATAATTACATCAAATTTAATTTTCTTACTGAATCGGTATCCGAACTCCGGCCAGAAAAACCCAAGAAGAACACAACTCCCAACGATATCACCATCGCCACTGTTGCCTCTATACTCTATACTACAGGTCGTATCGTTTGAAGACAAGAAAAAATGGAAGCAGTTGAGGATGTAGAAATACACTACATAAACAAAATTTGTTTATGTAGAAATATATTGGTTGAAGGTTATAACTCTTAGAATTGATGTACATATTCACAACAAACATGTCTTTCACCCAACGGTGCATACTTGTATAAATACCCTAAAACAATTATTTGAACAAATTACACAACTTATACAATTTCTCTCTCAACAAACTCAAGTTCCTACATCTGTGAAGTAACATCATTTACCAAATGGGAAGTTATTGTATGTGCGAGGGTGTGCCATGTTCATCACAATTGGATAAAATATTATTAAATTGAAGTTTAAAAAAAAAAAAAAAACATCAAACCTGTTATCCAAACACATCTAATAGTAATTAGAACAAACTTTTGTTTGAGAAAATTCAAAGGCAGAAAAGAATCTGGTCTAAACAACATGAAATTCAACGAATTTTAAAGCATTCAATGAAAGGTTTAACTTTATGTTGAAGCAACAAAGTATTGACTGAAGTTAAGGAAAAAAAAAAGGAGAATCGCAGCAACTACATCAAATTTAATTTTCTTATCGAATCGGTATCCAAACTCCGGCCGGAAAAACCCAAAAAGAACTCAACTCCCAATGATAACACCGCCGCCGTTGTTGCCTCTATAATCTATACCACTGGTCGTATCCTTTGAAGAGAGGAAAAAAGGGAAGCAGCTGAGGATGACGGTTCTTTTTTATTTGTACTGTAGTTGTTAGTCCAAATGCCCAATGGGCTCATCTATTGGGTTTTCGCTCAAATTTTAGCTGGACTAATTGGCTAGTCCAATGCTAATGCTTTTTTGTGAAGATTTCTTGGACTTGGTTCAATAACTCACTTATACATACTAGTTTGCCAATACCCTTCTAAATCTCATGCAAACACAGAAGCAAAGTATAGTAATGTAGAAATCAACAACGTCCCCAACTTACAACTAATATATATATATATATATAGAGAGAGAGAGAGAGAGAGAGAGAGAGAGAAGTTCTATGAATTTTATTGGTACCCTAAAAAAAATTTGGTCTAAACAACACGAAATTCAACGAATTTTAGAGCATTCAACGAAATGTTTAACTTTATGCTGAAGCGACAAAGTATTGATAGAAGTAAAGGGAAAAAAAAAGGAGATTCATAGCAACTACATCAAATTTAATTTTCTTACCGAATCGGTATCCAAACTCTGGCCAAAAATACCCAAAAAGAACTCAGCTCCCAATGATATCACCGCCGCCACTGTTGCCTCTAAAGTCTATACTACAGGTAGTATCGTTTGAAGAGAGGAAAAAATGGAAGTAGTTGAGGATGTAGAAATATACTACACAAACAAAATTTGTTTATGTAGAAATATATTTGTTGAAGGTTGTGAATCTTAGAATTGATATACATATTCACAACAAACATGTCTTTTACCCCAGGGTGCATGCTTGTATAAATACCCTAAGACAATTATTTGAATAAATTACACAATTTATACAATTTCTCTCTTTAAAAACTGAAGTAACATCATTCACCAAATTGAAAGTTACTGTATGTGCGAGGGTGTGTCATATTCATCACAATTGTATAAAATATTATTAGAATGAAGTTAAAAAAAAAAAACATCAAACTTGTTATCAAAACACATCCGATAATAGTTAGAACAAACTTTGTTTGAGATAATTCAACGGCAGAAAAGAATGACTAAACAACATGAAATTCAACAAATTTTAGAGCATTCAACGAAAGATTAAACTTTATGCTGAAGCGACAAAGTATTGATTGAAGTAGAGGAAAAAAAAAGGGAGATTCACAACAACTACATCAAATTTAATTTTTTTACCGAATCGGTATCCGAATTGCGGAAGGAAAAACCCAAAAAGAACTCAGCTCCCAACGATATCACCGTTGCCACAGTTGCCTCTATAGTCTATACTACAGGTCGAATCGTTTGAAGTGAGGAAAAAATAGAAGTTTCTGTGGATGTGGAAATATGCCACATAAAAAAAATTTGTTTATATAGTAATATATTAGTTGAAGGTTATGACTCTTAGAATTGATATACATATTCACAACAAACATGTCTTTCACCCAAGGGTGCATACTTGTATAAGTACACTAAGACATTTATTTGAACAAATTACACAACTTATACAATTTCTCTCTCAACAAACTCAAGTCTTTACATCTATGAAGTAACATCATTCACCAAATTGAATGTTATTGTATGTGCGAGGGTGTGCCATGTTCGTCACAATTGTATAAAATATTATTAAAATGAAGTTAAAAAAAAAAAATCAAACTTGTTATCCAAACACATTCGATAATAATTAAAACAAACTGTTGTTTGAGAAAATTCGAAGGCAGAAAAGAATTTGGTCTAAACAACACGAAATTCAACAAATTTTAGAGCATTCAACGAAAGGTTTAACTTTATGCTGAAGCGACAAAGTATTGATTGAAGTAGAGGGGAAAAAAAAAAGGGAAATTCACAACAACTACATCAAATTTAATTTTCTTACTAAATCGGTATCTGAACTCCGGTCGGAAAAACCCGAAAAGAACTCAGCTCCCAATGATATCACCACTGCTGTTGTCTCTATAGTCTATACTACAGGTCATATCGTTTGAAGAGAGGAAAAAGGGAAGTAGTTGAGGATGGCGATTCTTTTTGATCTGTACTGTATTGCTAGTCCAAATGTCCAATGGTCTTATCTATTGGTTTTTTGCCCAAATTTTAACTAGACTAACTAGCTAGTCCAATGCTAATACTTGTTTGTGATGATGTCTTGGACTTGGTTTAATAACTTACATACTAGTTTGCCAATACCCTTCTAAATCTCAAACAAACACATAAGCAATGTATAACAATGTAGAAATCAACAAGGTCCCCCACTTACAACTAATATATATATATATATATATATATATATATATATAGAAGTTCAGTGAAGTTTATTGGTACTCAGAAAAGAATTTGGTCTAAACAACAAGAAATTCAACAAATTTTAGAGCATTCAACAATAGGTTAAACTTTATGCTGAAGCGACAAAGTATTGATAGAAGTAGAGGGAAAAAAAAAAAAAAAAGATTCACAACAACTGCATCAAATTTAATTTTCTTACCAAATCGGTATCCGAACTTCGGCTGAAAAACCCCAAAAAGAACTCGTCTCCTGATTATATCATTGCCGCCACTATTGCCTCTATAGTCTATACTACAGGTCGTATCATTCGAAGAGAGGAAAAAATGGAAGCAGCTGAGGATGGCGATTCTTTGGATCTGTATTGTAGTTGCTAGTCAAAATGTCCAATGGGCTCATCTATTGGGTTTTCGCTCAAATTTTAGCTGGACTAACTGGCCAGTCCAATGCTAATGCTTGTTTGTGAAGATGTGTTGGACTTGGTTCAATAACTTACTTATACGTACTAGTTTGCTAATTTTATCGAAATTATTTATAAATTATACTTAATTAAATATATGTTCAAATTAGATATTTTTTTTAAGAAACTTCGAATTAGATAATTTGAAGATTTAAACAAAAATGTAATGTTATTAAGAGTTGGTTTGGATTTGCTTTATAAAGGTCATGGCCCAAGAGTTTGCATTTAGTCTACCAACTCAAAGAATTTCTCATGTTGGCTTTTCATAAGTTAATGGGTGTTTTTTTTTTTTTTTTCTTTTCATGCTTGAGTTGAATTGAAAAAAAAAAAAAAAAATTGAACTCAAGAAATTTGACGCAACCCACTGAGGGATGTTTAGATCAAGGGGACCACGAACCCCTAAAATATTATATATAAAAAATATATTAATATTACTAGTTCATGTAAATATTGATTTTAAGTTTGGATTCAAAAAATTTATATTTAACCCTTCTAGAATTGAATTCTAACCATGACAAACTAATTTTTATCTAAATAATCTAAAAAATATTGTTTGTCATTATAGTTTGAGTGTTTTATATTTGAAATCCAAAGTTAAAGTCAGAGACTTCGGGTTTTGAGTGATGTCTTGTGGCTAACTACACTTAAAGTGTAGTGCCCCAAAAACATAAATAATAATAGTCTATTCAATCTAAATAATCCATAAAAAATATTAAATAAAAGAAATTAGCAACCTAAAATCTCATTACAAATGTCAGAGCTCTAATCCACCAAAGAAAAAACAACCTCAAAATGATTCTCTAGTACAATGTTTAATGCCATAAAAATAATAATAAAATCCTTAGTTCCACAAAATAATTCGTAACTGTTGTCTTCCAAGAATCTTAACTCCAATAATCCCTCCAATGTATCTGTAAGAAGAAATAAAAGGGAGGTGAGACAACTTAATAAGTGGAATTCACTAACATTGGGGTGTGGGAACAAACCTTTTAAATAAATAATTCTTACAACAAATTCATAACTTGTAACTCATCAATATTTTATCATCAATATTTCATATAAAAGAAATATATCTTTATATTATGAGCTATCATAATATATATATATATATATATCTATATCATCATATAAACAATTTTCTAGGCTTTTATCGTGGTCAACGTTTATACCTCGTTGACAGGGTTGTGTTGTCCCCTTTTTGAGACTGAAACCTTCTTTTCGTCCCCTTTCTTAAGGATGGCTCATTTTGAACCTAAAGGTGCACTTCCTTGCTAAGGAGCTTCCTTTTTGGATCCTCAATAGTATACTCCTTTGCTAAGGATCTATCAAATGTGCACTGTCCCTTTTTCTAGGACCGTCCCTTGCTAAGGACTAGCTATAGTATGATTGTCCCTTGCTAAGGACTAAATACAATATTGAGCTTTAAATCACGACTTGCCATAGGTTTTCAAACATATTCAAGATGCTCACAAAAATAATCCATTCATAATTCTCAAAAATATAAGGATATATTCTCACATACAAGTTTAAATAAATTTAAGTTGTCTCACAAGTTTTTCATAAAATGAATAGTCAATGTGCACATCAAGCATTTATAAAATATCAATTTATATATAGAATATCAACATATTTTTTTGATATAAAATAGTTTAATAGTCAACACCGTTTGGGAAAACCCTTAAAATTAGTAAACACCAATTACCTTTTAGTTGCAAAAATAAAAGAAATCAACCAATCCCATCACTAGGTCCATCACCAAGAATCTCAAAACCTAGAAACATAAGGAACAAGCCCATTAATAACAAGACCTATCACAAAGTTTATCATCACATTTGTCTCAAAAATCCAATAGGATCCCCTAAAACAAATCAAATGCATTAATGCCTAGCTTGCCCAACCTAAGACAAGTACCCATTCCCAAACGGGAACCAAACAAGCATACAAACTCATAGTGCCACAGCACAAAACCAAAGCATTTTAATTCTCCATTGCAAGCAATGTGCACATATAAACATAACATAAAACACATCAATTCATAATAGGGGTAGCATATCTCATGAGTTGAGCACTAAATGATTAAACCAAGCTATTATTAGACTTAACTAAGTAAAACACATGTCGAAGAAAGCACATAAATTTACAAACCAATCCATTCAACAAAGATATGAAGTAAATTCCACAAAATCCTAGTATTTTCATCGCACTTTTAGATTTAATACACAGCAGGTCAGCCATTTTGTAAAAAATTTTTGGTCCACAAAAAGTTATCCGATTAACTTGAAATTAAATAGGGATAAGCTCTTATATGTGTAGTATGTACCATCAAAAATTCAACCCAAAAAGATTTTTCTGTAATTTATTAAAAATCATGTATTGCAGTTGACTCAAATCTGTTAGGGACAGATTTACAATTCCAAAATAAAATTACTATAATCTTAACACTATGCCAAAAACTTTCAAACTTGATTAACCTCAAAACTACATGTTTTAGCACATAATAACAACTATGAATGCAACCAATAACCTTATATAATAGTCATCACAACACGAGTTAAGAAATTCAATCCTCTAACTCATATAGGCAATTTATCAAACACTTGACATGCAACAAGCACATGCCCACATTCACATATGTCAAATCCAATCAAATGCAAAAGAAACACTTTGGAATCAACTCATGCAACAACAAAACCCATATAGCTATTCTAGGAAACCAAACCTCAAATACTCATTAATAAAATAGACAACCAAAACACCCCATTAGAGCAAACACCCCCAAATAGTTTGAAATTTTTGGATTTAATAAAAACTCTTGCTGCCCAAATCCTCATAACCCTCTAAACTTCCAATTCTCACCAAACCCATCAAGTATATACCATAAACATCATAAACTAACAAAGCCCAGAGGATTTCATAGAAGAAAATGACAGAAAACTTAGATTTTTACCTCATCTATTGAATTAACCAAACTTAGAGAGATGGTCTTTCATATGGGTTTGCCAAAATAGCCACTAGAACTCTTGGTGGTTGATTTTGATTGGAAAAGAACCTTCCATGAGTCGGCCAAGATAGAAATTTAAGAGGCAAAAGTGAATAAACTTCACATGAGGATGAGAGAGAGGATTTTCGGCCATGGAGAATGAGAATACCAGAGGAAAAAGGGAAAGGTGATGGGAGGCGGCACTTTAGAAAAATAGAGGAGGAAGCCAACGTGGGTTACACATAAGGCTAGGGCTAGGCTTGGGTCTTATCATAAAAATGCCCCCACTTAAATTATTTCCAAAACAACCTTTTTATTTGTTTATTTATTTTGTAAAGGCTGGGGTGTTACATAAAGGATTGTTTGGATGCTTTTATTATTATTATTATTATTATTATTATTATTATTATTATTATTATTATTATTATTATTATTATTTATGTTTTGCTTTTTTTTTTTTTTATTACTTGGCAAAACTAATTGGTTTTTTTAAGTAAGAAAAATATTGGACATATAATATTGTTGATGGCCAATTTTGCAAATCCATAGCCAAAAGCCCATGAAGAAGAAAGCCCAATGAAAAACAACGGCCCAAAGAGCAAGAGGGGTCCAAAGAAAGAAATGAAAGGGAAAATGATCTGTAATAGAATACAAATTTGCAGCAGGATACAGCTTTGCCGCAGAATACAGTTCTCTGGCAGAATGGCTTCGGCAGATGAAGATAAATTGGGCCCAAGACCCTTTTGATACAATCAACATTATCTGGCCCACAAAGGCCCGAATCCTTTTGTATAAAAGGACAGGCGTGAAAAACTAATATGAAGAAGCACGATGAAAAGAAACAAGGAACGTCAGGAAGGGTCAGCAACAGGAAACGCGTGAATGAAAGAAAAGTCAAACTAAAGGAAATGACAAACACAGCAGGAAGCACGTGAAGAAATAAGACAAAGACACACAGCAGAACAAAACAAAACTAATCTGCTACGGCAGAAACAACGTAGGAACAAGAGGAGACAAAAGTAGAAGACAGTGGAGCAAGCACAGAAGGGCCGAAGCTCCACCAACCTGTACCCAGCCAATACGAGGGAGGTGGGCCTACGGTCAAGGAGATTCAGAGGGTATGGTTTGGTGGTGGGGGGAAAAGGAGGTCAATATTTGGTTTCCTGCCGTGACTCCTTTTGGAAAGATATCCTGCTGAGATGGTATCTTACCCAAAAGAAGTAATAGATGGTTGGAATCATTTGATGCATGCCATAAAGCTAGGTAGTGAGGTAGCCCAATCCTTATCCATTTAAACCTAGAGGTAGAGGTATACAGCAGGAACAAACAAAAGAGAATTTTATTGTGAAATAGTGGTGCTGCAAACATCTACTGAGCAATAGCAGTGGTCGGGGCAACCAATGGGTTAGTGGGTAGTTCTAAAGAGATGCCCACAACAAACCAAAAATAGTTGGTGAAGCCCTAGGGGTAAAAAGGAGAAATCCCATTGAATTAGCTCACTATAAAAGGAAGGGAGGAGACCCAAAGGGAAGCACCGAAGGAAGGCACTTGGAAAGAGAGAATCACTTAGAGAAAGGCACCCAAGAAAAGAAAAGACCCAAAAGGGGACCAAAAAAGGAGAACAACCCACGGCAGGAGAGTAGTAAGAAACTAAGGGTAAAAGAACGGAGAGAAAGAAAGAAAGAAAATGGTAAAAAAAGAAGAAAGAAAACACGGCAGGAATAGGGGCAGGAATAGGGGCATGCATCAATAGACCATCTTTTCCCTCCCTCTTAACAAACCCACTCTTTGAAGTCTCCAAAGTTAATAGCTAGTAGCCATTTAGGCCCATTCTTCAAAATGCACAATTTTTATGGCAGAAGCCTATGACAAGGTTGTTTAAGTTGGGGTTTGGGTTCCTTCTTAGTTTACTTATTCTATGGGAAGATTCAATACTTGATTTTGATTGCAAATATATTTGACTTCTCTCATTATAACTTATATCTGCCGTATTTAGTCATTCTGTCGTAGCACATTTTATCACGTTTGCTGCATCAGTTGTCCTACTGTGATATCTTTCTTGCTGTACTAGTCATTCTGTTGTAGCACCTTTTTATTATATTTACCGTGTTAGCTATTATACTATCTAAACCTTTCCTGCCGAAACTTTCTTCTTTATTTGTTATTACGTGTTTTACTTTTGACGCAAACCCATCATTATCCTGCCATAAGTATATATATACGTATATCTTGCTTCTCATGTCCTGCAAAATATATATTATATATGCATATGTGAATACGTTTAAGTATATTTATATGTATATATTTGAGAATATGCTAACCCATGTAAGCTAACATTTGCTTGATTGGTATTTTATTTGGGTTTTAGATTTGTTTATGTGCAAAAAGTAAGAAACAGTATTTCTGTAGTAAAAGAAATGAAGAGTAGTCATCCACGTTGCCCAGCAAGAAGCTTTACTGCAAAGCAGAAAGTTTTGCTGCATAACAGAAAAGTCGGACCTACGGTAGAAATTGGAGAAAAGTTCCTTCTGCGGCAGAAACTAGAGATAAGCCCAGCGGAAAGTTTTGCTGCATTGCGTAAAAGTCAGACCTACGGCAGAAACTGGAGAAAAGTTCCTTCTGCGGCGGAAGCAAAAGATAAGCCCAGCAGAAAGTTTTGCTGCATAGCGTAAAAGTCAGACCTACGGCAGAAACTAGAGAAAAGTTCCCTCTACAGCAGAAGCAAAGGATAAGCCCACTTTGCAGCGTCTTCCCTTGGACTTGGACTCAATGTTTACGCACAAATTGGCAGCGGCAGAATGTTACTCTAGAGCCCATTCTGCGGAGCGCCAGGCCCGACTTCCTTCTTTGAAAAAGAAACGTAAAAAGAACCCCCCGACAAATATTAAAGCATAAGACTTTTAAATTTTTTTTTTGTATATATTATTTCCTTTATAGAATAGTTGTGGGGTCCCAAAAGTTTAAAAATCATCTTAAGTGGGATGAGGTGAGAAGTGACAATAATTGTACTTCTAGCTACTTTTTCAATTCCTACTACATGATACATCCTCACATGTGCAATAACTTCCATTTGGTAGATGATGTTGCTTCACAATATTAGTTAAAGGGTGTGACTCTTATAATTAATGTACATATTCACAACAAACATGTTTTTTACCAAGGGGTGCATGCTTGTGTAAATACCCTAAGAGCATGTATCAGTGGATGCAAAATCTTATATAATAGAAAAAGACACCACTTTTACACATTTTGCCTCAAAAATGCTCAACATCAGTACTTCTAAAAGTGTGTAAAAATGTGTATATTTATACACTTGCTACAGTAACCGTATATATTTACACGGTTATTGTAGCTCGTCCATTTATTATTTTATTAATTTCACGTTCGCACCTTTTTTTCTCCCTCTCCTCCGTGCATAACGAACTCAGTAACTTCTCCTCTCCTCATCTTCTTTTTCCTCAGATGCACATAAACACACCCACACACAAACACATTCATACAGACAAATCAACACAGAGATATACAAACACATCCACACACAAACAAACCCACACGGACAAACCAACAAAGAGACAGATCGGTGCTTGATCGGAGGGATCGGTGCTTGTGGAACGATCGGTGCTTGACTGGAACGATCGGTGCTTGCCTGATCTGAGCTAGGGAGATCTGACCGAGGTGAGTCTTGCCTGATCGGAGCTAGGGAGATCTGATCGAGAGGGTGTGGATTAGATTGAGAGGGTGTGGATTAGACCGAGAGGGAGAGTTGTTCAGAAAAAATGGGTATAGAGATGGGTAGAGAGATGGGTATAGAAAGAGAGCAACAAATCAAAAAATATGGGTAGAGAGAGAGAGAGAGAGAGAGAGAGAGAGAGAGAGAGAGAGAGAGAGAGAGAGAGAGAGAGAGAGAGCGTATATAAAGGGGGCAGTTGAGAGAAATAAATAAAAAATTTGAAAAATTTGATTATTTAAATAAAATAGATTGTATAATAATCAAACCGAAATTGCAAAGAACAAAAAGAAAATGCAGAAGAAGAAAGAAGGAGAAGGAAAAGAAAAAGAAAGAATAAGAAAAAATGGAGAAGAAGAAAGACGAAGATACTGAAGAAGAAAGAAGGAGAAGGAAAAGAAAAGAAGAAGAAGAAGAAGAAGAGGAAGAAGAAAGTGAAAAAGAAAAGAAAGAGATAGAGATCAAATATACTCTGGCGTGTGTGTTAAAGTTGGTGGGTCATGAGTAGTTGTGAATAATAAAAAACTGTGAGAAAAATATTATTTAAATAAAATAATGTGTAGAATAGACAAATTGACATAGGTGTTTTGTAAAAATGAGTGTGTAAAATAAAAAAAGTAGGTTTTTTTGTGCAAAATAGAAAGAAAATTTGCATCCACTAATGTGGATGCTCTAAGACAATTATTTGGGACAAATTACACAATTTATACAATTTCTTTCTCAACAAACTCAAGTTTGTTGAGAAAGAAAAAATGAAGGTTAAAAATGAAGTTTTTAACCTTCATCAGTATTGTATACAATATTACTAAAATGAAGTTTTTAAGAAAACAAACGATAATTTTTTTAACGGATTCTTCGATTTTGTATGTTATGAAAATGTAAGTTTATCTATACGATTGGAAGATTCACATCCACATTTGCAGCTGATGTACTGTGATTATTAGTTTGAGCCGAATAAAAATCTCTAATTTTTGCTAAAAATATTGAAATTTCAATGCTTTTCTTTGGTAAAAAAAGAAAAAGAAAAAAGAAAAGAAGGTTAAAAAAGGGGTGTAGATTAGGGGCCAATATTTTTAATGCCTTGTGATGATATGGAAAGAGTGATAGTGAAGAGAGGGTAGTTTGCCGACGTAGCCAACCAATACCTTTCTCTCTCACCAACTTCCATGTCACCGCATCCTCATTCCTACTTTTCCTTTCACTGTTTTAGCAAAGTGCAAATCATCACTCGCAATCACCTTTTTTCATAAAAATAACAACCGTACGATTACACTACAAATCCGGATCCAACTCTCAACCTTGTCAATAACGAGGAAGAACATCCACTCTTTAGAGCACTAGCCATGACATTGGATCGGGTGGTTGTATAATAGAAAAATTATTAAATTTTAGTTAATCAAATTTAAAATTTATCCATATTTTAAACCATGCATTTTAATTTTTTTTATAAATGTTTATGTATTTTGGAGAAGAAAGAAGAGTAGATAATAATGGTTGTGTGTGAAGAAAAAAAAAATATTTTTTTGTGAGAGTTTTAACTTATAGCGTCGGCTCAGACTAAGACACTAATCAATTTTTGGTATAGATGACTTTTAGTGTAAACAAAAATTGAATTCTAAATTTTTTATTAAATCATAGAGACCATACTTGATGAACTAACTGGAAAAATAAATAATAATAATTGAATAAAGTTAAAGTTGTACCATAGATAATTTTGAATGTTTTTTGATTCTTGTTGAGGCTCATTTTCGGAAGTCCAGAAGGAGAAGCAGCCCAGCAACACCAACAGAAAAGAATTAAAAAAATGGGTAGAAAGCCCATTAAGCCCAAGCGGCAGGAATAATGAATTATAGGTCCATAAAACAAATAAGTGGATCTTGAATAAGTAAATGGGCCTGAAAAGGCCTGGAAAGAGAGAAGCAGCGAACCATGGGCCATGAATGTAGAAAAGTGAGAATGGGCCACGTCTATTGTGGCAGGCCTAAAATAAAGCAAGTACAGAGCCATAAAAAAAAACCTATGGGCTCTAAGGATGAAGTATGGAGTAGTTGGGCCAAGGAAGTCCAACGAATTAGTAAAGGTCCATGGAAAGCACGAAATTAGAAAGGGCCAAAGACGCCCAAAGGAAAGTGAATGGGACACGGGAGCCCGCAGGCGGACATGGCAAGAGGGCCCAGTGAGGCCTATTGAGCCCTTAGAAAGGAAGACAGATAGTAGGCCCAAAGAGACCCAATGGTATTAAGTTAAATCACCATAACATGAAAACGGTGCGGTAGGAAGCAATAACAAGGCCGCGAAGATCAAAACGTGAGAGGATGCGAGTGAGCTAGAGCCCACAGCCAAGCAAAAGCCCAGACCCCAAATGGCAAGTCTGTAAAGAAGTAGCCCACGCCACAAGAAGTTAGAGGCGAATGACAGGATGAACAGACAAACGCCTAGACTGCGGCAAGCGCATGAACGGTGGGCAGATTTTGGACCGACATGGAAAATAGAGCACGCGCAAGGCCCAGGTCTCGCCAGCCTGTACCCAGCCAATACGAGAAGAGGTTGGCCATGGGTTAGAGGTAAGGGGGGACGTGGTCTGGCGGAGGGAAGAGAGAAAGAACCTATTTCAAGGATCCTGCTCAGTCTACTTTCGGGTGAGTGTCTTGCTAGGATGACATGCCACCCGAAAATAAGAAAGCTGAGTTGGAACCGTTCGATGCATGCCATGAGGGAAGAGAGAGAGAACACCTTACCGTGGCAGGTAAGAATGCCACAGCAAGCAAATAGACAAATATTTTGTCCCTACCTGGTAATGTGGTCTGGCGTGGCCAGCGCAGGTAAGTGGCGTTGGTCAGGCACCTGACCAATCAGTAATGGTCGGCAAGGACACACACCAGACAAAAGGTAATTATGGGGTAAAAAGGTAAAAGCCAAGCCACGGTAGGCACTATATAAGGACACCCACTGTGCGCAAGGCAAAGGGGGAAGCGAAAGCAGGAGGAAAAAGGAAAAGAAAAACTGAGTAAGAATAAGAATTAAGGAAAGGGCTAAAACTAGCTAAAAAGGAAAAGAGAGAGGAAAAAAAGATGGAGAAAAGAAATAGAGATAAAATGGAGGAAAGAAAAATAGTGGGCATGCACCAAAATGGGTTGTTTTCCCTCTCTCCCTCTCAAACTCACGATCTCTATGGTTACTAACCTGGGCACGAGTCATTTAGGACCGTCCCTTCAAAGCCATTAATCTCTCCTTTGAGAAATTATTTGCATTGAAGGAATGTTGTCTTCTTCCTGACTTGAATCCTTTTAACGCGTTGCGGCAGACTAATTGTTTTATAAGTTTGCCTTCATTTCCTTTTTCTTTCCTTTCGTATTCACTTTCATGTTAATACTCAATGTTTCTTGCTATTTCATCGGAATATATATTCTTTGCAATGTCTCACTGTTTAAGTTCAGTAAATCAACCTCTTTGATATTACGTTACATTCGCCTGCCGTAATCATCTCAAGAAGTCCACGTAATAGAGTGAGCCATACACGTGACATGCATCAATTATTCGTATCCTTTCATTATGCAGTCTTCCGCTTTTGCATTTTGCGAAAATTGTGCAGAAATTTGTCTTATAATTAATGTTCACTTCTGAAGATTATCTTTTATTATTACAACAAATCATTAATTGATTTTTTGGTGTAGGCGAAGAACAAATCTTAAATCTCTTATTTGACTATAAGAAATTTTACAAGTTAAGTTAACTAAAATCCACATTCAAAAAGTTTTAACATTCTTTTGAATTAGTTTTTTTCTAAAATATTTAGTGTATATTAATTAAAAGGTGTCCCTTCCCAGGAGAAAAAAAAAAGGGTCCTAGTCTACCCTTTAAATAGCCTATGATCTCTATCAAATGGTTATATTAAGTGAAAGCCATAGATTATAACAACTCCTTCATATGGTATTTGCACTAAGATTTTCTCTAAAAAGTAAAACTCTCTCTTAAAAAAGCACTTTTTTTTTTTTTGAGAAACCAGACTAGCAGTGCCTGGCAATTTATTTAAAATGAGAGAAACTAAACTTCAGTGAACATCAAAACCAGCTAGAGAGGCTACGTCCTCAGGTAATACTTCTAACCAAACCTGGGTGCCCCTACAAGTTTTTGCTTTTTTGGCTAATGCATCAACAACAACATTACAAATACGAGGAACATGAGTGAAACTAGAAAACTGTAAGTCCAAAGCTAGAGTGAGAATATCATCGATGACATGCCCATACGGTAAGTCATCAGAGGTCCCCGTTTGTACTGCTTGAATGACTATGGACGAATCACCTTCAAAAATGACCTGTGTAAGGCCTATTTCCTTGGCAAAATGCACTGCTCTTCGACACGCCAGTGCTTCCAACTCAACCACTGTTTGAGCTAGAGGGACTGTCATGGTTAATACACCGATAGCCTCCCCATGCCAGTCCCTAATCACGACGCCTAAGCCAGCCAAGTTTTCTGACTTAAACACCACTGCATCGAAGTTGGCCTTGAAGATGTAAGCATCAGGTGGGCGCCATTGCTGAGATTGTTGGATCGGAGGCGGCTCAGGATTAACTTTGGTGGGTTCTTGAGCTTCTAGAAACTCCTGGAGTAGACTTCCAGCCATTTGGGTGATCTTGTGCAGGGGTTGGGTGGGCCGCCCCATTCTTGAAGCATTGCGACGATTCCACAGAAGCCATGCAATGGTGATGAAAGTCTCCTTCCTAAAGTCTTCGTTGGTCTGCATAAACAGTTCCAGCAAATCCTTGAAGCTAGAGACCTGTGCATCGGCAGCTTGCTGGGTCCAGTTTAGAGAACTCCAAACCTCAGCAAGCTTTGAACAAGACCAAAGAGCGTGGAGTTCGTCTTCAGGCTGAGTCTCACACACTTCGCACTTGTCCAGGACAGAGATATGCCTGCGTTGAAGGTTGACCATTGTTGGGAGAGAGTTGTTACACGCCCGCCAAGCAAAGTGTTTTATTTTATTGGGAACTCTTAGCTGCCAAAGGTCTTTCCAGAACTTATTTTCTTGCGCCATTGAAGATGTACCTGCAAGGTTAGATGAAGCATGGGAAACTAAAAGTTTATAAGCACTCTTAGTTGTGAAAGTACCAGAGGGAGTAAGTCCCCATATAATCCGATCCTATGGAAGTCTGGTGCTCAATGGAATGCCACAAATAGTGGCTGCTTGATGAGTGTATTCACTCTTTCACCCGGTTCAATAGTGGGCAAAGGTGATACAACAGATTTGTGAGATTGGACAGGCAGTCATTTGTCTTCTTTGATTATGACAGAACTCCCGTTCCCTATCCTCCATACCATCCCTTTTCGGATTACATCCTGGGCACTTAAAATACTCTTCCAAGCATAGGAACCAGTGGTAGACTCCTTGGCTTCAAGTATCGAACAATCGGGAAAAAATCTAGCTTTGAAGACTCTATGGCACAGGGAGTCCGGGTTATTTATCATTCGCCAAACTTGCTTAGCCAACAAAGAGTCATTAAATTTCTCAATGTCCTTAAAGCCCATTCCTCCTTTTCCCTTATCCTCACAAAGCCTATCCCATTTCACCCAATGCACTTTTTTACAGTTACCATCATACCCCCACCAAAACTTCCTAATGAGCATTTCCAATTCCTTAATCAATCCTTTAGGAAGTTTGAAACAACTCATTGTATATGTAGGGATGGCCTGAATAACGGGTTTAATCAGAATTTCCCTACCAGCTTGGGACAGGAGCTTCTCCTTCCACCCTTGTAACTTTCTCCACACCCTTTCTTTAATGTAGGCAAAGCTTTGTTTCTTCGCTTTACCTACCAATACTGGCAATCCCAAGTATTTCTCATATTGGCGAATAGCAGGCACACCTAGGATATTTTGAATCCGAGTTTGCATGTCTGGTTGAGTGTTGGTGCTGAAGAAAATATTGGTTTTGTCCCTGTTTATTTTTTGCCCTGAACCTCTTTCATAGACCGAGAGTAGGTCAAGAATTTTTTGGCACTCCTCCTCCTTTGCCCGACAGAACAGGACACTGTCATCAGCAAAAAATAAGTGGGAAACCTGAGGGCCATTCCTGCATATAGAAACACCTCTGATGTCCCCATTTGCTTCTGCCTTTTTTAACAGCCCCTGTAATCCCATGGCACATAGTAAAAATAAATAGGGCGATAAAGGATCACCCTGTTTGAGCCCTCTAGTTGGCTTAATGTTTCCCACCGGTTGACCATTGAGCAGGACAGCATAAGAGACTGAACTCAAACAAGACACAACGAGGGTCACCAGTTTATCAGAAAAACTCAATTTCTTCATTATTTTCTCCAGAAAAACCTATTCTACCCTGTCGTATGCCTTACTCATGTCAAGTTTTAGTGCCATAAAACCCAGTTTACCTTGAGTTTTTCTCTTAAGATAGTGCAAAGTTTCAAATGCAACCAACACATTATCTGAAATTAATCTACCAGATAGAAAAGCACTTTGGGATTCAAAGACCAGATTTGACAAGATTTTTTTCAACCAATTGACCAACACCTTAGAAATCAGCTTATAAACCACATTGCAGAGACTGATAGGTCGAAAGTCAGAAACTCTTTTTGGGTTCTTTATTTTTGGAATGAGAGATATGAAAGTGGGATTAAGGGACTCATGAACCACACCCGAATTTAACGCATTTAAAACCATAGTAGTTACATCCTTACCAACAATGTGCCAATAAGTCTTATAGAAAATAGGAGACATACCATCAGGCCCTGGGGCGGTAAGAGGTGCCATTTGTTTAAGAGCTTGGTTCACTTCCTCTGCCTGAAAATTACGGTCAAGGGCTGCACACATCTCAGCTGTCACCGCTGGTTCTATCCCATCCAAGATTGTATCAAACCCATCCGGTTGAGAAGTAGTAAACATGTCCTGGAAATATCTCTCAACAATCTTACCCATCTCGACCTCATCGTCCATCCACAAACCAGCCTCATTTTCTAAGCCCGTAATATAATTCCTCTTGTTCCTTTGGCTAGCTCGGTAATGAAAATACCGAGTGTTTTGATCGCCCTCCTTCAACCAAGCTGTTCTTGCCCGTTGCTTCCACATGCATTCCTCCTTCCTTTTCAACTTTTCAATGTCATTTCTTAATTGGTACACATGGTTCGGATTTTTTGTGTACCCACCAGATTCCTCCACATATTGCAACTCTTTAAGCTTCTTTGATAAAGTGTTTCGGACAGGACCAAATGTGGACTGATTCCACTCCTTCAGTTTTTCTTGGCACATAATGATTTTTCGGTTAAAACCTATGACCCAAGTAACCTCATTGCTTGCATCCCACGAATCCTGAACCACCCTTTCACATGACTCCTCTTTTATCCACATCGCTTCGAATCTAAATGGACGACCTTTGCGGTAAAAACGTTTGAATTCTGAATCCGTACATAACAATAAAGGCTTGTGATCAGAATGAAATGCATCAAGGTGATGAACACGGGTGGATGGAAAACACAGCATCTAGTTCACAGTGGCTACACCCCTATCCAACCGAATCCACACATTATGAGCTCCTGGCCTCCTATTGCACCAAGTGAAGGAAAATCCACTAAATCCCAAGTCCTTCAACCGACAAAAATCTAAAGCATCTCTAAAGGATTGCATCTGTCTTTCTGGTCTGTCAAGCCTGCCCTACTTTTCTTCAGCCAACAAAATCTCATTAAGATCACCTAAACAAATCCAAGGAAGAAAAAATTGATTGCTTAGATCCCGAAGTAGAGACCAAGAGTCCTCCCGGCTGGTGGTATCAGGGTCGCCGTAGAAACCTGTGAAACGCCAGGCCTCATCAACTCCATGGTCAATAATGACATCAATATGACGCTCAGAATAAGATTGAACATCCACTCGAAAATCTGTTTTCCACAGTAGTGCTAAGCCCCCTCCATTGTTAACTTGTGGGACTACAAAGTTATTTGAAAGTTGTAAATTTCTGCCAATTCTCTCAATAGTAGACTTCTCACATTTTGTCTCCATCAAGAAAACCATTGTGGGATCTTTGTTGCCAACCATAACAACCAGTTCATCTTCTGTTTGTGGGTTCCCAAGCCCACGACAGTTCCAACTAAGGCAACTCATTGGATTGGGTGGGACTGGAAACCAATCTCCACTTGAATATTTTCCTTGGATTGCTTTCCTTCAGCCAACACCTGCTGTCTTTTAACCCCCTGTATTTCTGCAGAATTCGCTATAGAGCGTTTTTCCAGTACACTTGCGTTTGACATTACCTCATTACTAGGCACACTATTACGAGCAATCTTCTTAAAAGTTTTGAGGGAAGTGTTTTGAGGTAATGGGCTTAGCTGGTTTGTGCACTCCCCCAAGGGAACCTTTACGTGAGTCCCTTCTGCATGGCTAGTATTAATATCCACCAAACCACTAAAAGTGGGTGGGGTCATATGACCCACAGTAGATTCCTTAGCATCGCATTTATCCACATATAGCCCTTGAATGCTTTCAGCCAAACACACTGTGCTTCTACTATGTAAAGTACTATTCACGGCCCTACCACTGTTTGAAACAAACTCACCCATTTGGACCGACTTGGATGGGACAGCCTCTTCTATGATAACTTCCTGAAAAGCGCTAACCACTTCCCCAGCCACTCCCTCATGCCTTGGACCTGGTTCTGTCCTTTTCACAAGAGTTGTGGATGGAGATTTTTCCTTACTGCTTGGTTTCCTCCACCACGGTGCATGACTCCGAGCACGCCCCGAAATTACCACAACAGATTTTCTCGAAGATCGAAACGTTTCTGCCCTCATCCAATCCCCAAATTGTTGCTCATCCTTCTTCAAACTTCCTTTTCCCTTAAGCCACAGTTCGCAATCTCTTTCACCATGAGTTAGACGCCCACACCAATAACAAAAATTGGGAAGACGTTTGTACTTGAGTCCCACCCAACCTAATTGCTTTCCTTCAGACCAAAGCTTACGACATCTCGGTAGTGGCTTGGTAATGTCGATGGATATACTGACCCTCAGGAACTCTCCACCCTCCCCATCATCCTCTGGGTCGGCTACATCAATAACCTTCCCAATGGAATTACCAATAGCCTCCCCTGTAGCTTGGTTTAGACTCGTGAGCGGGAGATTATGCAACTGAACCCAAAAATTAACCCTGACAAATTCCAACGAGGGGACTTCCTCCACTTCAGTCGCTTCTCTAAACACTACTATGTTTTTATCAAAGGTCCACGGCTCAGCCTCAAGAACCCGAGCAAGGTCCAACGCATCAGAGAATTCAAAGAGAAGAATATTTTCACCAAGATCTCGGATTTTTAGTTCACCCGAAGGCTTCCACAGAGGCTTGAAAGTGCGGGCAACGGATTCAACATTCAGTGTCGGCTTTGTGAATGTTGAGGCTCATTTTTTAAAGCCCATAACATCAGAAAGAAATAATGAAAGAATAAATGGGAAAGCCCAACTAAACCTGAGCGGCAGGAATAGGTTTGTAGAGCAAACAAACGGGTCTTGAAAAGGTAAATAGGCCTGAAAAGGCCTGGAAAGATAGAAATAGCAAACCATGGGCCGCGGATGTAGAAAAGTGAGTATGGGCCACACCCATTGTGGCAGGCCCAAAGTAAAGCGAGTATGTAGAGCCATAGAAAGTCTATGGGCTCTAAAGGAAATGAAAAATAGTTGAGCCGCGGAAGCCCAACGAGGTAATAAAGGCCCATGGAAAGCACAAAGTTGTAAGGGGCCAAGGACGCCCCAAAGAAGGATGAGGGGGACGCGGGAGCCCGCGGACGTACATGGCAATGAAAGCCCAGTGGGCTCACTAAATCATTGAGAAAAAGGGAGAAAGCAGTGAACCCAAAAAGACCCAATTCTGTTGTATAGCCGTCTCATCAAAATGGCACGGCAGGAAACAAATGGAAAGGCCATGAAAGGGGAAATATGCGAAGGCCTACAACCAAGGGCGAGCCCGAACCACAGATAAAGGACCAGTAAAGAGATAATCCATGCCACGAAGAAGTTAAAAGGCAGATGCCCAAGCCGCGGCAAATGCATGACTGGCAGACGAACTTTGGACGGATGTGGGAAAAGAGAGCACGCGCAGGGCTCAGGTTTCACCAGCCTATACCCAGCCAATACAGGTGAAGGTGGGCCATGGGTCAGAGGTAAAGAGGGTGTGGTTTGGCGGAGGGGAGAGGGAAGAACCCATTTCGAGGCTTCCACTCAGGCCACTTTCGGGTGAGTGTCCTGCTGGGATGACATAGCACCCAAAAATGGCAAAGCTGAGTTGGAGCCTTTTAGTGCATGCCATGAGGGGAGAGAGTACTCTGCCGTGACAGGTGAGAATGCCACGACAAGCTAACAAAAAAAACACCCTTGTCTTTGTTCGGAGATGTAGTGCGCCGCGGCCAGCACAAGAACATGGCGCTGGCCGGGTGCCTGACCAACCAGTAATGGTCAGGCGAGTACACGCATCAGACAAAGACAGTTACGGGGGTAAAAAAGTAAAAATAATGCATCGAAAAACATTATATAAGAATGCTCCCCGTGCACAAAAAAGGGGGGAGGCCAAGTAAGGAAAGATTCGAGGAAAAGAAAGAAAAACAGAGTAAGAAAGAAAGAAAACAGAGTGAAAGGAATAAGAAAAATGGGCATGCATCAAAGTGGGTTGTTAACTCCTCTCTCCCTCTCGAGAAATCACATTCTCTATTTACTCACATTCGGAATGAAGGTCATCTAGGACCATTTCTTCAAAGCCATTAATTTCCCCTTAGAGAAATTAGTCGCATTGAAGAAGTGTTGTCTCCTTTTTGGCTTAGATTCCTCCAACACATTACGGCAGACTAAAAGTCTCACCAGCTTGCCGATATTTCTTACTCTTTTTTCTTCTTCGTATGCATTCCTTTTAAGTTTATCTTTATTGCTATCTTTATGTGTTCATCCCGATATCCATTCATTCAAAGTGTGGCAAACGTGTTTCTTTCCTTATATTCATAATGTATTTGCCTGCGGCAATTGTTTAGAAAGGATTCGTCTGCCACAACTACACAACATAAGTTATGTCAGGTTAAGGCATAGCTTGCGCACAAGTCGGGCTAGGGTGAGATGCAGTTGGGCCGGTCCCTACTTTCTAACCTAAAACATATCGGGCTTATTATGGCAGGATGAGATAATCCAGCCCATTACCAACAAAATCCGCCCAAAACACCTTTACAAAAATTGGCGACTTCACTGGGGAGTTAGGAAATAGACAGGGACAGAGATTCCTCGCAAGCAAATGCCGCCGAAATTTAGGGCAACGCAAAACATGAGCGCTGTGCCTTCTCAAGCAGAATCCAGACCAATAACGCCTCACCAGCGTTAGTCTAACCAGGTGGAAGGTGCTACGGTAATGGGGGCTAGGCCTCAACCAAAGGCCAAGAATCCCAACGGCGACGTCAATACCTTCATGGAAGTACTGCAGGCGCTCCAACATTCACAGCAACAAATGATGGAAGAAATCCGTCAGCTGAAGACAGACAAGACAAAAGAAAAAGGAAGCCAGCATGACCCAGAGCATGCGGCAAACGAAGAAGAAACACCCGCTAGAAGTGTCCCACAGAACACAGGGCAAGGCTACATTACAATGGCGGAAGTAGCTACTCTCTTGGAACGTGAAAGAGCCAGAGTGCCAAAAGAAAGGTTTTATGAAGACCGCCTTACCCGCTGAGAGTACTCAGCAAGCCATACCCGGAGAGGTATGAAAAACGAACCTTTGCACAATACGATGGCAGGAAAGGGAGTGCCGTTGAACATGTAAGAAAATTTATCGACACTCTCGGACCTTACGCAGCGGATGAAGACCTATGCCTTCGGGAGTTTTCCAAGTCGTTATATGATCGAGCCTACACCTGGTATACCGGTTTAAAGCCCGCGTTAATCCCAACTTGGGATGACATAGTGGATGTATTTTGCACTAAGTACTTCCATGGGGAAGAAACGGTGACGCTCGCGACTTTGCAAGCTACCAAGCAAAGGAGTGGCGAGGATTTGATGGAGTATATCAAAAGGTTTAGAGATATAGCACTTGACTGCTATGATCACTGTGAGGAGAAGACATTAGTGGAGATGTGCATGACGAATATGATCAGAGAATACCGGGCTGTCCTAGAAAACTTGGAGATTTCACAGTTTGCGCAACTATTACAAAAGGCTAGGAGGACTGCTCAATCAGTAAAGCCAGCTCCTGACAAAAGGAATGCCCCGCAAGCCATGACAGCTTTCGCAGGCGAAAGAAAGAGGAAGTCAGATGGGAAGGAGCGTGATACTCCCCCACCAATACCATGCACCCCAAAGGAGTTAGATGTGCTCCTGGACAGATGGATAGTTGATGGAGTCTTTAAGCCCAACCAAGTCTCCAGAGAGCCTACAGAGGAAGAGCGAAGGGACCCACGCTTCTGCCGGTTGCACAACTACGTGCAACACCCTACCGCAGAATGTTGGGCACTCCGCAGACTAGTACACCGCAGGATCAGAGAAGGAACCCTGGAGTTAACACAACCAGAAGTTCAAAGAAACCCACTCCCGAATCATAAAGGGAAGGGTGTAGCAGCGGTAGTAATCTGTGCGGATCCCGGGGAGGGTGAGGAGGAGAGCCCAAACTTGCCTACCGCAGCAATTAGCACCCTGCAGAAAAGCTCTAAGTTCAAAAACCTGTTCGATCAATTAGGCCTCACAGCAAACGAGCGAAAAGTGGCTACAGAGGCCCTAGTCAGCATTGTCTCTGGAGCGGGGATAGAATGCTTAACTGCAAAAGTTATAGATGACAGAGCTTTCTTACAAGAATCAAGTGAAATCACTTTTAGTAATGAAGACATGGAGGTAGGAAGTCTTGACCACAGAAGACCCCTTTATCTGGCCACATCGATAAATCAGGTTCCTATCAAAAGGGCCCTGGTAGACACGGGCGCTTCGGTAAATCTGATTCCATTAGCCACCCTGTGAGCAACAAGAATTTCAGAAAAAAGGATCCAGGGATGCCCAATGGAAGTAACTGGGTTCGGAGGAAGCGGAGAATACACCGCAGGCCATATCCAGTTGTGGCAAAAAGTAGGTCCCATAGCTTCATTAGCCCGATTCCACATGGTAAAAACAGAGGTCTCATATCATGTGCTATTGGGACGACCATGGCTGCATAAGCACAAGCTAGTCCCATCCACCTATCACCAACGTGTGAAGGGAAGGCTAACTGGCAGGATAGTACGAATAGCAGCCAACCCATCACCGTTTGAGCAAGCAGAGGCCCATTTGGTGGAAACCATGTTCTACGACCAGTGGGCACCGTTAGGGGAGAGCCTAGTGTCAAAGCCGCGAGGCACCTTTGTTCCCAAATGGGAGGATATACGGGACGATCCAGAACCTGACCTAAGAAAGCTTCTGTCTTAAAAAAGGAAGAGGAGAGAAATGCCTGCCACAGAGACGGACGATGCGCCCCAATGTGTCAGGATTCGAGGCCCTGACGGCAGGATCGTGTACCGGTTATGAAGGTACGCGGGGCCCACAAATGAAGCACATGCGGGCCCCAGACAGGGATGGCAGCACAAAAGCCTAGTGTGTTGCAATGTTCAAGAAAGATTAGAGGAAAAAGATAGCGATGATGGAGTAGCGGCAGAAAAAGACCCGCAGGTTACGGCAGAAGAAAAGTTAGAGGAAGTGAACTTGGCAGTTAATTTGCAGAAGCTAAAGCCGATTTCAATCAGTTCGAAGTTGTCAGAAAAAGAAAAGATGGAACTAATAACGCTGTTGAAAGAATATAGAGATATTTTCGCATGGGACTACAATGAAATGGCCGGATTGGACCCTGGGCTAGTAGTACACACACTAAACGTGGACCCAGTGGCTAAACAGTGATTCAGCCTGCCAGAGTATTTCACACCGAGATAGAAGAGCAGATAACCAAAGAAGTGTAGAAACTACTAGCTGCAGGATTCATCAAACCCATTCAGCATCCTCGTTGGTTGTCTAACATTGTGCCGGTAAAGAAGAAGAATGGGCAGATAAGATGCTGTGTAGGTTTCAGAAATCTCAACAGAGCATGCCCAAAGGACGAATTCCCGCTGCCAAATATGGATCTGTTGATAGATTCTGCGGCAGGAAGTGACATGTTCTCTTTCATGGATGGGTTCAGTGGATATAATCAAATTAGAATGGCGCCAAAAGATGCAGAAAAGACTGCTTTCAGAACACCCATAGGCAACTTTTACTACACAGTAATGCCATTTGGGTTAAAGAACGAAGGTGCAACTTATCAGCGGACAATGACGGCCATATTCCATGACATGATGCACCGAGAATTAGAAGACTATGTGGATGACATAGTTGTGAAGTCAAGAAGACGAGAGGAGCATGTCCAGGTATTAAGGAAGGTATTCGAAAGGTGCAGGGCTTTCAAGCTAAGGATGAACCCTCTCAAGTGTGCGTTTGGAGTTTCCTCTGGGAAATTTCTAGGCTTTCTGGTCCATAGCAAAGGAATAAGTGTGGACCCAGCCAAAGCTACGGCCATAGCAACCATGAGACCACCGACCACGGTTAAAGAATTAAAGAGCTTCCTGGGGAAAGTCTCGTATATTAGAAGATTCATCCCGGGATTGGCATTTATTACCTCTGCTTTTGGCAGGCTGCTCAAAAAAGGGCAAAACTTTGAATGGGGTAACGTACAGCAAGCAGCCTTCCAAAGGCTACAGGAGATCATGATGAACCTTCCTACTGTGCAAGCCCCAGTCCGCAGGAAGCCATTGTTGTTATACCTGGCCACCAACTAATACGCTGTGGGCGCATTGATTGCCTAAGAAGATATGAATGGCAATGAACAACCAGTGTACTACATTAGCCGTGCCTTGAAAGATGCAGAAACTCGTTACCCAAAGGCGGAAAGGGCATGTTTGGCCATTGTGTATGCCTCCCAAAGGCTACGACATTATTTCTTAGCCTATGAAGTGTGGCTGATGACCAAGTCTCATGCTATAAAAGCCTTGCTGCAGCAGCCCATTCTCTCTGGCAGGATATCCCAATGGCTGTTACAATTATCCCAATACGACTTGAAGGCAAGGACACCAAAGGCAGTAAAAAGTCGAGCCATAGCTGATCTATTGGCACAATTCCCGGGAGAGGAAGAATTCCCGCTGGATGATGAGGTCCCAGGAGAAGTAGCCGTGGCAGAAGAAGACAGGGAACAATGGGTAATGAGATTTGATGGGTCCTCTACCGCCCAGTCAGGAGGAGTGGGAGTGGTTCTATATCATACAGAGGACAAAGCAGTGGCACTGTCCTTCAAATTAGAGTTTCTATGTTCAAACAATACGGCAGAATATGAGGCTTATTTAATTGGGCTAGCTACAGCCCTTGAAATGGGGGTCAAGCATTTAAGAGTAATAGGGGACTAGAACCTAGTAGTCTGCCAGGCCAAAGGTAGTTTCTCTTTAAGGGAACCCAGCCTAGCCCCATATAGGGCAATGGCCCAGAAGATGGAAGGAGAGTTTTCAACCTTTGAAATAGAGCATGCCCCGAGGAGTGAAAACCGGTTCGCAGATGCACTAGCCGCGCTGGGATCACAGATAACTTTTGAAGGAAATTGCGCGCGGGTGGAGGTTAGCAAAAGGGAACAGTCCATTATTGAACTATTAAAGAAAAGATTTCAAGAGGAATGCTGTGAAACGGACTGGCGAAACCCGATAAAAGAAGCCCTGATAAACAAGGAAGAGAATATGGATTTAAAGTTATTAAAAGATTATGTCTTGGTGAAGGAGGAGTTGTACCGCAGGATGCCAGGAGGAGTCCTATCCAGATGCGTAGGACAGATGGAAGCCCAGAGAAGATTAAAAGAAGTACACGACAAGACTTGCGGATCTAGCGGAGAAGTCAGCCTCTACCGCAGACTTCAGAGGGCAGGTTTTTATTGGCCGAATATGGGAAAAGATGCGGACCAAGTCCAAGTCCAATGTGAGGCATGCCAACTGATGGCAGACACCAGACAGGGAGGAAAGTTACGCAGTATTTGTTTGCGATGACTGGAGGAAGCCGTTCACTCAGTACTTAGCAGAAGGGATCCTACTGCAAAGGCACAGTTAATGGTACAAGCTCAAAAGATTGGCAACGCGCTATTTTCTACACAATGGGGTTCACTTCAAGAAGGGATATGAAGGAGACCCGCTACGATGCCTGGGTCTTGATAAAGCGAAGGAAATGCTAAAGGAGGTACACATGGGAGAATGTGGAGAACACCAGGGAAAGAAGAAGTTATACAGGTGCTTGCTACAAATGGGTTATTACTGGCCTGCCATGAAGAAGGACACAGCAGAATTGTAAAAAAGTGTCACAGTTGCCAAGTACAAGCTAATTTAATCCACACCCATCCGCAGAACTTGCAAAGCATGGTCATCCCATGGCCTTTCCATACTTGGGGGCTCGATTTAGTGGGGCCAATCAATCCACCATCACACGGTTATGTATGGATCTTAGTAGCTACGGAATATTTCACAAAGTGGGCAGAGGCAATACCACTTCGAAAAGCCACGGGAGGAGCAGTGGCAAACTTCATCAAGGAAAATGTAATCGTGAGGTTCGGCGTACCCCACAAGATCATTAACGATAATGGCACACCTTTTGTTAACAAAGACGTAAGAAAAATGTTGGAATTTTACCAAGTGAAGTACCATCGCTCATCACCTTATTATCCTCAAGGGAATGGGCAAGCAGAAGCAACGAACAAAGTCCTCATAAAAATCATAAGAAAAATGAGTCAGGAGTACACGGGAGGATGGGCAACACACCTGCCGGATGCTCTTTGGGCTTATCGAAACTCCTCAAAATCAGCTACTGAGTTTTCCCCCTTTTCTCTAGTCTATGGTACAGAGGTGATGAGCCCGACAGAAATAAAAACTCCATCATTGAGAGCCATGCAGATGGACGAGAAAGAAAAGGAGGAAGGAGTCTTTGCCGCAGAAAGGTATGAAGACTTGAGGGACTTGATGAAAAAAGAGAAGAGGCCCAAGAGCGTAGCCGCAGGTACAGGCAGAAAATGACGGAGGCTTATGGCAGGATGACCAAGGAAAGGGTGTTTGCGGAAGGACAGCTTGTATCAAAAGTGGCAGACTATGTTAAGAGAGGCATGGCAGGACCGTCTAAGTTCGCGCCAAAATGGGAAGGACCCTTTGTGATACGGAAGGCACATCCAACTGGGTATTACCGTTTGACTCATATGGATGGCAAGGACTTGAATGATCCCATTAATGGGAAATGATTAAAATGCTATTACACTTAAAGGGTGAAAGCGATGTAGTTTCGTTCCCTTTTTTCTTTTCTTCTTTTTGTCTTTCCCTTTTGTTTCCTTAAGTGACTGAGTCACAAAGCATGGTTGTAATGTGTTTTTCATCACAATGAAAAGAAATATGAAAAAAAAATTACATAAAAAAAAGAGAGAAAGCATGCCATGTCATGATAGTAGCAAACGTAGCACCTTAGTTATAAACTTAAATTGTAGCAAGTCTTAAAAGAAAAGAGATATAAAAAAGGGGGAAAAGGGAGAAATAGTGTTCAGGGGGAACAAAAGATGAGTAAACTAAGAGTATAGAAACTACATCATCAACGAAGTCCGGAGATAAGAGATTGGTCCACGAAACGGTTAG
Source organism: Lithocarpus polystachyus (assembly GCA_033629205.1). NCBI lineage: Eukaryota > Viridiplantae > Streptophyta > Magnoliopsida > Fagales > Fagaceae > Lithocarpus > Lithocarpus polystachyus. The sequence goes on along the minus strand of CM066168.1, from coordinate 29,569,963 downwards.
ACTCACTGACACCTGAAAGAAGATGCCCACGGCGAGCCTCCAAGTCTGCCACCTCTTTCTTCAGCGTCTCAATGCATGCATCAATGGCATCGATGGCTGGCTGAACTTTTCTCATAAAAAAGGCATGGGCAACCTCTAGCAGATGATCAAGAACGAAGTCCACAGCAAATCCAACACTGATGAGTTCTTGAATTGTGGCCCTCCATTGAAGAATTCTCTCGGGAGAAATAGTATCCACAAAATTGGTGCTTAATGTCGTTCAGCACACTCCCAAGCATCTTTAGAAAGTGCTCTCTAACAGAGCGACCCAGGCGAACCCCTACATGAAATCACCACGACTGCTGTAGACAGCCTCAAAATGGGAAATACAATCCTCAGTGACTTTAAAACCATGGAAATCTACATAAGGTGGACCAGAACCCCAAAATTTCGCAGGACCGAGATCGTTAGTTTCCAGCTGATTAAAACGGGTAAAAAAGGCTGCAGCCTCGCTTGCCGGATCTATGGTTGCGGAAGAACTGCTACCCAATTCAAATTGAGAAGGAACGGGAAGAGGTGGACCTGACAAAGAAGAAAAAGAGGGCAAATCCATAAGAAAAGAAAGGGAAGAGCAAGAAAGTAACAACAAAAAAAAAAAGGAGAGGGAAAAAGCGGATTAAGACCTGTAAAAACAGGGGCTGTGAAGGTAACAGACACTACGGGTACAGCAGGAGGAATAGCAGTGGATGCGTCTGCCGCAATCTCTGGCTCATGAGAAGTCTCTGCAGAAATAAAATAAAACGCAAAGTAAAAGGATATTACAAAGGAAAGAAGAAGTAAGAAGCAGAAAGAAGACTCAGCGAGATAAAGAATACGTACCCATAAACTTAACTCCATGCTTAATGTCCTCATCCTCCTCAGAATCAGAATCTACCTTCCTCACCACAGGTTCATCATCGCGATCCTCAAGGACGTCTTCAGAGCCTTCGGAAGACAGGTCCATGTCAGGCCCCCGAGTGGCAAAGCTTGGAATAGAAGAAAGAGTAACAACTAAGGAAGAGCCATCCTTTGCCGCTTGAGAAAGGGCCAAAAACGGGTCGCTGGTGGAAATAATAAGGGGAGTAGTAGGAGAAACGGTCTCGGCCTCAGCAATGCCCGAAGGAGCAGTCTCCTCAACCTGCTCGGAAGGAACACCCTTGTTCATAAATGTTGGCTCAGCAGGAGGGGTGGGCACCTCGGTGAAAGCCCTTGGTGCAGCAGCGGCAGGAGTATGTGTCACAAAGGACGCATCAATCACACCAAGGAGACCTCCTAAAGGCATCCCCTTTGAGGTAGAAATTTCTTCGGCAGTAGGACGATATATGGAAAGAGGTTCGGGTTCATCCTGAGGAACAAAAAAAAAAAAAAAAAGAGGGGAAGATGAAACAAAGCCAAACAAGCAAAGTATGGCAGGAGAGGTATGAATAAAAGAAAACAAAAAAAATAGCAAAAAACATACTTCAGACTCGAGATCATCAACTGATATAGGGTGTGCAGCAGGCGTATCTTCCTTGAGCTTAGACTGCAAAGAAAGTAGAAGGCAAAGATGAGGAGATGTATTAACAAACACATAAGAGTTAACCACAAAAAAAGAGGGAGTAAGGTCAAAAGAGATTTACCTGTCGCTCAATAGTAGTAATCACTGGAGGAGGGGCAGACTTCCTTTTGCTACCTCTTGTCCTGCTAGAAGGAGGAGCACCGGAAGAAGGCTGTGAGGCAGAGGACTTAGACTTATTGACCTTATGCTGCACATCAAAAGAGGTTTCAGAAAGTTCAATATTCTTCTTGGCAGACTTAGACTTGCCGGATCCCTTTTTATGCGCCAGGATATTGGTCACTTTTACCTTCTTTTTCCAACCTGAAGGGTAATCACCAGCATGCCAAAACCAACCCTTCTCTTCATCATCCCACTCACAGATACCGAACCGATTCTGCTTTCGGGCGTAAGCTAACACGGATCTGGAGGGTAAGAGCAAACGAGGATTAACTGAGATAACAGCGCTAAACCCATCAGAGGGAATAAGAGAGAAATTACGGCTACCCATCAACGCTTGTTCAAACGAAGTCATTACAGCCTGCCAGTAACCATGCATCGCAGGAGTATAAATGCCCTCCCTCGATGAACCTAGAATAGTGACCACGGCAAATCGTTGACTCCAAAAGGCAAAAGCAGTGTGCCTCAAGAACGGACGGACGGATGTGTGGGACTCCATAAGAAAGGAAAGATTGTCCTGGATATCTTGGTCCAACCTGAATTGTCTCCTCACTCGGTTGGCAGGATAGTGAAAAAACCGAAGACCCTCATCAGCAAGGTAAGGCAGCCACCCAGCATTGGTGGCAGCCAAATAAGTAATGCCAGTCTCATCAAAGGCAGCCAAAGGAGTGGTAGTGCTGGCGGTGTCAACAAACAAACCCATAACCGAGTCGGCACACGTATACCCCGCACCCAAGTCCCTATAGGCTTTCCAAGAAAACTCAATTTCTTGATCAAAAGACTCAACAACAGAATAGTCGATAGGCTTCAAGCCGACCCAACGAAAGGCCAGCGGAAAGTCAGACTCGAATCTACCGCAGAAATCAGAAATAACCTGAGGGCAGGATTGGTACTTCTCCTTAGCAAAGCGAACAGGCCTGCACCTCGCCAGCTGCTTCGCACAACGCTCATAAAGTAGATGCTGTAAAATGGTACTATGAACACAGAAAGTAACTATGTGGCAAGAACTGGCTTGGCTCTCATCGTTCCGCAGGATATTAAGTTGAACATATAAGTTTCCCAAAAACATTGGAGCCAGCGGGAAACTTACCCCGGTTGAAATTTTAATGGCCAGCCGGAAATACAAAGGCTTGATAGCATAGTGAGGATGGGAAGCAAACACAAACTCACATAACTAAAAAGCGATGAAGGCCGCACGGCGGGCAACAGTAGAAAGCTTGGCAGGAGAGCTAATCCAAAACGACAACTTCGCGTTACCAATCATCCTTTCTTCAACTCGGCCTCAATAGCCTCTTCCTCCGGCGAAAGCTCCAGAGCACCGAGGTCAGCATCACTAAGAATGGGCAGGAGTTGTTGATTGGCCACGTCTTCCAAGGTCACGGTAATCTCACCGCAAGAGAAAAAGAAGGTATGAGTGATGGTGCACCACCGGCAGACTAAGTGTCGCAGATTAAAGAGATCTCTGAAGTTTGATAGACAACGGGAGGAAACAACGGACTTCAACACACCGGCTCGTTGAAGCAAGCCCATAAAACCCGTGTCCGACAACTCCCTATCAACCCACTCTTTCCAACCCAAGGCGGTGCCAGATCCATACTCAAAGTGAATGGGTACAGGAAGCGAAACGCCTTCGCGGATGACAAGGTCATAAATCGAAGAAGCCAAGGGAGCCCACGAAGTGTTTGTATCTCGCCGGCAAAGGGCTAGCCATACACGGCCGGACGGTGGCGGCACGTATTCGCTGGGAATCTTGGGAAAGTGTGGATGGATGTCATACCATGGGTCAAGGAGGGGAGCGCACTCGCTATCTAGGGCGCGTTGTGACTCTTCCTCATCAGAGTGGTCCGACTCAGAGAGAATGGACTCCTTGCCGGCGTCGTGAGAAATTGGAAGGTCACGTGCAACTCCTTTCCCTTTACGGCGCACGGAACTCTGACCTTTCACCGGCGTCATAATGTGAGGTCTCGATCGAAGTAAAATGGAAGGAAGTGATTTGGGAATAAGAGACGGCGGAGTAGAAGGAGAAGAGATAATGCTTGCGCTAAAAGGAGAGAGAATGTTTGTAGGAGGATTACGATGAGAATGGTCATTAGGTGTCAGTGTAATTAATAGAGGCGTGAAGGGATACGACAGGTCAGCCATTGGAAATGGAATGGAATTAATGAAGCGCCAGGATAACTGCTGAATGAGGAATGTGAAGAGACAAAGCTGTTCGCAGCAGGAGTGTATATATATCTGAATATGTCTGAACAAACGTATGAGTTGGGGACCACTGTTTGAAAAGCCCGCGAAGAAAAAAAAAAAGAAAAGACAAGACAAAAAGGGCAGAAAAGTCTTTCTATTCACATATGAACTGCAGAAGCACCTCATATGCTCAGAGGGCTAAATGTTGAGGCTCATTTTTTAAAGCCCAGCAAGGGGAGTAAGCCCATAACATCAGAAAGAAATAATCAAAGAATAAATGGGAAAGCCTAACTAAACTTGAGCGGCAGGAATAGGTCCGTATAGCAAACAAACGGGTCTTGAAGAGGTAAATGGGCCTGAAAAAGCCCGAAAAGATAGAAATAGCAAACCATGGGCCGCAAATGTAGAAAAGTGATTATGAGCCACACCCATTGTGGCAGGCCCAAAGTAAAGCGAGTATGTAGAGCCATAGAAAGTCTATGGGTTCTAAAGGAAATGAAAAATAGTTGGGCCGCGAAAGCCCAACGAGGTAATAAAAGCCCATGGAAAGCACGAAGTTGTAAGGGGCCAAGGACGCCCCAAAGAAGGATGAGTAGGACGTAGGAGCCCGTGGACGTACATAGCAATGAAAGCCCAGTGGGCTTACTAAATCATTGAGAAAAAGGGAGAAAGCAGTGAACCCAAAAAGGCCCAATTCTGTTGTATAGCCGTCTCATCAAAATGGCACGGCAGGAAACAAATGGAAAGGTCATGAAAGGGGAACTATGCGAAGGCCCACAACCAAAGGCGAGCCCGAACCACAGATAAAGGACCAGTAAAGAGATAATCCATACCACGAAGAAGTTAAAAGGCAGATGCCCAAGCCGCGGCAAATGCATGACTGGCAGACGAACTTTGGACGGACGTGGGAAAAGAGAGCACGCGCAAGGCTCAGGTTTCACCAGCCTGTACCCAGCCAATACAGGTGAAGGTGGGCCATGGGTTAGAGGTAAAGAGGGTGTGGTTTGGCGGAGGGGAGAGGGAAGAACCCATTTCGAGGCTTCCACTCAGGCCACTTTCAGGTGAGTGTCCTGCTGGGATGACATAGCACCCGAAAATGGCAAAGCTAAGTTGGAGCCTTTTGGTGCATGTCATGAGGGGAGAAAGAACTCTGCCGTGACAGGTGAGAATGCCACGACAAGCTAACAAACAAAACACCCTTGTCTTTGTTCGAAGATGTAGTGCGCCGCGACCAGCGCAGGAACGTGGCGCTGGTCGGGTGCCTGACCAACCAGTAATGGTCAGGCGAGTACACACATCAGACAAAGACAATTACGGGGGTAAAAAAGTAAAAATAATATACCGAAAAACACTATATAAGAATGCTCCCCGTGCACAAAAAGGGGGGAGGCCAAGTAAGGAAAGAATCGAGGAAAAGAAAGAAAAACAGAGTAAGAAAGAAAGAAAACAGAGTGAAAGGAATAAGAAAAACGGGCATGCATCAAAGTGGGTTGTTAACTCCTCTCTCCCTCTCGAGAAATCACATTCTCTATTTACTCACATTCGGAACAAAGGTCATCTAGGACCATTTCTTCAAAGCCATTAATTTCCCCTTAGAGAAATTAGTTGCATTAAATAAGTGTTATCTCCTTTTTGGCTTAGATTCCTCCAACACATTACGGCAGACTAAGAGTCTCACCAGCTTGCCGATATTTCTTACTCTTTTTTCTTCTTCGTATGCATTCCTTTTAAGTTTATCTTTATTGCTACCTTTATGTGTTCATCCCGATATCCATTCATTCAAAGTGTGGCAAACGTGTTTCTTTCCTTATATTCATAATGTACTTGCCTGCGGCAATTGTTTAGAAAGGATTCGTCTACCACAACTACACAACATAAGTTGTGTCAAGTTAAGGCATAGCTTGCGCACAAGCCGGGCCAGGGTGAGATGCAACTGGGCTGGTCCCGACTTTCCAACCTAGAACATATCGGGCTTATTATGGTAGGATGAGATACTCCAGCCCATTACCAACAAAATCAGCCCAAAACACCCTTACAGTGAAAAACCGGCCAGCCAACCCGTGCACCGTCTCCATCTCCAGTTTTGGCACCTCTGCCCCATATTCCTGCTCATCATCCAAGGTAAAATGGGACCACAAATTCTCTAAACCAGCCATGTTAGAACGACTCTGACTTCCAAACACCTAAAGCCCCACACGTCGAAAAAGTACCACACCAACGAAAAAAAAAACACCAACACGAACAACAATCCGTCCTACCAGAATATGAGTACTTTGGAGGGTACAAAAAACCTAAACCTAGGGGAAGGGACAATATTCTACAGGTGGCATGGGAAAAACCCTAGCAGCCAGAGAAACTTTTCCCAAAAAGAACAAGGTTTAAATTTTTTTCAAAATAATAATAATAATAATAATAACAACAACAATTTTTACAATTAGTTAACCCAAAAAAAAAAAAAAAAGAACCCAGAGTTCATCTCTAGCCCAGATAAAGCCCATTTGACTAAAATCAAATTTATGCCTACATTAATTAAATTCCAACATTTACTCTACAAGATTTGGTAGTTGGCACCTAGACAAATAACATGCGATCATGCAAAGATTTGAAATCACACTGTAATAAATAATCTGTAAGGGAAAAGCAAACGTTAAGCAATTTTCCCATAATTTAAGCTCTTTCAAATATATAAATTTCCAAATTTAGATGCACTGCATTAAAGATTAGGTAAATATAGGACCAAAACCTTGGAAACTTGATTTTTTTTTAATGGAGTTCTGTAAGAAAAATCACACTCACAAACAAACCACCAATGGTAGAAAGATGCCTAATAGCAGCTTCTTTGGCACCTCTAGTATGCCATCCCAGCGCAACCATTAGATGTTTCAAGCTTAAGTCATGCACAACCTCCCCACAGAAAGAAAAACCAAAGCCAAATGTTTCCCATCCACGCTTTAAGAAAGTGCATTCAAAATCAAAGAAAAAACTAGACCCCCATGAAAATTCATATTCTTCATCATCTTCAACTCAGTCTAACACAAACACACCATCACCTCCAGCCTCTCCTCTTTCTCGTTCCACGTCAAGAGCTGACAAAGTTGTCAAAGGAGTCACACAACTCATTGAAGGAGATTCCTCAATAGGTATTGTGGAAACCATATTCCGATCGGGATGGCCTAAGGAGATAGGCCTCACAGTTCAGAAGGTCTTGAAGGTTAATCACAGTGAAAGTGTTCTAAACAAGTTTGAAGAGTTCAGAAACAAGGTATGCATAATGATCCGTTCCAGCTTTACGGTTGAAGATGCACCAGAATTAGTCCATGAGAACAGTTGGAAGGCACATGAGAAGGTGACAAACGATTATGTTGCCAAAAAGGTGTGCAAAGAGGGCTATCATTTTATGCCGAGTAATTGCAGTCCGTGTTGGTGGTTACCATAGACATGAGCTCATGGATATTGGGGAAGATGGTAGATTTGATTCTGTGGTGGCATCAAATGGAGATGACTCAAATGGCTCGGAGAAGCTTATGGTTTTGAATCCTAGGGCTGTGCTTCGATGCTTTGTGGTCATATATGAAGTCAATTGTCTTCCATGATTGTTTAACAGTAGTTTAATGACTTTTTTTTTTTTTTTTTTTCCCCTTCTGTTGGGAAAGGGAAGTCGTAGGAAATCTTGTTTTCTTTGCAGCAAGATATCAGTGATAACAACAATCTATTTCAATTTACTCTTATACCATTCTCTGATCTGAGTTTTACTGAAGAATAGTGCCCCCACCCACATTCCCCCCCCCCCCCCCCGGCGGGGATAAATGAGCAATTTTTTTTTTTTTTTTTGAGAACCAAGACTCGACAGTCACATGCAGCCCAATGGCAGCAAAAAACAAGATTTAAGCCTGCAAAACATCTTTCAAATCATGGACATTCAAATCCACAGCATCATCCCAGCTGCAACTACACTGTTATAGTTAGGGGACACTAAATTATTGCATTCAAGCTTGCCCCAACAAGAGCTAAGCAAATCACCATTATACCCCAAGAAACCGATCTATTAGGGGTGGTAAGTTTATGGTTAAACCGAGTCACAAATGCATGCCTAGAAATAACATCAGAAGGCCAAATTAGTTGCCACATTTCCACTTTTGCTCCAAAATTTAGAGGGTGAAACTACAAAATCTCTCTTCAACAACCTCTCTACTTGGGTGTTTTTGAAAAAAAAAAAAATGGGGTTGGGGGGAGGGAAAAGAGCTACACACCTAGAGAGCACTGTATCTCTCTAACCCATTATTTTATTATTCCAAATCAAATAATTTCTCTCTAATTGGGTGTTTGTGTCCATTGGGAAAGAATTCAAAAAGGATGAAGAATTAGTATTTCAATGGAATAGAGAAAGATAGTCTGTTGGAGTATTTGAAAAAGGCCAGTAATTTTTTTTTTAATTAAAAAAAAAAAAAGACTTTTTTCCTCCAAATTTGAGTGAATAAAGAAAAAGAAAAAAAGATGCTCAAGTGCAAAACACAACAATTAGTAAGAGTCTCTATACCCTTTTGTCTAAACCAACCACTAAAATATTTCAGGTCAGAACAAACTAGTAGCCACCCCTTGAGGTTTCTATTGGCATTTGACAATCAAAAAAAGTTTAGCTCCAAACCGGTTTGGAGTTATTTCCCTCTAACCTGTTATGTGGCAATTAAAAAGACCATATGTGACTTTTTTAATGAATGGTGTGACTTGTTTAAATAGTACACAACGGTAGTCTTACAAATTGTCATAATGGATTGGGAAAGATAGCTTTAATCTGGTTTGGAGTCAAACTTGTCCTTGACAATCAATTTATCAATGCACTATTGGTCACTCACTAACGATGCAACAGAAAATCTATTATAACCATGACTGGGGCCTTTGCCACCACCCACCATGAGGGGCCAGACTTGGGATTTCTAGCATCTGCATAGCAGAACTGGTTGGCACTTGAAAATCATTTTTTCAGTGCACTTTATGCCACTCACTAACTACGCAAGAGAATATCTAACAAAACCATGACTGGGGCCTTTGCCAGTTGCCACCACCCATCTCACCTTGAGGGACCAGCACTAAGTGATGGCCTTTTTCTACTGTGGGGCCGTGGGGGCCCTATAGCATCTGCAGCTCTCAATAACAGCATCCAGATATGCATCCTAGTATAAATCCAGGACTAGGAACTCTGCATTACCATAGCCTTCGTCAGATGTAAAAAGCAGCATTCTATAAATCAAACACTAGAGGAAGAGCGTTGCTCTTTTAACAGAAAATAAGGATTAATACTTGATCAAAAACACATCCTTTAGAGAGCAAATTATAGCCAAGAAAGCAAAGAAAAAAATCACTTAAATATAAAGAGAAATAAATATTACAAGTTTCGTTAGTTTTTCCTGACCAATCATAAACAGCATTTCTCATGCCTATTTTGTACTGTCAAGCACAACATAGAAATGAAAGAACAGGATAGACCACCTGGCAGTGCAATCACCTTGAGGATAGGTTTGCCCTCCCTGTCATAGTTTTCTGTCTAAAAAGTAAAACCAAAACTGTCTCAGCTGCCTGCCAACCAAAAAATTGTCACATCAATTATCCTTGTTAAGACCCATCTCCACATAGAAATGAAAGAATAGGATATGACATGGTCAACTCCTCACCGCTAGATTCTAAATTTTCACTTGATCTTAACAAATCTCTGAATGGGGCCATCACTAATATCGCTTGATACACATTTTGTGCTTTCCTGTAGCTTCATCAAAGTTGGACCTAAATAAATTCTCAAAGTTTCTGGAATACAAAAAGAAAAGCCTTCTTGAGTGAAATTGTTTCCCCTAAAATGAATGCAAAGCATCAATCTTATGTTCAAAATATGCAATGATTGCCAGTTTGAACCACCATAGTCCATAAAATAAAATAAATATATGGAAGAAAGAATCTTAATCTAGCTTTCCCATATATTGATGAGTGTGTTTGGATGAGCTTATTTTTATTGGATTCTCCCATTTAAAAATGTGTAAAATACAGTTTTACTTAAAATAAGTGAGTCTTTAAAAAGCTGCACATAAGTTGTTTTGGGATTTAAGCTAAAACAAACAGACCTAACTGCAAGATGACACACCAATACATCGAAAATATCATGTTTGAACAACCAAGAGACTAAATTTTCCAGAGAAATTTCCAATTTATGCATTTTGCCCATTTGGAATTAGGTACTTGAAGCCTAGTACTGGCACTGTACAAAAAACTCCCTTCCCAACAGAATAAATTCAAGCATTTTGCCCATTTGCAATTTTGGAGTTAGGTATCTGAAGCCTAGTACTAGCACTGTCCAAAACATTTCCCATACCAATGAGTTCTAGCTCAACTGGCAATTCCTCCCTTTATAAGAGCTAGGTGGAGGGTCATCGTGAGTACAAAACTTATCGGGTGTGTGTGTGTGTGTGACTTGCTAAAAGAGGGAAGAGGGGGGGGGGGGGGGGGGGGGGTAACTACTTACAAAGAAACATGAAATTTATGAAAAGAAATGGAAAATCTTGAGTGTGCCACCAACAAATAGCACATCTTAACTGTATTCACAGCCAAAAATAAGTAAGAATACAAGTTCTTGATCATTTGTGGCAAAATCCTATATAATGAAAAAATATCACCTTGGATGCAATGATGAATATCAAGATCACAAGCCCAAATTTCTTGAAGTGAATTTGTCCCCATGCAATGTAACTTTCCAGCAATCAACTTGGAAAATAAAGACAGAAATCTTTTTGGGCACAACTGCAAAATATATTTAAAAAATTAAAGCTTTAACTATCAGCATCCTCCAATATGAAGTCAGATGATAAGAAGAGAATGTAAATGTACGTAGAGCAATTACTGGTCCAATCTATCAAAAAAAAAATTTATTAATCCAAAAAATATAGAAATAGAGTCTCTTTAGTTTCAGATGTCTTTTACAGCTTCTACTTATCAAAAAAAAAAGATGTCTTTTACAGCTTCTAGCTCAGGGGCACACTCAATTTGTTTTACTTTCTACTATGCATGAAAGTGTAAGGCTCTTGTGAAGCATGGAAATTAAACCCTAATTTAGACATGGTGTAAATGAACCACCCAAAATCCGGTGACTTTCATTGCATATTTAGGCATTAAAATATACCTTCGTGTTTCTTTTTTTCTTTTTTTTCTTTTTTTTTTTTTTTGTTGGGGGGGGGGGGGGGGGGGGGGTTGGTGGGGGGTGTGGTGTGGTGTGGTGGGGAGATAGGTAGGTAGTGGGGGCCTTGGTGTGATGGCTGCCTACCTTCACCCTTTCAAGACCCCGCAAAAATGGGAGCTTTGTGTACTGGATACAACCTTTTAGATAGTGGGGAAGATGGAAGGTGGAGTTTGAACCACAAACATAGAGCAACACAAAGGATACCATTACCGTTGGGCTATCATTTGAACCCCCTGTATTTCTTACTTTTACTAAATAGTTAGGCATACTCCTTTGGTTTTGCTATATAGTTAGAGATTTCCCAGATTAAGATAATTACTTCATTACCTTGTCAATTTACAAATACTGCAAAATCATGGACAGAAAATATACTAGTCAAACATTTTATTTTGCCAGCTGTAGAGCTCCATTACTTCATATAAGAAAAATTGTATAAAAGGCTACACAAGAGCATATACACAATGCATTCAATCTAAATCTTCCTCATGCATGCATGTTTAGTATGAGACTATAAGAATATCAAAACTATAACTAATTATGGTTAAATTAGTTTGAAGTTAGGGCTGGTGGATGAATTACCTCGGAAGACATCATCTTGTGTAATTATCCCAAATGTTTCTGCAGTTTCAAGAATCATGATGCCGCTCACTCCAGTGAAAGAAGTTGCTTTACACTCAGCAACTGCCAGAAATTTGGAAGGAAACTATTGTAAGCAATTAAATATAAAAAAGAAAAAAATAATAAATAAAAAAAAGAAGAAGAAGAAGAAGAAGAGAGAGAGAGAGAGACAAGTGCAGGACTATTGAATTTTTTATGGGGGTCTTCAGAGGAGTGTTTCAAACATTCTTTGGTGACTTGGGAGAAGGTGTGTTCACCATTAGAGATGGGTGGTTTGGGGATTAGGAAGTTAGTTCACTTCAATCAAGCCCTATTAGGAAAATGGTTATGGAGGTTTGGCCAAGAAGGAAATCATCTCTGACGGAGGGTTATTTCCACCAAATATGGAGAGGGTCAAGGGGGGTGGAATACTAAAGTTTACAGAAGGGCCCACGGGTGTGGTCTTTGGCATGGTATTAATGACGGTTGGGAGAAGTTCTCCAAACATTTGGCCCTCATGGTGGGTGATGGCTCTCACATTCTTTTTTGGCATGATAGGTGGATTGGGGATACCTCACTTAAAATGCTCTATCCTCAATTATATGTGTGTTCAAATGACAAGGAAGCTTGCATTTCTGATGCATTGTGTCATCAAGAGGGTGGGAATAATAGATTTTGGAATTTGAGATTTTATAGGAATTTTCATGAGAGGGAATTAGAAGCTGCCTTCTCCTTCTAGGATTTCATTCAATCTCGAATTCGGAGAGGCATTGGATGTGATAGTCCCTATTGGTGTCTTAATGGGAATGGTAAGTTTGATATTCGGTCCTTTTATAATAAGATCAGGAGTACCTCTCTCTCTAGCTTCCCTTGGAAGGGAATTTGGAAAGTCAAGGTTCCTAAAAGGGTGGCTCTCTTCATGTGGGCTGCAGCTCATGGTTGGATACTTACCTTGGATAATTTGATGCTCCGGGGCCTCCCTTTAGCGAATAGGTGCTGTATATGCTGTTGTAATGAGGAATCTATGGACCATCTTCTCCTACATTGTCCTGTAGCTCATTCTTTGTGGGTGCAAATGTTACAAGTTTTTGGGATCCAACGGGTCATGCTAGGTTCAGTGGAGAGTTTGGTGTTTTGTTGGAGTAATTGGTTGGGGAAAAGTTCTTCGGACGTATGAAATATGGTTCCTGACTGTTTGATGTGGGTTGTTTGAATGGAAAGAAATCGGCGCTCTTTTGAGGCTAAAGAGAAATCGCTTGTTCAATTACAAGCTCTATGCCAGAGTACTCTTTTGTTTGGGCTAGGTGCTAGGGTTCTTCAAATTTTTCTTCTACTTTGGAGTTTCTTACTTCCTTTAGAATTGCCCCTTAAGTTGCTTTTCATATCTTTGTTGTTTTTTGTTGCTGTTTCTTGTGCTCGCATCACGAACACCTTGTATTTTCTGTTTTCGCTTTTTCTTCATGATTAATATGATTCTTATTACTTATCAAAAAAAAAAAAGTGCAGGAATTTTGCGCATATGTATAGGTTTTTTTTTTTTTTTTTGGGGAAATGTGGGGGGTCCTTTCATTTATTAAATCTCTTTTATTGCAGTTTACACTGCTGATTAGTGTGCAGATTAAGTCTATGTGCGCACCACTCCAAATAGTTTAATAAGCTGGTGAACATTTAATAGACTATACATGGCCCTCAGACGCACAGACAAGATATCATTGAACATTCCTTTTGAAGTAAAATGACTCAAAGGTAAAAAAGAAACAAGGGGGGAGGGGGCGACTTAAAGGCTTGTGCCCTTTCGGTATGGAGGTTTCAAAACACTTTTTCTACAAATTTAATAAACTCCACTTTTTTGTAGGTACAGCTTTTTCAAACGACCCTGTTATTAAAAGGCTGAAAAATAAGCTGCACCAAACGGGCAAAAAGGATATCCCCATGAACTTGAAGAGTCATACAGTTTACCTCTATGTGAATTTTGGACTTCTTGCCAGTAACAACTCATCAGAGGACACTGGCGGGGGAACTACCCGTGTATCTTTTTCCAACCAGGGTTTGCTTTTATATTCTCACTATCTTATATTTGTTCCATATGAAAATTTTTGTAGTTCTTTCCAAAGGCATAGTACTGCGTGCACAGGTAAATGTTTGGTATCTATTGGGTTATGCCATATAAAGTTATTGAGCTGTTACATTCTTGGCAGAGCAAGTTCGGTAGACATCGAAATATAGATTTCTAGAGGTTTGTGCTGCATTGTTTGTTTTGGTGCTTATGGCGGGAGCAGAATGCTAAATGCTTTGAGGATTGTGAATGGTCTATCCTTGATATAAAGTCTTTCTTCTTTAGTACTCTCCTTGATTGGAGTTTATTTTTACCATCTTGTTCTTGTTTGTCCCTCCCTGATCTTATTGATCATTGTAATCTGGGTTCTTGATTTTTGCCACTATAGTACATTTCCAGTGTATTTGGTTGGCTTTTTATTCTTAATAAAAAATTTTATGTTATTTAAAAAAAAAAAAAAAAAAAAACCCACAAGTGACAGGAAATTTACATGCAACCCAGCAATAACACTAGTAGTAGGCTGTTGCCATTGTAGACCAGTCCATCATGGCATGATGTAGAAAGTTATAGGGACAGTAAAAGGAGGATAACAAGATTACACATCAAAATTACTTCTACGTTCTCTAGAAGCAAACAGCTACGATAGGCTCCACAAGCACTCTTATTGCAAAGATATCTGTAAAAAGAGTATAGTGTTACCTAGAATGAAAGCACCGTGTAGATCTGCGCTGAGAAGACACTGAGCCAACTGATTTTCCCTGTAAGATCAAACAAAATTATAAACCTATATACTGAATGTTAATAAGCACATAAAAGAAAGATAAAAAATGAAAAAAAAATTATAATAATAATGAAGGATAAGAAACTGCATGATTGGAAGATCAGCATAGAAGGACAATATTCCTACCCGACAGTTTTAAGCAGTTGCATCATGTAGCCTTTCCACATTTCATGCATAGGCCTAAAAACATCAAACCTGTTATCCAAACACATCCAATAATAATTAGAACATATTGTTGTTTGAGAAAATTTAAAGGCAGAATCAACTTTGAAATGCATAAAAACAATTATTCTTTGGATTACATCAGATACAGAAGTAAACTTTAATTTCCATCTGTATTTTCTCCTCGTCTAAACATTCAAGAGTAAGTCAACTGTTATTTTCCTAATTTCTTCCTCCAAATTGTTAGACAAACTACAGCTGAAAATTCAAAACAATTGGCAAGCATCAAACTAGTCAAGAGTGGAACAGGGGAAACAGATCCCTCATGTAAAGCCTCTCATACAACACCAATCCTCTGAAGAGTAAAACCAGTTCAACCAGCAGGATGGGATTATTTCTTGAAATTATTGCTTACATAGGTTTGACCCAACTACTGCAATGCAAATTACAAGCTTGCAACCCAACTGTCTGAGTGAGCAGTTTTGGCTCAACATTAGATAGAGATAGATGATCAACTTGATACAGCCTTCCCCAGATTCCCAGTCCAGCTTAGTATGCTTTCCAAAAAATGAGGCTATGTCCTTTTGATAAGGTTAGCCTAAATACTTAGTTGTTCATGAAATAAAGTAGCCACCAGATATACAGTGAGAATAATAATATCTAGATTGCAAGTATAGAAGAAGAAAAGGACCACAAGGTCACAACCATGAACAAAGAAGAGAAAGCATTAAATTAACTTAGAAGAAGAAGGAGAAAAATCATTAAGTCACAACCATGAACAAATCAGAGAAGTATTAAACTCACTTATGAAGCTCTTGGGGCAAATCAAATGATCCACATTTTTTATGCTGTTTCATGGACATGTGCTTTTTAGAACGCTTCGAATACATCCGCAAAGCCCTGATATGAGAACCAGTAGACACGCCACGTCCTTGTACATAATTATCAAGAAGGACGAAATGGTCAATATGTATTTTTCTGGACTTCTGCATGTACTTCTGAGCCATATCACCATTCTGAAGAAGCTCGTGTAAAATCTTATCGACCATGTCTCCTTTTCTACTAGAAAGCTGCACGATGCCAGGCAGACGTGAGCCAAGGAGCTGAGAATATATCATCTCTTAATTCTGTAATTGAAGCAGCTCCAATGATCAAAGGCTCATGGTTCAGAAAGAAAAGATGTACCTTAATATTGGATGCCAGCAGATTCTCATGTACAGCTTGAGAGAGCTGCAAATATGCTGGAGCATTTTCTTCAGGATCTGCATAAAACAAAAACAAAAACAAAAATAAAAAATTTGACTTCCATCTAATCAATTAGAATACATATAAGCACAAGGATATAAGTACACATTACATTCCTATTTTAAAATAAATTTTACTTAAAAAACTAAAACAAGTATATGCATGCCTAAAGCAATACCTTGTGAGTTGTGACACACAGTACATATAGAACCACGTTACATTCCTTTTTTTAATACAGTTCATAAAACTAAAACTATATGCTATTTTGCATGCCTAGAGCAGTACCTTGTTAAGCAGGGTGACTCCAGAAAGAACAAATGCATTTCTTTATAACAGAACTACAAAGTTTGGTTCTAGAACAACTAACTAGATAAAAACCCAAAAAGTGTATGGTATTAAAAAAAAAAAAAATGGGAGCCAATCTGGACACCCGAGTAGCCAAACTATTTATAACGGTTGTCTGTTGGGACATTGGACATACAAAAATGAAGAATTTGAGACTGTTCTGAGACAGCCTTATAGGATGATATTTATTCCTTAATGAAAATATTTTTCTCCTAATAAAGGGAGATCCTCAAAACCAAAGTTAGGCATTTGTTTTTAATTAAAAAAAAATACCTTTCTTGTGTTGAGCATCAAATGAGGGAGTGACTGCTGCATCAGTTTTATCTGCTAAAGAAGTTGTCCTATGAGGTTCTTTTCCTTCTCCTTCTTTTTTACTATTTTTGTTCTTTTGTTGTAGCAGATCAGCCTCAACAAAGGCAAACCTCCGCTTCAATGCCTCCAAAGCATGTTTTCTTGGATCTTGAATAGCTGTTTCAGTAGCCATGGAAACTAGAATAGTTCACAGCCTTCCTCCTCACGATATGAAGAAAAAGGAACCACCTAAAAGGATGTGGAAAATGAGCTTGTTCAGAAACTTAAAATTAAAGATATGGAAATTAAAAAATTTCAAGATTTGAACAATTTAGTTATGGGTCTCTCTCTCTCTCTCTCATAAAGAAAGCTACCATCTCGACCTGTAGACACAATCACACATCTCAATAACAATCTTCTATCATCAATGGCTCAAGTCAAGGTTCAAATTACTCTCGAAGCCAGAGCCAATCTAGAGCTAAGCGTGACCTGATAGCTCCTTGTATTTAGAATTTACCGGTTTATGGTGAAAGAACATCATCACTAAAGCTATTATAATTTTAAACACAAAAAATACTTCGAACTTCAAAGTCAGATGAGAATAATTGCATTATCACAGAAATTTTGATCAAACACCTTCACGCATACTCAAATCAAGTCTGAGAGAGAGAGAGAGAGAGAAACTCACATAGTCACATAGACAAACACTTAAGAGAGACACTCATGGAAACTGTTGGCAACTTTGGATTATGCCTAAGCCACATTGCAAAATTGGGTTATGGTTTTTGAGGTGAAATTGCTAGAGAAGACGTTTGAACTGTGAATATTGAATTCTTCAGCAAATTTTTATTTTTATAAATCAAATCCTAAAAGTAACCACTTTTGAAACATATTGGCAAACCATGCTCGTATATGTAAGAATTATAGACAATTGGTCATTAACATTAAATTAGCCAATAGCCTTCTAAATCTCAAACACATACGCAAAGTCTAACAATGGCGAAATCAACAAGGTCCCCAACTTACAACTAATATATATATATATATATATATATAAGTTCGGTGAATTTTATTGATACCCAGAAAAGAATTTGGTCTAAAAACCACGAAAATCAACGAATTTTATTGAAGCAGAGGAGGAGAATCCGAACAAAAAAAAAAAAGATTCACAGCAACTACATGAAATTTAATTTTCTTACCGAACAGAAGATCTGGGCAGAAAAACCCGAAAAGAAATCTGCACCCAATGATATCAGTGATGGCGGTGGTGGTGGGTTTGATGAGTGTGGGTGTGGTTAGATTGGTTCATGAGTTGTGGCTCTCTCAGTGATGGGTTTTGCAAACCACGCACAGTTACATTTTGAAACCACGCACCTGTGTCTTTCAAAAAAATCACTAACAATCCCAAGGCCAATTGACTATGCTAACAACAACAACAAACACAACGCTGGGTTTTCTCTACTTTTTATTTGTTAAGACTGGGCCTGTTTATATTGAGTGATGGCTTGGCGTCTGGGCTTTTCAAGGGTGTTTTTTTTTTTTTTGGTTAAGCCTTCTTCTTTTCTTTTTCTTTTTTTTTTCTTTTTTTTTTTTTTTCTTTTGTTAAGCCTTCTTCTTCTTCTCTTTTCTTCTTTTTTTTTTTTTTTTTTTTTTTAGGTGTAATAGGATTTGTTTTGTGTTTTTTGCGGGTGGGTCTTATTAATAAGACTCGTGTGGCCATCTTGGCATCTTCTTAGCTGAACTGGGCTTGTACTTTTGTTATGGCTGTACTTAATTTTTTTTCTTTAATTTTAATATTATGTTTATATATATATATATATATATATATATATATATATTAGTTATTGGTAATATAATGAATAAATTTTTATTTATGCAGGTTTTTTTTTTTTGAAAATGAATATTTATGCAGGTTGAGATTGCTAAAAACCTGTTATTGTTTAGTAAAACTACAACAATACTTTTTATATAAATTATATTCTATATCTCATTTGCTCTACACTTAAAAGTTATTTTTTATTTTAATCTTTATAAATATATTGTTTGGTTAGAAATGTCTATTAAAAAATATGCATTTGGATATGAAAAACTTAAAAAAAGAAAAAGAAAAACTTATTGAGTCTCAAAAAGAATCAATGGATAAATTTATTATTAGTAATAAACAAAATATAACACAAAATTTAGATGAAAATATCACAAATGAGCAAAAAATTCACCAAAATTAGATTTTAAATAAAATATATTATAATATAAAAATATTAAATAAATATTAAATTAATTAATACATAAGTATAAAAAATGCCCCATTTTAGTTCTCGTCTTAAGCCCTAAAATGTCTAGGGCCAGCTCTGACAATATGTGTCTTGGATTTATAGATACATAAGTATAAGTGTTATGGGAAGCCTAAGAAGAAAGAGTAAAGATATATATATATATATATATATATATGAGATGAGTTCAAGTTATACATTTTTTAAATCATTGAATTTAAGTAAATTCAACGGTAAAAAAAAGACCCTCATTAAAGCTAATATTCTAATCCATCTCATTTATTATCTATTATTTAATAAATTTCATACTCATTTCTAAACCCAAAAAAAATTATAACACAACTATTGCTTTTAGTTGTTCACTATCTCTACGTTTCTCTCTCAAGAACCCTCTCTCTTTTGTTTGTTGCATCTCATGCCCAAATGTTTATCATCATTAGCCGATTGTTATGAAAGTTAAAAAATAGATAAACATAAGGACACTCTACCAACAAAACCAAAAGTTAAAAACGAATATAAAAAACTCTGATTTTGAGGATAAATTTGATTTTTTAAGGGGCCATTACAATGACCAATGGCTTATTTCGAACTTTCTGCCTTAGAAACAAAATGGTAAATTAGTTGATCTTCATAGCTACAATATCTAATGTTGTTGCAGCGGATCATGTCCAATTGTTTGTCATCATCAGCACATAGTTTACAAATTAATTTACACAAACATAATAGCGTAAGGAACTTAAATCTACAAACAAAAACAAAAGAGAAGGAGAAACACTTTCTTAAAGAATAAAAAAAATCCAGAGAAGAGTGTTCTAAAGAGAGAAACATAGAGATAGAGATAGATGTATATATAGAAGATAAATACATATATTGATATATTAGGCATCTCGATAATAATAATTTATAATTTGTTGTGGTATAAGGTCGTATGGCATTGAGAAGGTCTTTTGTCCTTAATCTAATTAGCCTTACCTTCAGCGGCATGGAAGAAGCATTTTAGCTACTGATTTGTAATGATTTTTAAGCTTCATGGCATTCACAGCTTGACGTGGATCAGAGAAACGCGAAAAGAGAGAAATGAAATAAAAATAATAACAATCGTCGCCTGAGAGATTCGAACTCTCGCGGGGAAACCCCATGTACTTAGCAGGCACACGCCTTAACCACTCGGCCAAAGCGACGACTTATGAGCTTCATTTTATTATATTACATCTAGGATAGTGTTCATGCACATAAGTCAAAGGGTGAGTCGTTGAAGCTGAACACCTGCTTAAACGGGTGTAGAACGCAAACTGCACATTTGTCCTTGCAACTTAAAAGGTTAAAATACGTTGGTTAGCTTTGGCCCTTAAAATTTTGTCCAAAGATTTTAATTAAAATTTTAAAACCCCTCTAATAGTAGCTTTTAAGCATAGAATTTTCTTATTAAAATTCAAACACATGATTATATTGGCCAATGAAACATAAGTAATTTTTTTTATAATAACAATTAAATTCAATACAATATGCTTGAGGTGAAATGTAACACAATAGTTAGGATACTCTTACCTTTTTACCTAAATATATAATGGTGGATTTTAGTAAGTTGGAAAATTATTGGTAATATAGTATCTTTACAACTTATTATACATTTGTTGAGGTGAAATGTAACACATGTTGTCATTGATGGACATTAATAGAGGTGTTAGTGGTGAATAGGGATGGCAATGGAGCGGGGTGGGTCTGAAGGATGGGGTCTTCACTCCTGCCCCGCATATTTTTGTCTTATCCCATCCCCACCCCACCCCGCATAACGGAAAAAATTTTCTTGCCCCATCCTCACCTCTTGGGGTCCTACAAATCCCCGTCCCATCTCTTAAAATTTTACTTCTTGTTAATTTGTCCACAACTATTACAATTGTTTTTAATAAAATCTGTTTCGTTAATAAAAATATACTTAAAATTACAAATAAATGTATCCTATTAAATCAAACTAATTTTTAGCAAAAATTAAATAATATTATTAAAATGTTTAACAAGGCAATACCACAACAAAAACAAAAATCTCAAAATACAAAATCAATGATTCAATAATATATAAATTTGTTTATAATAAAGACAAAAGAAAATGTTAAAATTGGTACCTTATTTCCAACCTTGCTAAAGAAAAAAAAAGAAACAAAAAGCCTTGTTGAGTAAAATAAAATAAGTTGATGATATGTTTTTTAAATAGTTGGGTTTTAGAGTATGAAAAATTTACAATTTAGCCCTTATCAATGCAGGGTAAGCCGGGGCGAGACGGGTTGAGTTTAAAAAGTCTAAATCCATCCACGCCCGTCCCATGGTGCAGGGCTAAAATCTCGCCCCATCACCTTTGCGGAGCGGGGAAAACCCACGCGAGGCGAAACGGGAAAGGGCGGGTCAAGCGGGACGGGGCAAAATTGCCATCCCTAGCAGTGAACACTATGTAAAAATGATATTGAACTCATTATTTATTATCACTTCAATATATTGTGAAATAAGTTGAGATAAAAAAAGTTGTCCATATAATTGCTCTTGGTATCATTTTTTAAACCAATTGAAAGTTATAACATGCCAAAAGATGACCCTTTTAAATTTCTCAAAGAAGCTTAACGAATATTTTATGAAGTTTGGAACAGAAAATCATTCAAGCAACCCAAATATGGTTCACTTCATACTTCAATCGTACCATTCCAATTTTCGTGTGTGTTCAATATCCCTAAATGAACGGGGGATAAGACAATCATAGAAATTATATCCAAATTCTTTTTAACTTTTTAAACCTTCTCAATAATGAACAAGTTTCTACTAGTACATCTCTTCTTTTTTCTTTTCTTTTCTTTTTTTTTTTCTTTTTTTAAATAATAATAATTGATAAGTTGTACATACATTTAATGAGTCTTAAACCTACGACTTCATCTTTCACCTAGAACTTATAAGATGAGAAGGTGCCAATTGTCTCAAATTTGAAACATCCAAGGTGGTGACACGGAATGCAATGGGCAAAAAAGTTAGATTTCATCCCTCAAAGTACCCGTTATAGACTGTAGGGAAGGAAATATTACCGTACTATATGATATACGCATGACTGCAATATAAGAAGGAAAAAATATAAACAAGAATTTGTAAAAAGAGAGAAGTGACAAGAGTAAGTTACACAAACTTTTCGATCATTTCTCTCACTTCATCAACCACAAGCCAGGCCTTATGCCCTCCTATTACTTCTGCTTTCATCTCTCCATCTTTCCATAGCTGCAATAAATTTTTACAATCCGTTTGTAAGTTTTCCTTAGGATCACTCTCACTAAAATCAAGAAAATTTTGAAAAATAAAAAACTTAGATGGACAGACACAGACCTGAATTGTTGGCATCTTCTGAGAAAAGAGAACACAAGAAAGCATCATTAAAAGCGTCCAGGGAAAACGTGAGTGTATTATACATATTTAAGAAGACAAATTAGAGAACGCAGTATATATCATACATACAGAGATGTTTCCCCGCTTGACTAGCGTTTGAGGTACCTTGTTGACATCCACCCAATAAAATTTGGCCCTGTTATAAACAAAGAATCAGACGAAAAAAATTTAATTGGAATCATAACAACCACCAATAACTGAAGGATATTCAAATTTTGATACATTAGTATTGGTTAATCCATGACAAGGAGCTCCCACGCTAGATTATGACCGACTTCCAGAAAGGAAATGAAAGATTTGTGCTTAGGCTCAAGTCTAGTGAGCTAAGCTTGATGACAAGTCTTGATTAGATTTGTCTAAATTAATAAAAGAGGGAACAGAGCGAAAACTTCGATCTTTTCTTTTTAAATTATTTTTTATATATATTTTTCGGTTGGCTAAAACTTCTGAACTAGTAACCATTCTCAACATCATTGATGTCCAGATTTTGGACAAAACAGTAACGGCACATGTTTAATATTCATAGTCTAAAAGCAAAAGAATTGTAAAGAAAGCTGCTTTCAAGTCTTAATGTCACAAGAGCCTTCACTACTCTCATCACCAGAATCGATGAATCAGCATGAAAATTCATACTCATTGATGTCAACACACCACATGTTTAGTTTGTCCTTTTATTTATGCATATGTTATTTGAAAGAGATAAGAAAACATTTAACACCTTAAAGTCTTAAATATTGGTAGATGTCAAATTGGAATATCTGACTCAATTCTAGTCAACAATACCAATGTAAGCAAACCAGGGAGGAAATAGAGAGAAGAGACCATATGTGAACTGATGGAAGCTTATTTGGTGCTCTAAAGATATTCCTAAATACACATTCTTAAGCTGGCTGGGATAGACTAAGAACCAGAGAGAGATTTGCTCAATGGGGCTATCAAGGAGACATGAGCAGAGTTGAAACTAGAGATTATTTGTTTCTTTGAATACAATTCTCCAAAAGAATATGGAAGGATGATTTAGAGGTGTACAAAGCACAGGCAAACTGGAGATTGGGAGGAAGAACTCAGTTGGGCAATGCAAAAGCTGAAAGGCAAGAGCTTTTAGAAGACGATATGCAGATTAACTTGGGCTGCAGTGATAAACCATGTGTGGATTGATTGAAATGCAAGCGTTTATAAGTGTAAAGTTTGAATGGAGGTTGATATCTTGAAGGCGACAATCTATTTTGTAAGATATACGTTGTCATTTGTCAAGCTGTAAAAGAATTAGAAACTCAATCCAAGATAGAGTTCTATGCTGTTTGTGGAGAACAACATTTTATGTACTAGAGTAGTAGTAGGAGATATCATCAGTAGCCTGAATGGCAAGTATGCAGTGAAATGATTTTGTAACATTTTTCTTGAATAAAAGCTCTCATTTATCAAAGAAGAAGAAAAAATTCTAGTCACCCAACTTTTTTTTATAAAAATAATTCAAATGTAAAAACAAGTCGAGAAGGGTGATTTGAACACTGATTCTTTTCATAAAGGAGACTGGGCAATACAGCTATAAGGTTCTTAGCCCACCAGTACGTAACTCAAACCTTGGCAATGATGAAATATGAATATTTTCACATACCACTAACTTCATGAGTGGTATGCTATATATATTGTGAGAATGTGGGAACTTTAAGAGTGGTAAAACTATATATTGTGAGAATGTGGTGCCTTGAAGTTGAAGGCTATAGTCATGTGGGGTTTAAATAATATTAAAGAAAGAACAACTCAGTTGTTCAATAACGCTTGTACTGTCAAACCATGATACAGGTAACATATGGTGAAGAAAACAACAATTGATACCTAATTTAGATATGCTTGTTTCACGAGAGAGAGAGAGAGAGAGGTTACTTGGTATCAAACTCAGCAGCCAATTTCTCCAACTTAGGCTTCAAGTAGATGCATTTGCGGCACCAAGAAGCCATCCTGGCAATAACAGAAAACCAGCCTTTATAAAATTAGAATTTTGGAAGAAAAAGAATTCATGAACCAAACCAATAAAAGCATTTTAACTGCTTTTATAATTTTTTTTTTTTGGAGAAGATGCTTTATAAGGGGAAAAAAAAAACTCGTTTTCCATCTTTATTATTTTATATTTTGGTCTAAACCTTGATGCAATGTCAGCCTCTAAAATAAATATAAAAAGAAAAAAAAAAATCAATCACTATTCACTAGCTCTCCTCTTGTCCAAAAAAAAAAATCACTTGATCCAAATTTTGGCCAGATTCGGGCTACGTGTTTAAGACCCGACCCGGCCTGGGAATAGCTATTAAAAATTTTAAACTACAAGTCGACTGCAGTGGCTTGATATACATTCTTTAACAAAACCTTCTTCCCTTCCTTTCTTTTGTTTCTTTTTTTTTTTTTTTTTTTTTTTTGCTATAATACTTAGTATCTTAAAAAGAAAAAACAATGAGTTATCCTCACGTTAGAAAATGAGGATAAGTTAAAAAAATTTAAAGTTTGTGCTGTATATCCAAGAGTAAAATCCTTTTAGACATACACCACTGTAAGTTTCTTTATAAAAACCATTTCCCTTTCTCTTGTGCATGAATACTTAATATTTAAAAAAAAAAAACCTTTTATTAAAAAAAAAAACAACTATTAAAAATTTAAAACAAAAAACCGGGTGCGCTCCAAAACAGCATCGTTTTGCAGAAATCCACTGAGAGCAGAACACACACACCCACACAGAGTAAGAGAGAGAGACAGAGAGATACCAGTCGATGAGAATGGGTTCGGAGTGCTTTTGTGCTAGGAGTAGAATCTGATCAAGATGATCACTATCGTTGATGTGTTCCATCTCAACAGTTGTGGGTCTTGACAAGTCTGGCCAAAACGCATCCACTCTAATGTCTCTTCTCAAACTCTTCTTGCACTTTCTGTTTCTTCTATCAACCCAATACCCAGATGAACTTCTTTGCAAAATCAAAAATCTCCCACTGCTTATTGAATACTGCTGCTGTTGGTCTCGGTGGTGAAATTCCCTGTACAGAATTTGAGCATTCACTGCTATTACAGACATTTTTTCTCTGTCTCTGTCTCTCTCCCCACTCCTTTTTGTTTAAGAAGAAAAGGAATATAGAATGATTACAGTGATATTTACTAGGCTGATTGGTGATGAGAAAGCTTGAGGAAAATCATTCCTTGGTGATAGTTATGGGGCTTTGAAGGTTGGAGTTAGTATTGGGGTCTAAGTCTAACTAGAGTTGGGACTTGGGAGGGGTGTTTCATGGAGTAGATATTTTATTTTACAAAATACTGTTTTTTTTTTTTTTTTTTTAAGGCTTTTGCTTGGTTCGAAAATAAGAGAATTGGACAACGGTTGAATAGAAAGCTTATCCGCAAGGTGAGTTGGGGATGGGAAGGCAAAATGGGCGTGAGCCCCAGCGTGAGCCCCACCAATGGAGAGCGTAAATTGAATATTCTTGTCCTGCTTTGCTCACTTTTTTTTTTTCGTTTTAATTTCATTTTTTTTTTAGGATATTTACGTAGAGAAACCTTATAATTTTAGGGGCGTCTATGGGTCAAACCGGCTTGGGTTTGCCCTAAACCGTCACTCAACCCGATGATAGCTGGTTGGAAAGGAGGCCAATCATTGCCGGCTGACCAATATCAAATTATCAATCCATCAGGTCATCAATTTTCACTATTGGAGTTGTCTAGCTATCGGTTGGATATCTCAACAAGGGAACAACGAGTAAATGTGTCGAGAAATGACTACAGACAACGAGAATTTTGACCTTTATGGTTAGATCTAGACTTCGATGGCCATATCTTGACCTTGATAGGTTAAGAGATGCCAAGTCTTGAGCTTAATTTTTGTAAATTCGGCAAAACATAAAAAAAAAAAAAAAAAAAAAAAAAAAAAAAAAAAATTGGAAGAGGGAAAGACCAGTTTGGTGGTAAGGAAATTTGAGAGAGAGAGAGAGAGAGAGTAACAAGGGATTTGAATGGTTCAATTTTGACTTGTTAGGAATCAAGGGATCTATGATGCGAATCAAAACCAAGCTTTTTTTAACATTCAAGACCAACCTATGCAAATGGAGCCAACCATGGGCTGTCGAATCGGTTTAAATTGACCAAGTGGGTTGGGTTTTGCGGGCAATGGACAACCTATATTTGATCATATCTTTAAAATCCATATCTTTAATAAATATCTTTCAACTAAAATAATGGAAAACCATGAAAATTTTACTTACATTTTGTTAGGGTACTTCTTTTTTTACACCTAATTTTATACCACTTATTTATTTTCAAACACCACTAATAAGTTATTGGGTTTTCTCAAATATTTTTTTTGTTCTATTATTATGTTAATCACAAATGTTTCATATCTCATTATCTAAATTGGGTTACGACATAAAATATCACAAAAAAAACCCAAAAAAACTCATATTTTATCCAATTTTATTATCATTATTTGGCTAAGCCCAAAACTGGCCCTATGAACCCAATATACATATCATATTCTATTTAAAATCTAAGAATACTTATGCTTGGCAATATTTTGATTCAAATCTATGACAAAACAATTTTATTAATAGAATTCAAATTCATAATCAAAGCCTATGGTTTAAACCCATGGCAATTCATTTATCCAAAGCCCAATTCACATTGGCAATAACAAAACCCAGTTCTCGCTGGCAATATTTAAAGCCCAATTCTCATTGGCAATATCAAAAACCCAACTTACGTTGCACTATTGAAAGCCCAAGTTAACTACTTAGCACTATTTTATCAAAAGCCCAAGGTTATTAATACTTGACAAAATACTATATCATAGTTATTTTACTTAAAAGTCCAATAATGAACAACACTTTAGATTCTTAAACCTATTAGTATAATAGTACAAGCTCATGGAATTTATGAATTATCTATTCTCAACACCCATGGCAATCATCTTATAAAAGCCTATGGAAAATTATGATTATTAGACCCATGACATTTATTTATTTCATATTATAAACTTATGTTCACTATCTATCTTACATCACAACATTTATAATATTTATTACCAAAACTCATGGTAATTATTCATCCTACATATCCATTATGATTATCTATAGAAAAACTCATGAGAAACATCACATTATTCCATATTTATTTAAAACCCATGATAAATATTATTCTCAAGAACAATATTGGAGGTCATTATTTAAAAAACCCCAAAGAAAATATCATTTACAATGTAATCCATAGTAAAAATTATGGGAAATTATACAAGTTGTTATTTAAAGCCCATGAGAATTAATATCCAAAATCTATCATAGATATTTATTAAAGCTCATGGATTCATTTTATTTCTACTAACAACTAAAGTTCATAAGGAGTAAGAAACTTATGGCAAAGCATGTCTTTAATGCCCATTTTGTAGGCCTAAGAATCTAAGTAGGAAACAAGCCAAGCAAAGAAAGGGTCATGTGGCCCAACTAAAAGTGCTGAAATGGAGCAAAGTTTCAGCCCAAAAAAGTCCCCAGCAAGAGGCTTTAAAGTGGGCAACCATCCCTTGTTCATCCCTAACCAAAAAACAACTACAGACCCCTATAAGAAAACCAAGCCTTTAAGGATGAACTAGGGGCTGTCCCATCAGTTTTCCGCCACACTCTACCTGACGTGAACACTGCCCGAGGGCTGTCATATTAGCTAAGGTCTAAAGGATGATGGAACCCCATCATCTTCCTCAAGACTGTATCTCCAACGGAAGGGGAGCTGAAATTAAATTATTCAAACTTCAACAAATTGATGCTATAAATAATAAAAACGTTGAAGACGTGATTCATGTGCCAAGCCTATAAATCCAAGCCTTTGAGGATGAACTACAGACCCCTACAAGACCCCTACAGACCCCTACAAGAAAACCAAGCCTTTGAGGATGAACTAGGGGCTGTCCCATCAGTTTTCTGCCACACTCTACCTGACGTGAACACTGCCCGAGGGCTGTCATATTAGCTAAGGTCTAAAGGATGATAGAACCTCATCATCTTCCTCAAGACTGTATCTCCAACGGAAGGGGAGCTGAAATTAAATTATTCAAACTTCAACAAATTGATGCTATAAATAATAAAAACGTTGAAGACGTGATTCATGTGCCAAGCCTATAAATCCTAAAAAGAGAAAAATTGGGAACATGTGGTTTGGAGGGTATAAAGGGATCTCCAGCGGAACCCCTGAAGTAGACTAGAGCTTGACACCTGGCTTGGGGTGTTAAATCTTACTTCTCAGGGGTCTGAATCTCAGTTGCAGTATTAGGATTTGCTTTTGATACACACCTCAAACACAATAATTAAGCTTAGCCCAAGAATCCTAGCATTTAATACAAAACGCTCTAAAATCCCATCATTACCCAAAGAAGCAAGGTAACCCCTAAAATGGGTTTTCCTGCTTCTGATCAAAAATCCCAAGAAAGCTTGACTTTGATTTCGTCACCTCTAAGTCGTCATCCTTTTTTTGGATTCTTGTCAATTAATGCCTCCCTACAGCTCTATTATAAAAACACAAGCAAACAAACCAAAAAGACAATCTAGCCACCCTCTCTGAAACTCTGGGTTTGTTTGCTATTTTGGTCGTGGTTTAGCTTTTCTCAAGCTCACCACTCATCATCTTTAGCCCACACTCATCTAATCTCAGATACCCTCTTTCCCCTTTCACACAATCACAGCCCATAAATGTCTCTCAACTAATCATAAACAGACCACCACTCACAAAAAGCTTCAATCTCAGTAATAATCCTATCCCACTCACTCAAAACAGCCTACATTCACTTCGTTCATGCCTTATAAACACATACTCACTAAAATTTTAGTTTAATACTTGCTGCACTAGGCTGGGATCTCTCTCTTCCTTCATTCCATCCTATTTTTTCTCTTTTATTTATAACTATGAAGCCTTTAATCCTTGTTTATTATTATTATTATGAAGGCCATAATATTCTGGATACTATGGAAGTTTTCTCTTATGTCGACTTAACAATAATAAGGAAAACATATGATTTTTGCAATGTAAACACACTTATTAACCTGAAATTATCTTACCGCTAGAGATAATACCGTAATGCTAGAAGATTGATTTGAACTATGATGCTGAAAAAGGACTAATAATATAACAAACTAACAACAATAACATGTTTATTGTGCTTTATTGTTGTCTTCTTGTTAAAGTGCAGCTTTTATCTCTTGCTTGGGCGGACTTACACAACATCGAAAGCCTTTAGGCTTTATTTCAAAGGCCCATTATCGAGTTTCGGTTTGGTTACCCCATTTTCTATTTGGGAACATCAAAATTTTTCCCTCAACACATTTTATATGAATAAAATCTCTCCATGTGAATTCTTTTTGACATACAAAATTTTTAAAAACTCAATAAATAAACAAAGTTTAATAATAATAAAAAGTCATATTTTAGAGTTTTTTTTTTTTTTTTTTTTTTTGCAACAAAGTATAGTTTGACCTCTTCTTAAAAAAAATGTAATGTTGGACTTCCATGTAATGGGTCCTTATTTATTTATTTATTTTTACACACCCATAAGAGGGAGGAAATGGGGTACAATAGGTCATTTTGTACCTATATAAGGAATAAGTACGTTCTACTTTAAGGGTTAATTTTTATAATAAGTAAAGGTACAAGTTGTGACAATCCTACTTTGGTGTGAGTGTGAAAATAGTAACACTTTAAGAGCATCCACTGATTCTTCCAAAATACAAAAATTCCTTCATTTTACACATTTTGATAAAAAAAAAAAAAATACCAACATCATTGGATGTAAAATTGTGCATAAATGCACACTTGCTACAGTAACCATGCATATATGCACGGTTACTGTAGCATTTGCATTTAATATTTTAATGATTTTTTCTCTCTCCTTGTCTCTGGTTGCTCTTACTCTCACCTCACTCTCCCTTTTCCTCATTTAATCAAATCATGCCTCCACTGCCGCCGATCATCAAACCCTTACTCTCCCTATTCCTCATTTACAATAGAAGATCTTTTGCTTCCTGAAATCAAAAGTTCAAAACAATAAAATAAAAAATATGATCCAAAATATTAATTTTCTCTTTCATGCACTCGATTTTCTAAGCAACCAAACACCATAAAAAAAAAAAAAAAAAAAAAAGAGAGCCAAATCAAAGAGAACTATAAAACCAGAAGAAGAAGAAGAAGAAGAAGAAGAAGAAGAAGAAAATACTAAAGCTCCAGAATATCAAACAAAACATCAGATCTGTTGAAACCCATAAAAGAAATTACAAATCCATGGAAACCCACAAAAGAAATTACCTTCTGTAGCTCTTCAAAGTCCAGTAAGAGACTCTGATGCCTCAACCTGGTTCTTGGGTCCTCACCCACAACATATGGAGAAGACTCCTTAGCAACAACCTGTTTCATCTTCATCTTCATCATCATCATCATCAGATCAACCCAAAAGCCAAGAACCAAAAACTAAAGAGAGAGAAAACAGAGAGGGAGAGAGAATCGAGAGAGATAGGTGGCTGGGTGTGGATTGATCGTTGGTAGTGTTGGGTCTGTGAGAGAGAGGGGTAGTGAAGGAGAATTAATAAAAAATTGTAAAAGAAAGAATATTTTATTGAATAAATGTGTAGAATATATAAACTGATGTGAGTGTTTTGTAAAAATGAGTGTGTAGGATAGAAAAAATAGTTTTTTTTGTGCAAAATAAATGAAAAGTTTGCATACATTGATGTGGATGCTCTAAGTAGTGGGAGGCAATAATCCTTAAATTAGACCAACGTCATGTTATTGCCTCTATTAATTAGAATTCAAGAACAATCCTATACTAATACTCTACCCATTTGGTCACTACCTTAGATGGTTACTGGTTCTGATATTTTTAAAGTAATAATTCAAAGGGATGAATTGAAACAATTTTTTTTTTTTGAATAATTTGTGTCAAAAATTTATATTTACGTTTATGAAATACCATTTCTTATCAATTTTTATCAATCAACTCCCTAACTACCATTTAAAAAATAATAAAAAACTTCATAAAAAAAGAAGTAATTACTAACCATTCAATGGAAGCAATATTATCCCTATAGCAAGGAGGTGAGATTGACAAATCTATATACATACATACATACGTATGTGTGTGTGTGTGTGTATATATATATATATAGCGGAAAAGGGGCGGAAGCACCGGAAGCACAGAGATAGTATAATAAACAAGGTAAAACCAGCCAAGGAGGCAGTATGACAGTTAATAATCAAAGTAATTTAAACAATTAATAAGGCGGTAGAACCAGCCAAGCAATATATCATTAAAACAATTAATAATCAAAGTAATTTTAACAATTAATAAGGCGGTAGAACCAGCCAAGCAGTATAGCATCAAGATAATTGATAAACATGAAAGTACTTGATTAATATTGAAAGTAATGAACAAAGTACAAGATTAATAGTTACAGGATTACAAGATAAACAAGGATAAATAGTGGTAACTTACAAGAGTAATGGTTACTGGAACAGTTCCAGGGGAGTTTAGGAGAAGGGATAGACTAAAACTCACTCAAGGAGGGGGAACACTAATATTTTTTAGCAAAACTAACTTCTGCCTAACAATAAGGGACGGCCCCCCTTATATAGGAAAAATAAAGCAAAAAGTGAATAGTGAACAGTAACAGTGAACAGTGATCTCGCGAGTGAATAGTAAATTCGTGCGTGAACAGTGAACAGTAACGGTGAATAGTTGGCAGAAGATGACATTTTGTCTTCTTGTGCCGAAAGTAACGTAGTCAAGAGATTCCCATGGGGGACAGAGAGAGCAATGGGCGGAGCTTTACTCAGAGTGAATAATGAGATCAGTTAAAATTCTCCTTCTTGTGGAGAATCTTCATCATGACCAAATAATTTCTTGTCGTATGGTGAATAGGGATTATTGGCCACAGATTCTTCGGAAGAAGCACTTGATTTTTCTCCTTCAGTAGTCCTGCTGGCAACCAAGTTTTCTGCACACTTGAGAAGAGCAAATAAAGCATCAGGATCTCTCCTTAGGTCATCAAGGGGAGAGCTTTTCTTTCTTGGTTTAATATTCTTTGTGGATGAGCAGGACGGTAAATGTGCTTCAGTAGGGGTTTGGCTGGATGGTGAACATTTTTCGTTAATGAATTTTGAACATTCTCTGTTGGTGGTGGCAACAATTCTTTGAATATGAGGGAACTTATCCCACCACTTGACATACCAATATCTAGCAAGAGCATTTTCGTCAATATTGATTTCATATTGCCATTTGAGAATCCATGGCACCTTGTGATAGTTAACAAAGTAAAGCAGAGCAGGGAATTTAGCCTTGGCAGTATGAGAATTAGGCTTGAATCCTTTCTCAAATAGCTTGAAGGCCTCCAGTAAGGGTGTAGGTAAAAGTTCAATAAGGAGACCAAACTGAGACCACCATCGGGCGAACCAAAAGGGCAACGTACCAGTGAATTTTTTGTCAAAGTTAACAAACCAGGAATGAGTCATGGTATCATTCTGGTGAAGCATAAATCTGAACCATGCAATAATATAATCATGATAAGAATAAGGGATGAGGTGTTTGGGCATCATTCTTGTAACATTTGGGGAAGATCCCCATTCTCTTTCAGTGATAATGTTAACAATGTAGACACTATGGTAAATAATTTTTGAAGTGTCTGCTTTATCAGAAATGGTGTTAATAATGATGGACCTTTCATGGCGCAAAAGATCAGAATAGTAACCAAGTTTCTTTTCACCATGTTCAGGGATCCAATGGAAATTTGTGGGGAAGTAACTCTTGGCTAACTGCAGGGGGTCAACAAAGGAGGACCTATTGGGTTCAATAGAGAATAGGTTTTGGAAATATTGTTTCCTAATATACTGGGAGGTATTTTTAGGAAAGGAAGTCCTAAGAGGTTGGTGAACAGGAGTAATGGAATAGGGATCATGGGGGGAGGCTAAAACAGAGGAATAATTGGGCTTGGGTATGGTCCCTAGAGTGGTAAATCGGTTAATAGTCTGTAAAGAGGAGGTTGGTTCACGTTTAACAAGCTGGGTTTCATTTGGGTCTTTGGCGGGGCCTTTGTCTTTCGACCGCCTACTCGCCATGTGTGAATTCTGCAGAAATTCACGAGTAAGGAAATCAGGGATGGCATTTTGGGAGCCTTTAATATAGTCAATATCAAAATCAAAAACACTTAAAATAGCTTGCCATCTAGCAAAAATATGTTTTGAAGCAATATTTTCAACATCTTTTTCAATAACATATTTAGCACTTTTACAGTCAATACGTAGTAAAAACTTTTGGTTTAACAAATCACTTTGAAACTTTGATATGCATAGTACTATAGATAAAATCTCTTTTTTAATAGTACTATAATTTAGCTGTGCAGTATTCCAGATTCCAGAATAGAAACGAACAATTTGTTCAGATGAATCTGGTGAAACTTGCTGTTTCAGAATACCACCGTAACCAATATCAGAAGCATCAGTTTTAACAATTTTGAAGGCAT
The DNA here is from genome assembly GCA_033629205.1 of Lithocarpus polystachyus. Classification (NCBI taxonomy): domain Eukaryota; kingdom Viridiplantae; phylum Streptophyta; class Magnoliopsida; order Fagales; family Fagaceae; genus Lithocarpus; species Lithocarpus polystachyus. The sequence goes on along the minus strand of CM066168.1, from coordinate 29,536,148 downwards.
TAACAGTGGGAATACCAAGACAGGGTAAAGTCTTGACATGACTTTTGATCTGTTTAACAAGAGTAGTATGGATAGAGGTCCAAGGAGGAGGATTACTTTGTAGCCGATCAAAAAGAGGCTTACATTGTTTCCTCAGATCTTTGTAAAAATCAGCAACATAATTCAAGGAACCAAGGAATCGTTGGAGCTGAGTTTTATCAGTAATAATATCAGGGAATTTATCAGCAAATTGAATAGCTCTGTCAATAGGATGAATTTGACCTTCATTAATATCAAAACCAAGAAAACGAACCTTAGTTTGGAACAATTTGATTTTCTTGGCAGAGACAACAAGACCATTTCTTTTGATGGTATCTAGAAACGAATGCAAATGTTTCTAGTGTTCATCAATAGAATTAGAGTAAACAAGAACATCGTCAATATAAACAATAGTGAAATGACTGAATGAGATGAAAATATCATTCATGATGTTTTGGAACTCACTAGGAGCAACAAGAACATCGTCAATATAAACAATAGTGAAATGACTGAATGAGATGAAAATATCATTCATGATGTTTTGGAACTCACTAGGAGCATTCTTCAGACCAAAAGGCATCACATTCCACTCATAATGACCAAAAGGAGTGGTGAAAGCAGTCTTGTATCTATCACCCTCAGCAATCTGGATTTGCCAAAAACCAGACTTTAAATCAAACTTGGAGAATATCACCGCATCACTCAATCTGTGAACTAAGTCATTTTTGTTTGGAATAGGGTACCTAATCCATTCTAAGACCTTGTTCAAAGGCTTGTAGTTAATAACCAAACGGGGTGTTCCTCTCTCAATTTCGGCATTTTTTTGAACATAGAAAGCAGCACATGACCAAGGGGACTTGCTCTTTCTAATTAATCCTTTGTTCAATAAATCTTGAATTTCTTTCTTGCAAAACTCAACCAATTCAGAATTCATCTGTATGGGTCGAGCTTTAGTGGGAATGTTCTTTTCACAAAAATCTTTAACATATGGCAAGTTAACAATGTGATTTTTTCTATGCCAAAAAGCATTTGGAAAATCAGAACAAACATGGGCAGTCAATATGTTTTGAAAATTATCAATTTTTGAAGTTAATAATGGATCAGAAAGGTGATCAGCAATCTTCTTATATTTTACTTCATTTTGAAGAAAACTAAGATGATTAGCTTTAGCATGTAGCATGTTCAAATCATGATCAATATCAGATTTTGAAGTAAATTTGAATTTTACTTTTTGACCAAAAGGGTCAGTAGTAATACCATCATGTTCAACAAGAAAGGGATACAAGGCATTAATAAATGGTAAACCAAGAATCACTTTATCATGCATGTTTTTAACAAGCACAGAAGGAATCTTGAAACAGACATTATCATGGCAAACATGAGCATGGTTTAATTCATACTTGATTCTCATTTGAGAACCATTAGCAAAAGCAAGTCTTTCAGTAGACTTTTCAAAATATTTGGAAGGGACAAGGCCCTCCTGAATGCAATTCAAATCAGCACCAGAATCAATCATAGCAACAACATCAAAATGGTAATCATGTGAGACAATAATTTTTACTTTTGTAAACCATTTGGGAGGAAGCATTTTGTTAATAAGATTAACATGGCAATCAACAGTTTTAGCAACATCATGCTTTTCTGCCACAGCAGTTTGTTTGAGTTTATTTTTCAAAGCAGAAATTTCACGGTGAACAGTATTAATTTCGTGCTGAAGATCATTAACAGTCAATTTTTTGGATTTTGAAAAACCTTTTTGTTGTTCTTTGTTTTTGGAAAGAACATTGCAACAAGAGTTAATAGGAATCAAGATTGGTTTTTCAATAGTTTGCAAAACATCTTTTGGATCAACAGTGTCAAGGGTTTTTGACTGAGAAGTGTTAAAAGCAATCTTTTCTCTTTGACTGGGTAAATCAATCAAAGGTTTCTCAGTTTTTGTAGAAACAGTTTGTTCAATAATTTCAGAAGCAGGAGTTTCAGCAGCAGCAATCTTGAAAGGAGAAGCTTTCACTTCCGTCTTTTGACAAGTTATCATAACCGTCTCAAGAGGAGGATGGCTAGACCTTACAACAGTTTTGTCTTGTTAAACAAAATTTGATTTCTTAATTACGTTCAAATGATTTTGTTGAATAGGATCTTTTGAAACGTAATGATTTTTAAGAAAATCATAAAACAGAATATTTTTCTTTATCAACACCATTTTTTCTCTCCATTTTCGTTTAATACGATCTTTTTCAGATTGAGAGAAAGTGTCTCTGTAATAGTGTCTTATCTCTCTGTTTTTGGGAGAAAGACTTTCTTTAGCCAAGTAAACAAGATCCATTTCAAAACTTTTAGGAAGAGCAGTTAAAACTCTTAATTGGTTTTGAAAAATAGGAGGTTCAACAGTTGCAAAATCAGAAGTAGCAGGAGACACAGATTTTGTATCTTCTTCTTCTTCAGCAGGTATTTTAGTTGAATAAAAGGCAGTGCTAATTTGGGAGTTATCACTTGAAACACCCTTTAGCTTCAAATCAGGTTTAACAAAACTTTTTTGTAATTATTTATCAACAGGTTTCTTATCAAGAGAATTCATTTTAACAGTTCCATAAAGATATTGTTGAATATTTGTGAAATCAGTTTTATGGTAAATAGGAGCAAAAGGCTTACTACCTTCTTGAGCAGCTTGATCATTTTCATTGACAATATCAGGAGGACACGCAGTCCTGGAGCTAACAGAAGAGTTGGATCTCCACATCTTATCCATGCACTCCTAATTTTAACACTCAATTATCATGTTTTCTCTCATAGCCGTTGCATTTCGTAACACATACCCTAAGCAACCGTATACCCTCACTCATGCCCTCAACGCCTGTCCGTCGGCTAACACGGGCCTTACTGAATCTCGGCTCTCGGAATTCACTTTACACTAGGGTGGTGCCAACGATCACAAGATAGAACACAACAACGAAGCACCAAAGGTTCGGAACACATAACTCAACAACGCAGTCTTGTATCTATCACCCTCATCAATCTGGATTTGCCAAAAACCAGACTTTAAATCAAACTTGGAGAATATCACCGCATCACTCAATCTGTGAACTAAGTCATTTTTGTTTGGAATAGGGTACCTAATCCATTCTAAGACCTTGTTCAAAGGCTTGTAGTTAATAACCAAGCGGGGTGTTCCTCTCTCAATTTCGGCATTTTTTTGAACATAGAAAGCAGCACATGACCAAGGGGACTTGCTCTTTCTAATCAATCCTTTGGTTAATAAATCTGCAATTTCCTTTTTGCAAAACTCTACCAATTCAGAATTCATCTGTATGGGTCGAGCTTTAGTAGGAATATTCTTTTCAGAAAAATCTTTAACATAAGGCAGATTAACAATGTGATTTTTCCGATGCCAAAAAGCATTAGGAAAATCAGAACAAACATGAGCAATCAACATTTTCTGAAAATGATCAATTTTTGAAGTTAACAATGAATCAGAAAGGTGTTCAGCAATTTTCTTATATTTTACTTCATTTTGAAGAAAACTAAGATGATTAGCTTTAGCATGCAGCATGTTTAGATCATGATCAACATCAATCTCAGATTTTGAGGCAAATTTGAATTTCACTTTGTGACCAAAAGGGTCAGTAGTAATACCATCATGTTCAACAAGGAAGGGATACAAAGTATTAATAAATGGAAGACCAAGAATTACTTTGTCATGCATATTTTTGACAAGCACAGAAGGAATCTTGAAACAAACATTATTATGGCAAACATGAGCATGGTTTAATTCGTACTTGATTCTCATTTGAGAACCATTAGCAGAAGCAAGTCTTTCAGTAGAAACTTGGTTTAATTCGTAGTTGATTCTCATTTGAGAACCATTAGCAGAAGCAAGTCTTTCAGTAGACTTTTCAAAGTATTTGGAAGGGACAAGTCCTTCCTGAATGCAATTCAAATCGGCACCAGAATCAATCATGGCAATAACATCAAAATGGTAATCATGGGAAACAACAATTTTTACTTTAGTAAACCATTTAGGAGGAAGCATTTTGTTAATAAGATTAACATGGCAATCAACGGTTTTAGCAACATCATTCTTTTCGGCCACAGCAGTTTGTTTGAGTTTATTTCTCAAATCAGAAATTTCACGGTGAACAGTATTAATTTCACGCTGGAGTTCATTAACAGTCAATTTTTTGGGTTTTGAAAAATCTTTTTATTGTTCTTTGGTTTGTGAAAGAACATTGCAACAAAAGTCACTTGGAATTAATATTGGTTTTTCAATAGTTTGCAAAACATTTTTAAAGTCAACAATGTCAAGGGTTTTGGACTGAGAAGTTTTAAAAGCAATCTTTTCTCTTTGACTGGGTAAATCAATCAAAGGTTTCTCAGTTTTTTCAGAAACAGTTTGTTCAATAATTCCAGAAGCAGGAGTTTCAGCATTAGCAATTTCGAAAGGAGAAGCTGTCTCTTCCATCTTTTGACAGGTTATCATGACTGTCTCAAGAGGAGGATGGCTAGACCTTACAACAGTTTTGTCTTGTTTAACAAAATTTGATTTCTTAATTACGTTCAAATGATTTTGTTGAATAGGATCTTTTGAAACGTAATAATTTTTAAGAAAATCATAAAACAGAATATTTCTCTTTAACAACACCATTTTTTCTCTCCATTTTCGTTTAATACGATCTTTTTCAGATTGAGAGAAAGTATCCCTGTAATAGTGTCTTATCTCTCTGTTTTTGGGAGAAAGACTTTCTTTGGCCAAGTAAACAAGATCCATTTCAAAACTTTTAGGAAGAGCAGTTAAAACTCTTAATTGGTTTTGAAAAATAGGAGGTTCAACAGTAGCAAAATCAGAAGCAGCAGGAGATACAGATTTTGTATCTTCTTCTTCTTCAGCAGGTTTTTCATCTTTTGTTGAATAAAAAGGGGTGCTAATTTGGGAGTTATCACTTGAAACACCCTTTAGCTTCAAATTAGGTTTAACAAAACTTTTTTGTAAATATTCGTCAAGATCAAGGTCTCTTTAAAAACACTTTCAGATCCAGCAAAGGAATGTCTTCCTTCATTGATTCGTAAAGGTTTCTTATCAAGAAAACTTATCTTAACAGTTCCATCAAGATATTGTTGAATATTTGTGAGATTAGTTTCATGGTAAATAGGTTTAGCAGGAGGCGAAACATTTTCCAATAACCATTCCTTAGGAAGGTTCACATCTTCCCAACGAATCATTTTTGGAACTTCAATTTTCGCATCAGAAGTTGAACATTGAATTAACATGGTTTTACCAGAAGGATCTTTAATATGAGCAGCTTTAGGATTCAACTGGGAACCCACAAGTCTGTAGTAAATTCGGTAAATAAGGGCAAAAGGTTTACTACCTTCTTCCATATCATAACCAGAAGTTAACACATTTAAAGTCAAAGCTTTAACAATATTAGGATCATCAAGAGCAAGACAGATATCAGGGTAAACATCAAAGTAAATAGGACCATCATACAAAGATGCAGTAATCATGCCAAGAATGCTATCTTTAAATTGCCTAAATCTAGCATCTCTTAAGCACATCAAAGCAGAAGCATTAATACCTTTTCTTGTGAGAGGTTTAACAGCAACTTGAACAAGACCAATGTGTAAATATTTTAATTTAGTAGCAAGAAATTCGTTAATATTTGATTTTGAAAACAAACAACATTTTTCATGGTGTCTGGAAATAGAGAATGTTTGTTCAACAGTTCTTACTCGGTACTGAGAAAATCCAGTATTCTCATGCCAAGAAGTATTGTAAATGTGTTTAATATTAACCTTGGGGATATTCCATCTTCGGAAATCTGGAATTTCTTTCTCTTGAACAACTTGATCTTCTTCATTGACAATATCAGGAGGACACGCAGTCCTGGAGCTAACAGAAGAGTTGGATCTCCACATCTTATCCATGCACTCCAAATTTTAACACTCAATTATCATGTTTTTTCTCATAACCGTTGCATTTCGTAACACATACCCTAAGCAACCGTATACCCTCACTCATGCCCTCAACGCCTATCCGTCGGCTAACACGGGCCTTACTGAATCTCGGCTCTCGGAATTCACTTTACACTAGGGTAGCGCCAACGATCACAAGATAGAACACAACAACGAAGCACCAAAGGTTCGGAACACATAAACAAGGGAGCAAGGACACAACACAACTACCAGCGGCCAAGGAAGGAATGGCTCTGATACCAACAAGGAGGGGGAACAAGCGCAAAAGGGGCGGAAGCACCGGAAGCACAGAGATAGTATAATAAAAGCAGTAAAACCAGCCAAGGAGGCGGTATGACAGTTAATAATCAAAGTAATTTAAACAATTAATAAGGCGGTAGAACCAGCCAAGCAATATATCATTAAAACAATTAATAATCAAAGTAATTTTAACAATTAATAAGGCGGTAGAACCAGCCAAGCAGTATAGCATCAAGATAATTGATAAACATGAAAGTACTTGATTAATATTGAAAGTAATGAACAAAGTACAAGATTAATAGTTACAGGATTACAAGATAAACAAGGATAAATAGTGGTAACTTACAAGAGTAATGGTTACCGGAACAGTTCCAGGAGAGTTTAGGAGAAGGGATAGACTAAAACTCACTCAAGGAGGGGGAAGACTAATATTTTTTAGCAAAACTAACTTCTGCCTAACAATAAGGGACAGCCCCCCTTATATAGGAAAAATAAAGCAAAAAGTGAATAGTGAACAGTAACAGTGAACAGTGATCTCGTGAGTGAATAGTAAACTCGTGCGTGAACAGTGAACAGTAACGGTGAATAGTTGGCAGAAGATGACATTTTGTCTTCTTGTGCCGAAAGTAACGTAGTCAAGAGATTCCCATGGGGGACAGAGAGAGCAATGGGCGGAGCTTTACACAGAGTGAATAATGAGATCAGTTAAAATTCTCCTTCTTGTGGAGAATCTTCGTCATGACCAAATAATTTCTTGTCGTATGGTGAATAGGGATTATTGGCCACAGATTCTTCGGAAGAAGCACTTGATTTTTCTCCTTCAGTAGTCCTGCTGGCAACCAAGTTTTCTGCACACTTGAGAAGAGCAAATAAAGCATCAGGATCTCTCCTTAGGTCATCAAGGGGAGAGCTTTTCTTTCTTGGTTTAATATTCTTTGTGGATGAGCAGGACGGTAAATGTGCTTCAGTAGGGGTTTGGCTGGATGATGAACATTTTTCGTTAATGAATTTTGAACATTCTCTGTTGGTGGTGGCAACAATTCTTTGAATATGAGGGAACTTATCCCACCACTTGACATACCAATATCTAGCAAGAGCATTTTCGTCAATATTGATTTCATATTGCCATTTGAGAATCCATGGCACCTTGTGATAGTTAACAAAGTAAAGCAGAGCAGGGAATTTAGCCTTGGCAGTATGAGAATTAGGCTTGAATCCTTTCTCAAATAGCTTGAAGGCCTCCAGTAAGGGTGTAGGTAAAAGTTCAATAAGGAGACCAAACTGAGACCACCATCGGGCGAACCAAAAGGGCAACGTACCAGTGAATTTTTTGTCAAAGTTAACAAACCAGGAATGAGTCATGGTATCATTCTGGTGAAGCATAAATCTGAACCATGCAATAATATAATCATGATAAGAATAAGGGATGAGGTGTTTGGGCATCATTCTTGTAACATTTGGGGAAGATCCCCATTCTCTTTCAGTGATAATGTTAACAATGTAGACACTATGGTAAATAATTTTTGAAGTGTCTGCTTTATCAGAAATGGTGTTAATAATGATGGACCTTTCATGGCGCAAAAGATCAGAATAGTAACCAAGTTTCTTTTCACCATGTTCAGGGATCCAATGGAAATTTGTGGGGAAGTAACTCTTGGCTAACTGCAGGGGGTCAACAAAGGAGGACCTATTGGGTTCAATAGAGAATAGGTTTTGGAAATATTGTTTCCTAATATACTGGGAGGTATTTTTAGGAAAGGAAGTCCTAAGAGGTTGGTGAACAGGAGTAATGGAATAGGGATCATGGGGGGAGGCTAAAACAGAGGAATAATTGGGCTTGGGTATGGTCCCTAGAGTGGTAAATCGGTTAATAGTCTGTAAAGAGGAGGTTGGTTCACGTTTAACAAGCTGGGTTTCATTTGGGTCTTTGGCGGGGCCTTTGTCTTTCGACCGCCTACTCGCCATGTGTGAATTCTGCAGAAATTCACGAGTAAGGAAATCAGGGATGGCATTTTGGGAGCCTTTAATATAGTCAATATCAAAATCAAAAACACTTAAAATAGCTTGCCATCTAGCAAAAATATGTTTTGAAGCAATATTTTCAACATCTTTTTCAATAACATATTTAGCACTTTTACAGTCAATACGTAGTAAAAACTTTTGGTTTAACAAATCACTTTGAAACTTTGATATGCATAGTACTATAGATAAAATCTCTTTTTTAATAGTACTATAATTTAGCTGTGCAGTATTCCAGATTCCAGAATAGAAACGAACAATTTGTTCAGATGAATCTGGTGAAACTTGCTGTTTCAGAATACCACCGTAACCAATATCAGAAGCATCAGTTTCAACAATTTTGAAGGCATTAACAGTGGGAATACCAAGACAGGGTAAAGTCTTGACATGACTTTTGATCTGTTTAACAAGAGTAGTATGGATAGAGGTCCAAGGAGGAGGATTACTTTGTAGCCGATCAAAAAGAGGCTTACATTGTTTCCTCAGATCTTTGTAAAAATCAGCAACATAATTCAAGGAACCAAGGAATCGTTGGAGCTGAGTTTTATCAGTAAAATGAGGAGATGTCGTGTGGCCTTGGTGGGGTGAAGCAAAACTTTAGGCAATTCAAAGACCAAAATTGCAAAGAAGTAATAAGCACTGGAAGCTCTGACTTCTATAAATAGGGCCGAAAACTTGGAGGAAATCAAATGTGAGGGATGAAATAAACTCATTACTATCTTAGGATGAATTTTTTTGGAGACAAAGATCCAAGTCTATTTGGCTCCCTACAGGGGATAAAAACTCCAAATACTTCCATCAAAGAGCAAGCCAAAGTCGTTGGAAAAATCATATCCGTGGTTTTTTGGATGAGAATGGGAGATGGTGCACATCTGAATCTGACATTGCTAGGGTGGCTAAATCTTACTTTCAGAACATATTCACCACGTCACATCCAACAAATATGGAAACAGTGCTGGAATTGGTGGATAAGGTGGTAACCCCAGCTATGAACCAATCACTTCTCCAACCCTACACGCCAGAGGAGGTTAAAAGGGCATTGTTCAGCATGCACCCTTCCAAATCTCCTAGACCTGAGGGTATGTCCCTTTTCTTTTTCGAAAAATACTAGCATATAGTAGGAAGTGATGTTACTAGTGCAGTTCTATCTGTGTTCCATTCTAGTCATCTCTTGCATAAGATGAACTATATTCAAATCATCCTAATACCAAAGATAAATGAACCTAAATCTATCTTTGACTATTGACCCATCAGTCTTGGGAATGTTGTATCCAGAATTGTGTCTAAAGTTTTAGCTAATCGGTTGAAACTCATACTGCCATGTGTGATATCAAATTCACAAAGTGCTTTTGTTCCTAATCGTTTGATTACTAACAATACAACTATAGCTTTTGACAGGGGCGGTGGCACATGAAGGCCAGGGTGGTCATAGGACCACCCTGATCTGAAAAAAAAAAATTCATATATAATAATTTAAAATTTTATATTTTTCTACCCTTCAAAAAAAATTTAGGAACACTCTCAATTTTTTTTATGCCAATAAAATTAAACTTTGCTCCATAATTTGTTCTACTTAACAATATATTAGGGCTTTCAAGCAAAAAGAAAAGGCCCAAAAAAAATTTTGAAATAAAATCTAAAAAACAAATTATAACATAGTAAGCCCAAATACCCAATAGACCCTAGGAAAAAATCCCAAGATCAATCTCACTCACTACTTAGACAAAATTTTAAATCAACAAAAATAATAATAATTAAATTTTAATAAACTAAATACCCAATACACCACAAAAAAAAAAAAAAACCCAATACCTCGCCGCTCGCCCTCAGGGAAATTGAGATCCAAACCTAAAGGGAAAAAAAAAAACCTTATCCTTAGCTTAGCGTCTCAGGCTCTTAGCGAGTAGCGCCTCCGTGGCTCTGCCTCAGACTTAGCAACAAAGCAACTCGGCAACGGCAAGACCTCGCCCCTCGTCCCAAAGTACAACGGCGACGGTGAGATCGGATCGGAGATTGCCTCGGCCTTAAGCAACAACAAAAGAGCAACTCAGCCCCGCCCCTAGTCCTAGAGCACATTAGCTGATAGGTGACGGCGAGATTGGATCGGACTTCGGAGATTGGGAGCAGAGCTTTCTCTCTCTCTCTCTCTTTGAACTGAAAATGAGATTCTCTATCTTTGGAATTGAATAGCTTTACCTAATGTCTAATTGCCTTTATTTGACATTTTGACTTTATCGGTTTGTGAGTTTGTCATTTTGTGTATTGTGAATGTTTTATATTCTTTAATGTTTTGTGTAATGTTGATTGGCTCTTGTTTATTGAGTGGGGGGGTGGATGAGGGGCTATGGGGGCAGTGGAGCTAGATATTTGGATTGGGAAAATGGACACGTAGAGGTAGTAAATGCATTAAAAAACTAAACAAGGCATTATAAAAGATAAAAAAAATAAATAAATTATGTTAGGCAGTGGTTTGAGCCAAATGGATAATGCACAGTGGGGTGTATGCTAGACTGCTAGTAGTTAGTAAAGAAAAATAATGAAACAACTAAACAATAATAATTAATAATTTTATTAATATTTCAAATGAACTTATAGTTTATTGTTTATTCTTTTACTAGAATTATGAACAAATATTTGATAAGAAAACCACGTACCTAAGATTCATTTCCTGTGCAAGATTCTTCTTCATCTTTTAAGCAAATTCGTGTAGACTTTAACTTAGAAAAATCTTCAATCAGATCCTAGGCTACGAGAAAAGATATCATCTTATCATCCTAATAATCATGATGAAATAAGAAAATTTTATTTACAAAAAGGCCCTTGTCAACCTGTTCTCCATGATTACCCTTCAACAAATTTTTTTGGAAAGCCCCATCGATTTAGATTCTAGGCGTAAATGTACTTTTAGTCCCTATATTTTGACTTTTTTTCATTTTAGTCCCTACATTTTATTTTTACCACTTTTAGTCCCTAAACCAATTAACGCTCTTCATTTAAGTCCTTAAAGCACCATTCCGTCACCAAACTAACGAAAAAGCTGATGTGGCTGACAGATCAATTAAAAAAATAATTTTTTTACACGTTGGTCAATAAAATAACGAGAACATATAATTTTTTTGCATCGAATTGATGTTGGGTTAATTATAGATTTAGAACCAGTGAATCCAGCTGATGTGCCTGTGATTGCTGCTGGGGCGTTGAAATCTTATAAGCTAGCAGCCAAAGCCATCTCAAAATTGCAGTCCTTGCCAAGTGGGAATATATCATTGTTATGTGATGTTTTAGTTAAGAAAGTTAGTGATTTGACTAGTTATGATCATGTAATGGTGTATAAATTTCATGAAGATGAGCATGGGGAAGTTGTAGTTGAGAGCCGGCTACTGACATACCACAAGCTTCAAGATTTCTATTCATGAAAAACAAAGTTAGGATGATATGTGATTGTTTGGAACCTCCAGTGAAGGTAATTCAAGATGAGATTGTCTCAGCCATTGAGCCTTTGCGGATCTACGTTGAGATCTCCTCATGGTTGTCATGCACAGTATATGGCAAATATAGGTTCCATTGCATCTTTTGTGATGTCTGTGACTATCAATGAAGATGACAATGAGGTGGAGAGTGATCAGCAGAAGGGAAGAAAATTGTGGGGCTTGGTTGTTTGTCATCACACAAGTCCTAGGTTTATTCCATTTCCTTTGAGGTATGCTTGTGAGTTCTTAATTCAAGTTTTTGGTGTACAGATCAACAAAGAAGTGGAGTTGGCTGCTCAACTGAGGGAGAAACATATTTTGCGAACTCAAACTGTGCTTTGTGACATGCTCCTTAGAGATGCTCCTATAGGTATTGTCACTCAATCACCTAATGTAATGGATCTTGTTTAGTGTGATGGAGCTACATGTTAAAATCAAGCACTGCCTCTCTCAATCTCTAGAAAATTCTCTTGCATTCCGGAAATTTCTCCATGATGCTCTTTTTGGATTTTTCTATGAGATATCTCTAGAGACTTCTATGTTAAAGTAAAACTCAGCCACAAATTGTTGAATAGTCTAGAGACTGTCATAGGCTAGATATTAAAATAATAATAAAACAAAGCGTAGAACTACTAGAACTCTGGTGGCAGAAATTAGATGAAGCTAGAAGCTTCAATGTCGGTTGCTAAACCGACCTAATGCTTGTATAAATAGGAACCTTTGGTTCCCACATGTGGCATGAAGTGTGAGAGATTTGTGAAGTAAAGTACTGTGAGACTAGTGAGAGGTGTGTGAGACGTGTAAAATAAGGTGAAGTAGTGTGTGACATGAAGTGCAGCAGGTGAAGTGAAGAAAATAAAGTCAAGGGTTGGTAGCTAGGTGTCTAGGGGTAAGAGCATCCACACCAACCTATGTAAACCTTTGCAAAATACAAAAAGCAACCATTTTTTACACATTTTACCCCAAAAAACTTCCACATCAGTCCTTCTAAAGTTGTGCAAATTTACACATTTGCTACAGTAACCGTGCATATATGCACAGCTACTGTAGCTCGTGTATAACATATTTTATTAATTTCACGTTTTGCGCCATATTTTCTCTCTCCTCTTTGTGCAAAACAAACTGACTTCTCTCCTCAATCCTCATCATCTTCTTCCTCAGATACACACAAACACAAACACACCCACACATAAACACAAACACACAGACAAATCATCACAGAGGGTGCCTCGTCCTGGTTGATTGGTGATTTGGGTTTGATCGGTGATGTGGGTTTAATGGTTGTGGTGTTAATGGTGCTTCTGGGTTTTGACTGTGAGAGAAAGAGGAAGAAAAGAAAGAGGAAAAGACAGAGACAAGGAAAAAGAAAGAAGAAGAAAAAGAGGAGATACACAAACACACCCACACACAAACAAACCCACACGGACAAACCAACAAAGAGACAGATCGGAGCTTGCATTGGAACGATCGGAGCTTGAATGGAACGATCGGTGCTTGACCGAGCTAGGGGAGGGTTGATCTGTGCTCAGAAATGGGTATAGAGATGGGTAGAGAGATGGGTATAGAGAGAGAGAGCAACAAAAAATGGATAGAGACGAAGAAAGGCGGAGAAGGAAAAGAAAAAGAAAGAAGAAGAAAAAATGGAAAAGAAGAAGAAAAAATGGAGAAGAGGAAAGACGAAGACGCTGAGAAAAATGGAGAAGAAGAAAGACAAAGAGAAAGAAAGACGCTAGGAGAAGGAAAAGAGAAAAAGAAGAAAGTGAGAAAGAAAAAGAAAGAGATAAAGATCAGATATAGCGTGTGTATTAAAGTTGGTGGGGCCTAGTAGTTGTGACTAATAAAAAAATGTGTGAAAAATATTATTTAAATAAAAGAATGTGTAAAATAGACAAACTGAAATGGGTGTTTTGTAAAAATGAATGTGTAAAATAGAAAAAAGTAGATTTTTTGGTGTAAAATAGAAGGAAAATTTGCATCCACTAATGTGGATGCTCTAAGGTGTAAGGTGTTAAGGGTGTGTTAGTGTATTTGAGGATAGTGTGTGTGATTGTAACAGTGCCGTGTGTGTATTGACGCAATATTAGTGTTTGTATAGTGTTGCAATTTAAAGAGTCAAAGTTCTAAATAAAAGCTCTTTGTTCAACACTGCACTATACTACAGGAAAAAAATTTGGTTGCTTGGGGTCACCCCAACAGAGGCACAAATTAGAGATATAGCTGAATGGCTTCTTGAGTACCATAATGGGAGCACAGGTTTAAGTACTGATAACCTTATGGAAGCTGGCTACCCAGCAGCTTCAGTTCTTGGAGATGAAGTTTGTGGGGTGGCAACTGTTAGGATTACTTCAAAGGATTTCCTATTCTGGTTCCGGTCCCACGCTGCAAAGGAAATCAAGTGGGGTGGTGCAAAACATGACCCTGGTGACAAGGATGATGGAAGAAAGATGCACCCCAAAACGTCATTCAAGGCTTTTCTGGAGGTAGTTAAGCGGCATAGTCAGCCTTGGGAAGATGTGGAAATGGATGCCATCCTTTCATTGCAGCTAATATTGAGAGGATCTTTGCAAGATGAGATTGTGCATGAGTCCAAGATGATTGTGAATGTTCCATTGGTTGATGACAGGATACAGAGAGTGGATGAATTGCGTGTGGTCATACGTTGGTCAATAAGAAGCCATTCAACTCTATTATATTGACCAACGTGTGAAAGAAAATTATTTTTTTAATTGATCTGTCAGTCACATCAGCTTTTCCGTTAGTTTGGTGACAGAATGGTGCTTCAAGGACTTAAATGAAGAGCGTTAATTGGTTTAGGGATTAAAAGTGGTAAAAATAAAATGTAGGGACTAAAATGAAAAAAAGTCAAAATATAGGGACAAAAATTATATTTACGCCTAGATTCTATTGGTATGTAAATAGAAACTGGTTGGAATATAGTATAGACAAGGATGCAGTATTTTGTTTATATTGCAACCTATTTGGGCAAGATGTTTGAAAGCAAAGAGGAGGAGAGACTTTTGTAACAAAAGGATTCAAATTTTGGAATAAAAAAGAGAAGCTATCATCCCATGTTGGAGGAGTTAATAGTGCTTATAACCAAGCTGTCAAGAAGAGTGAAGATCTAATGAAGGAAAAGCAACACATTCTAAGTGTTTTGGTTAAGAAATCAAATCAAGATAAAATTGAATATCGGGTTCAATTAAATGCAATAGTTGATTGCATAAGATTCCTTTTATGCCGGGGGTTATCTTTTCGTGGTCACGATGATCTCAAGGCTCAAGTGATAAGGAAATTTTCTTGAACTTCTACAGTTTTTGGCGGATCACAATGAATCTATCAATGAAGTGTTGCAAAAAGTTTCAAAAAATTGCAAGCTTACCCACCATGAAATTCAAAAAGACATTGTGAATGCAATTACACGTGAAATATCCAAAGCCATCATCAAGGATCTTGACAATGGGTTCTTTCCAATATTAGCTGATGCGTCGCGTGATATCTCAATGAAAGAGCAAATGGCCCTCATTCTTCATTATGTGAACAAAAAAGGAATTATTATAGAGCGACTCCTTAGTATTGTACATGTATATAGCAAGTACCACTGCTTTGTCACTAAAATATGTTGTTGAATGTTTCCTTTGTGAACATAATTTAAGTTTATCGAAACTACGTGGGTAAGGTTATGACGGGGCTAGTAATATGCAAGGTGATATCAATGGTCTCAAAACTTTAATTTTGAAAGAGAATAAGTCAGCATTTTATGTCCATTGTTTTGCTTATCAACTTCAATTGACTCTTATTGTCATTGCTAAAAATCACATTAACATTGCTGAATTTTTTTATGTGGTTAGTAATTTAGTAATTATTGTTGGAAGCTCTTGTAAGCGACGACATGCTCTTCGAGATGCACAATTTGCCAAAATTAAAGAAGAATTAGAGAAGGGTGTACGTAGAAGTGGGCAAAGTTTGAATCAAGAGACAAATCTTAAACGTCCTGGTGATACACATTGGGGATTATATTAGGGGACTGTTCTCAACTTGATTTTAATGTTCTCTGCTGTTGTTGATGTACTTGAGATTATTGAAGAAGATAGCCTCTCTGACCAAAAAGTTGAAATTTCATCTATTATGAAGTCAATTCTATCTTTTGAATTTGTCTTTACTCTACACTTGATGAAAAAAATTTTAGGGATCATAAATGAGTTGTCAATAGCATTGCAAAAAAAAAAAAAATCAAGATATAGTAAATACTATGGATCTTGTTAAAGTGTCTAAGCAACAATTGCAAGTGATAAGAGATGATGAATGTGAATCTTTATTGACTGAGGTGTCTTCATTTTGTTTCACACATGATATTCCTATCTTAAACGTGGATGAAATATTTGTAGTTAGTGGGAGGCCGCGACGCAACACCCAACAAAATACAAATTTACATCATTATCGTGTTGAGCTATTCTACACAGTCATAGATTTACAACTTCAAGAGCTTAAGAACCATTTTTAAAGGCGAATACTAATTTGTTACTTTGTATGACTTGCTTGAATTCAAGTAATTCATTTGTGGTTTTTAATAAGAAAAGTTGATACATCTAGCAAAGTTCTATCTATCTGATTTTTCTAGGATAGATATCCTGGTACTTGGCTCTCAACTTCAGAATTACATTTTTGATATGCGCAGCAATGACTTGTTTTTAGAGTTTCAAGGAGTTGGTGAACTTGCTGAAAAGTTAGTGAAGACAGGGAATCATGACATTTATCCATTAGTCTATTTGCTTGTGAAGTTAGTTTTGATCATTCTTGTCACTACTGCAACAGTAAAAAAAAGTTTTTCAGCAATGAAATATATAAAGAATGAATTGCGCAATCGAATGGGAGATCAATGGATGAATAATTGTTTGGTTGTATACATTGAAAGAGATGTAACTTGTAGCATTGATAATGAGACTATCATGCAACGATTTCAAAATATGAAAACTCGTAGAAGAAAATTGTAAACTTTATGTATTTGCGTATTTTTTTATTGTTGTTGTTGTCAATATATGAATTTCTCTTTTTATTAGATTGTGTAATTTATGCTTCTTAAGGAATACCTGAAAAAAATTCCTAGAGCCACCACTAGCTTTTGAGGTGTTGCACAGGATGCAGAATAAAAGAACAGGAAAAAAGGGCAGATGGCAATTAAAGTGGACATCAGTAAGGCATACGACTGAGTGAAGTGTGATTTTCTTCGAAAAAACATGCTCAGTTTAGGATTTGATGACAGATGGGTTCACTTAGCCATGGAAATAGTTCATACGGCAACATACTCAATCCTCATTAATTGGAAACTGAAGGGTTACATCTCTCCTTCCCATGGCATTAAACAAGGTGACACCCTCTCCCCATACATCTTCCTATTGTGTGCGGAAGGCCTTTCTTCTCTTATCAAAAAGGCAGTGGAGAGACAAAATTTTCATGGCATCCCATCATGTACAAATGGAGTGTGTATCTCTCATCTATTATTTGTAGATGACATTTTATCTTCTACCAAGCCACGATGAATGAAGGGAAGCAACTGTTAGAAATCCTTGAAATATATGAGGCGACTTCATGGCAAACAATTAATAAACAAAAAACAACAATCTTTTTTAGCCGGAACACAGGGCCATCAGTTAAAGAAGACATACAGACACTTTTTGGAGCTAGAGTCATGGAGGATTGTGAAGCTTATCTCGGCCTGCCTATGGTTGGGGGAAAATCAAAGGTTAGTACATTTAAAGGCCTACAGGAGAGAATAACAAAGAGAGTGATGGGTTGGAAGGAAAAATTTATCTCAAAAGCAGGGAGATACTTATTAAAATGGTTACCCAAGCAATACCTACCTACACCATGGCAATATTCAAGATCCCAAAAGCCTTATGTGACACAATAAACTCCACACTCGCCAAATATTGGTGGTGCCAGACAAAGGGTGAGAAGAAAATTAATTGGATCAATTGGAAGAAGTTGTGCAATCCAAAAGGAAAAGGTAGGATGGGCTTCGGAGATGTTCAAGTCTTCAACCTAGCATTGTTGGCTAGGCAAGCTTGGAGACTTATTCACAATACCCACTCACTATTTTTCAGGGAATATAAATTAAGGTATTTTCCTAACTGTTCTTTTATGGATGCTAAATTGGGTAGCAACTCTTCCTATATTTGGAGGAGCTTGTTGGCAGCTAGGGATTTTATCATTGAAGGCTCCAAGTGGAAAGTAGGTGATGGCAGGTCTGTTGGAGTTATCACACACAAATGGCTCTCCCACAAACCGATCTTCTTGGGGAACAACAAACTGGCTTAAGGGTGAAGGATTTAATTGATAGTAACACGATGTAGTGGGATAGGGAGAAAATATTTGATCTCTTTGCACACAGGACACGAATGGAAATTTTGTCCATTCCATTGCAGCAGAATACAGCAACTCGGAATGTCTTAATATGGAAGGAGAACAAGTCCCAATCCTTCTCGGTTAAATCTGCCTATCAAGTACTGATGAGGATGAAGGAGCCGACTTGATCGAACATTCCACAGCAACCACTGAGAAGCCACTATGGAGGAAGCTTTGGAAGATAAATGTGCCCCCAAAAGTCAGAATGTTCCTCTGGCGTGCGTGTTCCAACATTCTGCCAACCAGAGGAAACCTTCATAGACGAAGAGTACAGGTGGACCCGCGGTGCGAAATATGCTGCCAACAACCCGAGACAGTAGGGCACCTGCTGTGGGAGTGTCCCTTAGCAAGAAATGTGTGGGCACAATGTAGGGGTGGAATCCAAAAATGGCAAAATGATTTGTGTGATTTTTTCCACCTCTTTTGGCTGTTGGAGAAAAACTATCGCGATCGGACTTGGAGAAGTGGGCAGTGACGTCCTGGGCAATCTGGAATGCCAGAAATAAGTTTTACTTTGAAAAGACACAATCTCATCCCACCAACATATTGAGGGGAGCTATCGGATACTTGCAGGAATACCAACAGCTATCGGTTAAACAGCAGAACTCCCAAGGCTCTCGGATTGGCTGGGCTTCACACACAAGCATCGGATGTCTTGTAGTTGTCCTTCATAATAGTTGTTTTGCTTCCCCTGTTCTATGTACGTTGAAACAGGGCAATACTTTTGACATTGTATACTGTTTGATATTATTAATAAAATTCCAATCTTTTATCTCCAAAAAAAAAAAGTATTATTTAAATCTATATATTTTTTATTCGACATAAAGAAAGATTGGGTTTGGAATAAATTACAAGGGTGGAAGGAAAAAATTCTATCTCAAGCCGGAAAAGAAGTGTTGCTAAAAGCGGTGGTCCAAACTATCCCCACATTTGCTATGGGATATTTCAAACTTCCTGTGAGCTTATGTAGGGAGATTGAGGTGCTAATACGAAAATTTTGGTGGGACAAAGGGGAGAGAGATGGAAGATTCATTGAAAAAATTGGGAGACACTTTGTAGATCTAAGAAAGAAGGGGGAATGGGCTTTAAGGAGTTTGCAAAGTTCAATGATACTATGTTGGCAAAGCAGATATGAAGACTTATTCATGATAAAAATTTCTTATTTTTTCGTGTGTTTAAGTCAAAATACTTCCCAAATGGTACTATCTTTGATGGCAAAAAAGTTTCGGGGTCGTATGCCTGGAACAGCATTTTGAGAGCGGGAAAAGTAATATTATGGGCGCAAAGTGGAGAATCGGGGATGGTCATAAGGGTATTTAAAGATAATTGGATACCAGATGCTTCGGGTGGGAGAGTAATCTCTACAGCGTGGGCAAGGGATGCTGATATGAAGGTTGCAGAACTGATTGACTCAGGTTCGGGCTGCTGGAAAAGCAGAAAAATTGATGAGTGCTTAGTACCTTTCGACGACCAAAGGATTAAGGCAATTCCTCTATGTATCACTCCACAACCTGACCTCTTTTACTAGGGCACTTGAGAAGAATGGAGCATATTCGGTAAAATCGGGATATCGAGCCTTGTGCGAAGAAGCAAGGAATGAGGAAGCATCGGGTTCAAGCTCAAGTCTGTCAGCTGGTTTCTATTCAAGTATATGGAAACTAAATGTGCCAGGAAAGGTAAAACATTTTATGTGGAAAGCATGCTTAGATAGTTTGCCTACAAAAACACACCTAGTGAAAAGGAGAGTGTTGACGGACCCGATTTGCCATTTATGTAACCAAGCTGAAGAGGACACGCACCATGCTTTGTGGGGCTGTGAAGCAATTAGGTAAGTCAGGGACAGAGGTTTTCACTGGGAAATCAATTCGAAGCTGCACAAGGTTCGTTTCAAGACTTGGTGGCGCTAGTCATGACGAAACTGAGAATCTGTGTAGTCTTTGCTACAACGGCCTGGTTCATTTGGTCGCATAGGAATAAGATACGGTTGCAAGAAAGAACGGTTCCTCTTAGCGGCATCAGGGAGTTGGTCAGTAGCTTCATGCAGCTATACAGCTCTTGTCGTGTGCATTCCAATAGCTGCAAGATGCTGAGGCAGCGTAAATGGCAACCTCCAATCCCAGATACTTAAAAAACGAATTTTGATGGCGCTATGTTTACTGTAAGTGAGGAAGCTGGTTTGGGCGTTGTGGTGCGAGACTCAAATGGTTTGGTTGTGGCTGCGATGGCAGAAAAAATAAAACAACCTCATTCAGTAGAGCGTTTGGAGATGTTGGCAGCGAGGCGAGCTGTGATTTTCGTCAAGGAAATTGGGTTGCAAGAATCCCATTTTGAAGGTGACTCGGATGTGGTTATCAAGGGATTGCAGAAGGCTGGTATGAAGTTCTCAGCTATTCGGCATTTGGCTAGGGACACGTTATCTCATGTTAGCTCCTTGAGGAGTTTTTCTTTCGCTCATGTGGTAAGGCAATGTAATGCGGTTGCGCATGCTTTGGCCTAAAGAGTAAGGTTATCTTTTTCTTATTCTACTTGGATGGAGTCTTTTTCATTTGACATTAACACTTTTGTATGCCCTGATTTTTCAAGTTGTTGAATAATAAAACAAGTAGACAATCTTTTCACTCAAAAAAAAAACCTCATTATCAATTGTGGTAATTGAACTAAGACAGTTAACACATTAACACAACTAAAATCAATGATTGATCCATCACTTATAAATTTAATGGTTGATCTATCACTCCCTTCCAATAAATTAAGAGAAAGGTGCATGAGAACATTCCATTACTAGATCAATAAACGTAATTTTGCCAAATATTTTATAATTGCTAAGGTGATAAGTTATAAATGGTAAATCAAAACATGATATATGTGATAGATCTAGATAAGAATTAATAAAAACATGTCAAATAAATCATTGCGAGAAACACTGTGTGTAACATTTTTTTTACCATATCACCCACACTCCCCTTATGTGCTAATTTTATGAAACACCTCTCACAAGCACGTAGGTTCCAAGCAAAAGTCACGATGCATAAGACGGGCATATAAGGTGACTCATAAAAGGCCAGCTCCATAAGATAGGCACATGAGATAGTTTTTTCTCCACTCACCCTGCTATTAATAAAATATAATAAAAATAAACAATATACAAATTGGAAAGAAACATGAAAGACCCTTTTCATTTGCGTCAACATTTGAACAGCATTAAACAAAAGTCCATATTTCATGTTGGAAAATGTTAGTCATGATAACTAAATGCACTATTTGTGTTCATAAAAATTGATCAAACACCTACCAATTCAACTATTGCCATTAATTTGTCACTAGCTAAGGCCATGTAGAACTCAAGAGTAGCCACAGGCGGGAAGCAGTAAGAGCTAGTAAAAACTTGTTATTGACCGAGCCTTCACCAAACCAACCTTACCAACCTCAAATCCCACATCATAATCATCATCATCATCATCAAAACTGTTAAACTCATCCTCATCGTACAAACTAGTCTCCAGTACCTTCTCAGCTTTGCTACTTATCAGTGCAGCTTGCCTTTGCTTACAAATATGCCTCATGTTTCTCACTCTTTCTTGATTCAAGTGATACTCACATTGAGCATAACCCTCAAGAGCCGATTGCCAACATCTCCATTTCTTCCCATTTGACCTGACGCACCTCCCCTCATCATTTGCAATTGCACCAGTACTAGTACTCTTCTTACCCATTTCTTCCTTCTCTTGCTTCCTTGTAGCTTCATTTTTTAACATTAATCTAATGAAGCTTGCTCTTCTTTTCTTCAATGGAAATGCTTTCTCTTCCTCACTCCAGCTTCCTGTCAGTGTCATTGTTCATCAAATCCATATCAGAGACTGAAATAACAGTGTCAATAATCATTAATGCTACATACACAATAATTTTTTTTTTTTAAATATGTGGGAGGTGAAAAAAGTTATGTATTTTTTTCTATAATAAACTCGCCAACATACATACACATGTATACAAAAAACATTCATATTAATATTATTATCAATTTTTGATGAAATGAAAAACTTTATCAATAAATAAGATTTATACATAGAGGGACCAGCAATTGCATTGCATCCAGCCCCCTAAGAACCTTAACAAGACTAGGAGCTAGGGTAGCAACCCAAATCAAAAGATCCAAACAAAAGCGAACTTTGCAAGAAATGGTGAGGCAATATTGGCTTCTCTAGGCAATAGGCACACAACCGAAGGATGGGCAATTTGCATATGGTTATGGACTTATGGGAACATTTGTATGTACGAATATAGAGCTGATATATGTGTACGTACCAAAATGAGATAAGGACGAAGAAATGGAACTTGCAGGCGATGTCTCTGTCTCTGCAGCACTTTTCTGATTGTACCATCCGACACTGCAAACGCGCACACACACACACAGAAGCTAGGCGCATTAATTACTACAGCTGGAAACTCTATAGAATATTGGTGCTACATACAAAAGACTGAAAGAGAGCAACAGAAAATTCATAATAATAAAAAAACGATTGGTAAAAAGTTAATATGAACAATATGAAGTATGAACTGTACAATGCACATCCTATTAAAACACAGAATTTTCCTTTTAAGATTATTACCTTTGCTTAGTTGCATTAAACTTGTTGTCCTTGGAAGTGCTTTCTTCTTCTCTGGCAGTGGTAGGTGGTTCCTACAAGGCAAGCCCAAAACAACACTGTTTAAACATTGATAAAAACCTTAATAAGCTACATACAAAGAACATAGTGGAGAGAAGAACAAACATTAGACCTCTTATGTACCTCGTTGGAATAACTATCTGAGCTACACTCGTTTTTTGCCTTTGAATAGTTGTTATGGTTTGGGCAATCCCAGCCGCTGATATTGCTGACTTTGACTGGCTGAAGATGCTCCGGTAGCCGTAGATCATAGCCAGTGATAGATGGCTGTAGTGGAGGTTGACTCGCCTGAAGAGTTGAAGATAAAACATCTGGCGGTGAAAATAAAAGAGGAAGAGGAGGAGGAGGGGGCCACCGTTTTCTGATCCTCATTGATGAACGGCAGTGAGATTGCAAAGATAACTGAGAATTTTGAGATTTTGGGGAAGAAGAAGAAGAAGACTATAAGAGCAGCAATACTATAGGAGTGATAAAGCCTCAAAGGTTTAAACCCCAATAATCACAAAAAGAGAGGCTTTTGGTTTTGGACATATATATGGGTTTTGATCCATATATTGTTTGCGTGCGTTGCTGTGTCACAGAGCAGTGTCTGAGAAAAAACAAAGTCATTGTTGTGGGTGTAAGAGAATTTCATTCTTGGACATGTCCGTCCACGCTCCATGCCCATGTGGGGCCGCGCCGCCGTACGTACGCGCATATGACATGACTACCCCAACCGCTACGTAAATTATATACTACTTTTTGGACTTTTTATTTGTCAAAGTTTGAACAAATTTAGGCTAGGATTGAATACTGCTTGTTTTCTCGAAAAATTAAAAATTTATTATTAAAAAATTATAATAAAATAATTTTTTAAGTGCAAAATATTGTTTACGTGTTTTACAAGTGTTGGCTGGTTCATAAACAGTACCATGGAATCAGCCAAAAAAAAAAAGCAAATATAGAAATATTTCTACACAAACGAACGCTTAACTTGCTTATTATTATAGGATTTATTAACGTGTGTTTTAGAGCATATTTAGTAAATTATTTTTAAAAATTTTTATAAAAAAATAAAATAATAATTCACTATTTTAACAACTTTTTTAATTTACCATAAAAACATTTCCAAAATAGATGATCAAACCCTATTATTATATGTATACTAGTTGGACAATCTATTTGTCATATTTGCTATGAAAAAAACACAGTAGATTCTAAGTAAATGACAATCTTCCAACATTAATAGTAACCGCATTTGACTATAAAGAAAAAGAAGGATATGACTATAGATAACAATACTCTATCGGGTTCTTAGTCTGTGTTTGGATACCGCTTATTTTGCTAAAAATTGAAAACTGAAAACTGAAAAATATATATATATATATATATTTTTTTTTTTTTTACTGTTTGCTACAGTAAATGTCACTGTTTATTGACCTAAAATCACTGTTCATTGGCCTAAAATCACTGTTCATGGCCAATGAACAGTGACAATTGCAGGGCTTAAAAAAAAAACGCTGGAAACGTGAAAACGTGACAAACGTGCCGCGTTCCCAAACAGAGCTTTATTGTCCTGTAGCTAAAAGAGCATGATTTATGTGCTCCTTATCTTAATAACTAAAAGCATTCACATTGGGAATGTCATATGCCATATGTAAGTAAAATTTAGCATAAAGGCCCCAAAAACCCCCCACATCCGGACTTGTAAAAAATAAGTATTGCAAAAAAATTTGCAATACTACTATAGTGCAATTCTACCTTTAGAATTGCACTGTAGTACAATTGTAAAAAAAAAAAAAAAAAACGAATATTTTATTCTACTTTCCCCAAAATCTCTATCTCCTCTCTCTCATTATTTCTGTTCTGTTCTCTCTCTTCCTTCTCTGTTTCTCATCTACTCTCTCCTCTCTTCAGACCCAAACACCATCCTCCTCCCAACATTAACATCACACATCACAGTTTTGGGTTTTGGAGTTCTCTGTTTTTTTTTTTTTCCTGCTATCTGTGATTCTCACCGATGATGGAGGAAACATTGATCTAGCAACGGCGATGGTGGTGTTCATCTAGCAGTGGTGGTGTCTGAGTTTTGATCGAGGTTGATCTGGGTTTTTTTTTTTTTTTTTTCTCTCTGTTGTGACACTGTGATTCTCGTTGATGATGGGTTGATTTGGGTTGATCAACGATGGAGGAAACGTTGATCTAGCGGCGATGGTGGTGGCGTTGATCTAGCCGAGGCGGTGTCTAGGTTTTGATCAGGGTTGATTTGGGGTTTTTTTTTTTTTTTTTTTTTCTCTTTTGTGACGCTGTGATTCTCACCGGTGATGGGTTGATCTATGATGGAGGAAACGTTGATCTAGCAGCGACAATGTCTAGGTTTTGATCGGGGTTGATCTGGTTTTTTTTTTTTTTTAATATGGGTTTTTGTTCTGGTTGGATTTTGGTGAGCAGTGGGCAGTGGGGCGTGGTGGGCATGGTGGATGCGCTGTGGTGGTGACTAAGCAGTGGAGGTGCGGTGCTAGAGGTTGAGGGAGCTTGGAGGAGTCTGGAAGAAAGTGAAAAGTTAGGAAAAGTCTGGAAGATGTATATGTGTGTGGAGGAAAAAATTGGGAAAAAATAAAAAAGGAAAAAAATATATTTTATTGTGTAAAAATATTATTTTAATGAGTAGAATAGAAAATAAAAGTTGGGATGTTGTGAGTGTAGTAAAATATATAGTATAATTGATAAAGTAGTTTTTTGGAATGGTAAAACAGGATAGAGTAGCACTTCCTAATGCGAATGCCCTAAGAAATCTAAAACATTATGATTTATGTACTCCTTGCATTCTTGTTGACTAAGCAATTTTTGGTATAAAATATGGAAAATGATAAAGTCATAAATTATTTTACAGATTGTTGATTTGGTAGGTGGCTATTGGTAAGTAAAGAGATGATATTTGTAGTGGACCCAAATGAGAACCAATAAAAATTTACCAAATAAAAATTTTATAAAAATATTGTAAAATAGTTTGCGTTTGTAATATTGCCAACACCTACACTTGATTAGTCTTCCTCGCTAACCTGAATTTAGTTTATGGAGTTGAATCCATGACTTTTGTCTTCACGAATAATAGAGAAGGCTAATAGTGTATTTTAAGGCATGTTTGTTTCAACAAAATTTAATTTTTGGAAAATATTTTTCGTATTTGTAGGTGTTTGGGGCAACTAAAAACATTGGCTAATTGGAAATTGTTTTCTTGTTAATCGTAGAATAAAGGCACTTCTAGCGAAAATGTTTTACATTTTCATGTGCAGTCCTTTTAGTTTTGCCTCACTCAAAATTCATCAACCAAACCTCCACCCTAGCTCCCATTGTTAACCACCCAACCACCACCCCCCACCCCCCACTAATATCCCTAGACTTCAGTAGCCAACCACTACCACCGGCCATTGGTCGTTGACCACAATTTTTCTTTAAATCTAAAATTCTCATTTTTTTTTTTTTTTATATGTGCTTGGGGGATAAGAAAATATGAGAAAGTAGTAAAAAAATATGTTTTTCATATTATTTTCAAAAACACAACCAAACAATTGAAAAATTTTTTTTTTCTTGAAAACACTTTATGGTATAAAAATATTCAGTCAAAACAAAGCCTTTGTATGACACAGCACTTGACAAGCCTAGAAAAGAAGGGAAAACACTATGTTCAACACACAAAACTTGGGTAAATTGACCTTGGAATAAAGAAAAATTGTGATTAATGTAATGAAAGAAAAAAAGTCACTCCTGTTTAGTGCACTTAATGTTTAAGTATCTACTAAATTTGTTTGAAGGTTTATGCGAATATAAGAACTAAGAAGCACCTGAATTCAAAATGTAATTTTCTATCTCTCTCTAAGTCTCCTCAATTTGATGTCCTAAATGTTCAGGTCCTCCTCCATTTTATAGATTTGTTAGAGTCGCTAAAAAATCTACTGAATGAGAGAACAACCTGGTATATTTGATGGACTTGTCTACTTTCTTTAGACAGAAAACACTCAAAAGGAGTAGGTTGTTATTGATTTTCCCGATTTGATGAATTTGAGAATTAAAAAATCAGCATAAAATGTTGATTGAATCCATTATTGGGATCAAAAATGTATGTCAAGCATGTGCGTTAATTTAACAGACTTTTGGTTCTTCCTTGAGTGTCTGGTTTTTGCATATTGCATTTAACCTGAGCTATACGGTTTCTCTACAGAGTGGCCCTTGATGAGCCAGTCTTTTGCCCTCCAATTCACATCTCCAAATTATCCCTTTGTTGAGTTTCTTCCTCTTGAATGCAGGCTTGGTCCGCACAGCAAGTCCTTTGCTGTAGCAGTGGGCCTTATATTCTTGATCTGGCCACTTTTGCAAACTTAGCTTTACCAAAAAAAAAAAAAGACCAAATGGTGGATCTTTGGGCTGGACCTTGTGGGCCCAATTCTAACCAGCCTTGCATATGATTTTTCCAACTACATGGGCTTCTTTCACGGGTTCGTCTGTCTGAGTTGCTGGAAATATTGAGTTAGTGGGCTTTGGGCTTATATTAATTTGTTACTCCAAAATTTCCCTTAACAGAAAGTATACGAGAGAGAACTATATTGATTTTTTAAGTCTTAGTAATGTTGAGTTCTATGCATATTTTGCAACTTAATTTTTTTTTTTTTTAAATTGTTCTACTTAAAAATGCACATAGAACTTGATTTTGAGGATGTTGAGTTCCATCTATAACTCCATTTTGTTAAAATTGAATTTCAAAACATGGTCATTTTGCTAAATACTTTGGAAAGAAGAATATTTTGTTTCAAAGTTTTAAAATTAAGGGTATTTATCCATTTTGCCCAAGAAATTGTCATATCTAATTAAAATCAGAAAGTGTAAAATTGTTTTACAAGAACTTACAATGATAAACAATGGAGAAGCAAAAATGGAAATTAAGGCTAGTTAATTGTGAATTGCAATCGCTTCTTTTGAGATCAAATTCAGGCTGGTTACTTATTTTGCTTTTGATTATATTATAAAGCCCATGCTAATTATATGGAATCCTATATGGTTATGGCAGGTTGCTGGTGATTAATTGGTAATTGCCCCATTTGTTTGCACAGATAATCAACTAGCAGATATCATATCTTCTATAGAATTGTCCTATTAAACATGTACTGCTGTTCATTCATCTTTCTGCGGCCTCTTAAGTAACTCAACTTGGTCGTTGGTGTTTATAACTTTATATGTTTGTAGAATGTAGTTTGAGTACGAACTTTTACTGCAAGCATTGCTAGTTGCAACCTAGAGCAAAAAACACTATGAACCTTTTGGCTATATGTTTTGCCCCTACCTACGATATCGGTGTCCATTTTTTTTTTGCATTCTTTTTGGGTCCAAAATAATATTTTGAACTTCGTGATTCAGCATTGTCACAGTTGAGCACTAATTGAGCACTTCAGAAATGAGAAACATGGAAATTCATTCTTATGTTTGCGTGTGTTTGCATCAGTTGTTCACCACTCTAGTTTTCCTTCTAAAACCATCATTGCAATTTTCCATTTTACTCAATCCACTTTTTTATGTGTTAGTGTACTTTATCATTGCACTATTTTCAAAGCCTCATTTGGGCTATGCTGAGTTCTGGGATGTTCTCAAAAAGATAACATTCTCATTTCCTTCATTAGTGGAGGGGCAAAGCTTGCCGTTTACTTGTTTGACTAATAATAAAGGTCAAAGCGCTTGCACCGGCCAGGAAACATGTTCCAATCACTTGAGTGATTTGCTCACACATCAGTTAATAATTCCTAAATTCTTTATCTTTTATAATATGTTGGGATCTGTAGCAATATATATTCTTAATAATAAAACAAGGTTTTGTTTTACAAAATCAAGTGTGTCGAAGTAATCATTTGAGTAGAAATAGAAAGTACAAGTGGTCCTCTTTTTTTTTTTTTTTTTTTTTGAGACTGATCAATTGTGGCATTGGGTGATAGGATTTTGTACATGAGCTAGCTGCTTGGTAAAATCTGAGTGGTCTCTGGTCTGGACCATAGCTGCTTAAAATTGGATTCTTCAATTACACTAATGTTAATCACCATTTCCATTATTGTTTCTGTGGTCACCAAAAAGGCAAAAAGTGAAAAATCAAGAAGAAGTGTGCTCGATCAAATTGATGACTAGATTGGCCATGGAGCATGAAATAGATAAGGCTAACATGCTAATTTCCTGAAGCAAAGAGTGGTGATAGTAGTTTCTGATCTTCATCATAATCGAAGAAACTCATAGACAAGTTTGAAAGCCAAGACAGAAAATGATGCCATATTGTCCCATGTTTCTAGCTATCACTAAGGCATGCTTGTCTCTATCATCTATAATATGGCTATGGTTGGCAATTATAAGCTGAAACCAGTTTGATCCGTTTAAAGATATAGGGATGCCTCATGAATCATGATCATGGGACTTCTTTTTCGAATAAGAAGGTTGAGCTTGTGTCCCTTAATTATTACAATAGAACTAGTGGATAGACTAAAACTTTTGTGATTAGGTCTCACATGGGCAATGCGTGGGATGCTTTTACAACGTAGTGTCCAAGACGTGTACGTTGTTACTTTGTTACTCCAGTCCAAAGATCGATGTCACTCACATTCTTCTCCCTTACGTTTGGATCCCAAGCAAAGGTGAATTGAAGTCCAGCTTATAATCATTTAGCAAAAAGAAAGAATTCCAGCTAGAATCCACTGTATGGAATCATATATTGCTTTGTTTTATTGTGAAAAAACAGTTTTGTGCCACTATGATGCAGTGAAAGTGTGTTGAAGCAATATCTTTAATACATGTGATTTCTCCTTCATGTTTCTTTTAATTAGTATGTGATTTTCATTGTACCGGCCATGCTCTTATGAAATAAAATAAGCTTTTTCATAGATTTGGATTGAAGTTATGATGGTATCCAATTTTTGATGTAAACATAATTCAAGACTTTATTATTAGATGAGTTAATTGTAACCCACTAAAATAAATTAAGTTATAGTTTACTTAGTCACAATAATGGCCAAGCCATCATTGTTTTTGGAATCCTTGTAAAGTTATTTATGAGAACAAAATTATTGGGGTGTCCTAACTTGTCTTTCTGCTTTTGCATAGTGGTAATCAACAAGACAATCCTTTTCTGGGGCTAGGGTAAAGGGGGGTCGGTTCTTTAGTTAAAACACCTATCTTTGGAGCTAAGGTTAAGGGCATACATTTTATACATAATATACGGTTATCCATTATCCTAATTACTAACATAATTAATAAATAAAATACCAACATGCTGGTGGCCTAGTGACAAGGACTTGGGCTCATGCCTCTAGGCATGGGTTCAAACCCACCTGCAGATTGTTTATCCAACTCATCAAAGTCTGTGGTGTGAGGTCTTAACTTAAGAGTGGTTATGTTTCTACTATGGTCACGCCTTGGTAGATAGGGAAGCAATACTAGTCGTCCTTGTCTAACCAATTTTTTGTATATATATATATATATATATAAACATAATTAATAATATATGAGGTTGTATATTCATATTTTATTTAGTTCCAATTTTTTTTAATGTATTAAAATTAGTATTGTAGTAGGGTTAATATTGGCCCTTATTATAAAGGGATAAACATTGGGCCTATTTTAAGCATTGACCCAAACGGAGGAAACAAACCTAGCATTGACTAGCCCATTTTGATAATATCATAATAAACAAAGATCCTCGAATCATTGGTCAAATCCAATGACCTTCCAGGCTCAATGTCGAGATTGTGTCCAAGACAAGTCCAAGCTACTAAGGTAAATACCAGAGAAGATACACTTTTCCGAGGTAGCTTCCTAAAATTTCCTTCATGTGTCTTGTAATTAGTATATGATTTTCAATGTACTGACCATGCTCTTATGAAATAAATTAAGCTTTTTGATAGATTGGATTGAAGTTATGATGGTATCCAATTTTTGATGTAAACATAATTCAAGACTTTATTAGATGAGTTACTTGTAACCTACTAAAATAAATTAAGTTATAGTTACTTTAAGTCACAATAATCGCCAAGCCATCATTGTTTTTGTAATCCTTGTAAGTTATTTATGAGAACAACATTATTGGGGTGTCCTAACTTGTCTTTCTGCTTTGCAAAGTGGTAATCAGCAAAACAATCCTTTTCTGGGGCTAAGGGAAAAGGGGGTCAATTCTTTAGTTTAAACACCCATCTTTGGAGCTAAGGCTAAGGGCATACCTTTATATGTAATGGTTTATCCATTATCCTAATTATGAACTAATTAATAAATAAAATACCAACATATTGGTGGCCTAGTGGAAAGAGCTTGGGCCAACATTTTTGGGCATGGTTTGAAGTCCATCTGCAGACTGTTCACCTAGCTCATTAATAATTGTGGTGTAGGGTCTTAGCTTAAGAGGGTTATAGTGCTATTATGGTCACATCCAAGTAAGAAAGCAACATTAGTCACCTCTATCTAACCAACTTTTGTACACCAAAAAGAGAAAAAGCATACGTTTAACCAATTTTTGTATACAAAAAAAAACATAATTAATAATATATGAGGCTGCATATTCATATTTCATTTGGTTCCACATTTTTTTAATGTATTAAAATTGGTAGAGAGATAAATTAAAACGTGTATTACAAATTTAAATAAAAGATAAAGAATAAAAAAAAAAGGAATGTATACATTAGATTATTTCTTTTAATATATTCATATTTAGTAATATATTTATACTATCTTAGTATAATTTTGTAAGATGTTGTCAAAACCCAACTATTATATCATATTAATTAAGTAGTCTAACGTACAAACTATTATATATACTCATTTTTTGTTGTGTCTTAAAAAAAATAAAAAAATTACATACCATTTATTTTTAGTATAAAATCAATAATTTAATTTAGGATCAAATTTTATTTTACACAATTTAATTTTAGGCAATTGTCATTTTGCTTCATTTCAATTTTATCAATTTAGTTTCTAAGTTTGCAATTGTTTTCAATGTTTGGATACCGCTTATTTTGCTGAAAATTAAAAACACTGTAGCAAAATAATTTTTTAAATGTGTAAATAGTGCCACAGGACCCATTTTTAATGAAAAAATTGTTGAATAAAAAGATTTGTGAGTCCCGTGGACAGTGCATGAAACCCACTGACAGACCACATTCTTGCTGAAATGCGCTTCTCAACGCGCCAAAAAAAAAAAAAAAAAAAAGACGATGGGGGAGGAAACACAATCCAAACACACAATTAGTGTACCTAATGTACTACACATTTCTCTTACATAAAGGTGAGCCTCACACGTGGCCTTGCACATGGAGTATTGTTAGCCAAAGAAGCGATAACCATTGAAAATGATGACAAATGATATATATAACCTACCACTGAAATGAATTATAGATGATATTTCTATAAGAGCATCCATAGCAGTGAAGCTAAAAATTTAGCTATTTAACACCACAAAATGTTTTTTTATATATATTACTTACACACATGTTGTAGCAGTGAATCTATTTTATCTTTCAACACAATAAAATAATATAAATATAACAATAAAATAATATATCTATTACAATAAAATAATATATCTACTACAATAAACAACAATTACAACCACCCGCAACCGCTATCACTACCACTACTGCTGCCGCCATCGACTTTTCCACCACCGCCGCCTCCGACATATGATAGCAAATAATCGTCTAATGTTAACATGTGATTTTTTTAACCCCAAATTATACCTACACATTTTTTTACTAAAACAATTTCTTAATCATCATGATAGCAAATAAGAAACTAGAGTAACAACAGTATTTTGTTTTAACCCCATATTATATATATACATATTTATCTTTTGACTAAAAAAAATTTCTCAATCGTCGTGATAGCCTATTATAATTTCAATTGTCCAGAAGCAATATTGGAACAATGTGAACTATGAAATGGAGAAACTTTATAAGAAAACATATAAAATAGAACACATGTTATAGTTAGAACAATGTAGTCTATAGATTACTCCCATACATAACTCAAACCAAATTACAATAAAACTCACACACTCGTACAAGTTCCTATGACTCATGCTTCTTAACATATAAAAAAGGAAGTTCGTACGACTCGCCTTGCAATTGCCATAAATGTTCAATGAGGACCAACTGAAGTTGAAAATGAATTTCTCGGTCTCTAATGCGTCCATACCTCTCAATGTATGACATAAATCTATCACTTTGTTCACATAACACTTGCATAGGAGGATTATCCACTCAATCAATTTGTTCATAATCCAAGTCTAGCACTTCATTATCATCCCGCTCATCTTCAACAATCATGTTATGGAGAATTATGCACGCTTTCATGATCTTTTGGAGTGTTTCAAAATGGAAAAATCATGCGAGTCTACGGACAATTGCGAAACATGCTTGAAGCACTTCAAATGCACGTTCAACATCCTTCTTACACGCCTCTTAGGCTACTGCAAATAATTTTCGCTTATGTCTTTGTGGAGATGGGATTGTTTTTTCAAATGTTGTCCACTTTGGATATATACCATCAGCAAGGTAATATCCCATTATATAGTCATGACCATTGATTGAGTAATGTACTGCTGAAGCACTTTCTTTAGCAAGTTCATTTAATACATGAGACCACTCTAACACATTAATATCATTATTTGACCCAAGTAACCCAAAAAATGCATGTCATATTCAAAGATCATATGATACTACTACCTCCAAAATAATAGTAGGCTCACGAATATGACCACAATATTGACATTTTCATGCAAATGGACAATTTTTCCAGTTCCAATGCATGCAATCAATTAAACCTAACATACCTGGAAAACCTTGACGTTCTCCATGAGCTAACAGTCTAGCAATGTCTTCATTGTTTGGCTTTCTCAAGTATTCCTCAGAAAAAAAACATTGATTACCGTAGTAACAAATTTTTTCAACCTTTCTAATGCAGTAGTTTCTCCAATCCACACATATTCATCTATCAAATCACCTGATACTCCATACGCAAGCATTCTAAATGCAGCAGTTATCTTTTGTAATGAAGATAAACCAAGTTTGTTGGCACTATTTCTTTTTTGGACAAAGTAAGAGTGATGAGCTTCTACCTTAGATTGAATACAGAGAAAAAAAGAACGCTTCATCCAAAATCTCCTACGAAATAAAGAGGGTGGATATTGGTGTGGGAACAAAATAATCAAGAAAAAGCCTCTCATGGTCTACCAAATGATTATGTCGGATAGAGCGACGACGTTTAGGTTGTGATGTTTCCATAACAAGTTCTTTGATTATCTCATCCTCATCTGAGTTATCAAGAAGCAACTTGAGAAACAAAGAGTGATTCATGGATGCAACCTTCAAGACAATTGGAAAGCAATTATTACTATAGATGCAAGATTAAAGTCAAGTGACATAAGCCACAACTCCATGAATATAACCAATTCACGCACAAGTCACAACACAAACAAAATAAACAATAAATCTAGTTTAAGATTAAAGTCAAGTAACATAAGCCACAACAAAATAAATTTAACCAATTCACGCCCAAGTCACAACACAAACACATACATCAAGTTTAAGATTAGAGTCAAGTGACATAAGCCACTACAAAATACATAAGTTACTACCAAAATACATAAAGGCCTACATAAGCCACTACAAAATACATAAAAGCCTAAGCTACATCCAAAATGCAATCAAACTCATTAATTACGTGAACTTCGTCTTGCTATGATTTCCTCTTGGAGTTGTTCATAAAAAGCTTTTTGTGCTCCGTTCAAACCACTTGTATCTTTCATCGTGATTCTCTCCTCCTCTAACATATATTCCATCTCAAATTTTTTCTTCTCAATCATGACTTTTTCCTTCTCAATCTTAAATTTTTCTTCACTTCTTTCCTTCTCAATCGCAAGTTTTTCCCTCTCAATAAACATTTTTTCCACTTCCAATCAAGTTACCTCCTCAATAAATTTCATTTTCTTGGTCAAATATTCCCCTACATCTTTTCCAGTGGCTCTGTTCTTTCGGATGGCCTTTTCGGCCTTCCTACCAATTGGCCTCTCAAAATTGGAAGTGTCACCAAGTCTGGACCCACAATCCCCTTTGCCAATAGATGTTGACTCTGGAGTTGGAGGCACAAATGCTCTCGATCTTCCATTAGGATCGGCAAGCTTTGATTGGTCCTTTAACATAAGCCAACAATGATCAAGAAGAAAGGGTTTCTTATGCGTCTCTTTATACAAAGCCTTCACATTGGTAATCTAAAAAGATTAAAAGAAATATAACATGTTTAATATCTTCAAACTATTGGTGAATAGGTATGTTAACACTATTGCAATATAATTTATACCTT
The DNA here is from genome assembly GCA_033629205.1 of Lithocarpus polystachyus. Taxonomy (NCBI): domain Eukaryota; kingdom Viridiplantae; phylum Streptophyta; class Magnoliopsida; order Fagales; family Fagaceae; genus Lithocarpus; species Lithocarpus polystachyus. Next base: position 29,501,014 of record CM066168.1, on the reverse strand, counting down.
ATCTTGTTCGGTAATACCACTTTGATGATGTGCGTTAACTTTAGCCATGCACCCGGCAAACTTATTTGTCTTTTCACTAATCGTTCCCCAATGACTTAGCAAGGAAATAATAGTACGTGTGGTACCAAGATGTATTGTACTACGTAAAGTATTCCCAAACTTTTTGACGAAATGTATTTAGTGTTTGTTCATTACTTTGTATGGCATCAACACTAGTATTGAGCCATGCTGACACTAGGAGTTGATCTTCCTTTACACTAAAGTTAGAGCCCTGTTTTCCTGTTGTAGAAGAGGCATTTTCAACTTGAGGTGGAGAATTAGAAACTGACAATGGAGTATTTTGAGATATTCCCAAAAGTTGTGAGTCAATTTCTATATCCCCATTCATGATACTCGTGAAAGATGTTCCCAAAAGTTGTGAGTCAGTTTCTCTACGTGACTCCATAAAATTAGAGAAAAAAAAATGTAAACTTCCCTGCACACAGAAAATTCACAAACTAACATTAGAATCATAACAATAAAACATGATTATGCATAAATACTTAATTTGACATGTACCTTAATCCCACTGATAAAGAAAGCAACAAATTCATTTTTGAGCATCTTAAAACCAAACTAATAATTTCTCATTCAAATGACCACAAGAAATCCTTTTTGTGTGCTTCTTTTTCTGGTTTTGTGCAACAGAACATAAAAAAACGAATTCTTTGAATCATTCCTGCAAACAGAAAATTCCCAAGAAAACTACACAACAAATTCCTGCAAACTGAAAATTCCTAATACATTCCAATACAAATACATTATGTCCATTCATTGAGCAAGAACAGCAAAAAATTATTGCATCTAAACTAATAAACTGAAAGAACAAGAAAAAGAAATCAAAAATCCCACATTCTTTGATGTTATACCCAAATCAAAAATCCCAAGCATCTACATGAAGAAGACAGAGATAACTGACCTGAAGTGGATCGGCGGAAGAGAAGTGGGTCTGAGGCGGATCGGCGGTGTGGTTCTGAGGCGGATGGTGGCATGGGTCTGAGGCTGATCGGCGACTTGGGACGGCTGGTGGGTCGGGCCGACAACGGTAAACAGGGATGGCTGATAGGTAGGGCCGGCGGCGGTAAACAGAGAGGTGAGAGCTTGAGCTTCAATTTCAAAGATGAGAGCTTAAGCTTCAGAGGAGATGAGAGCTTGAGAGCTTGAGCGTGAGAGATGAGAGCTTGAGATTGAGTTTTAGAGGAGATGAGAATGACACTGAGAAAGAGCATGGTGAGAATAAAAGAAAGTAAAAAAATAAACCAAGCAATATTATTTTAATCGGGGCTAAATAATTTTTTTTTTTTTTTTTTTTTGCTCTCAGCTACAGTGCACATCCATAGATAGATGTACACTGTAGCAATGAAGCTAAAAAAAATAAGTATAGCTCCACTGCTGCAAGACTGTTTTTGGTATTTTGGTGAAGCTAAAATAGCTATTTAGCTCTACTATTGCAAGTGCTCTAAGAGTTGGTGAATCAACGGGAAAAGTTCATTTTTAGTCCTAAAAAAAGGGAAATGGGTCACTGTGAAATGTTATACACATATAATCAAATGGATTACCGTGGTGAATCCACTGAATTGATTGGGAAAGTTGATGTGTATAATGACCATATGAAGCTATGAATATGTGACAGTGATCCGTTGTGAAGATTTATTTTTAGTTTGAAAAATTGTAAAAATTTCAAGTTAGTCTTTCCATAGCCTTGTCATCATATTTATTGATTAAGTGACAAAATTCAACAGAGCGAAAGTATCACTAGATTATAACATGCACACCATAGAAGGACTAACTTTAATATGATTATAATTATATAGAATTAAAAAAGTATTTTATATTTTAAGGAATTAAAATAAACCCAAACTTTAAAGACCATGGTCTTTTGTGAAAGTTGATTTTTAGTCTTAAAAAAAATTATAGATGTATCAAATTAGTCCTTTCATAGCCTTTTTACTATAAGTATTGCTTACGCGACAAAATTCGACAAAGTTGTGTAGCACTTTGTTATAATGGAAAAACTACAGAAGGTGTATTGTCCTTTCTTACTTTGGTTAAAACACCAAAAACAACAAAAAGAGAGAGACACAAGAAATCAAACCTGCCATCTTCTTCAGCACATCCACTCAGGAAAGCACTAGATAAGAAATCAAATCTGTTTTGGGCCTGCAGGAAATTACACAATATGAGAAGTATCTTGGCTTGCCAACTTTGGTGGGTAGAAACAAAAAAGAAAGCTTCAATTTTATCAAGAAAAAAATATGGTGGAAGTTGCAAGGTTGGGAGAGTAGGTTATTGTCTCAAGCAAGTCAAGAGGTCTTAATCAAAGTAGTTATCCAAGCCATCCCAACTTTTACCATGAGATGTTTTAAAATCCCTTTGGGATTATGCCATGACATTGAAGTTATGATTAAAAAATTTCTAGTAAGGGCAATAGGGTGATAGAAGGAAAATTTATTAGATTAATTGGGATGAGTTGACAAAGTCCAAGATGGTGGGTGGAATGGGCTTTAGAGACCTTGCTTTGTTCAATGATTCTCTATTTTCTTTGTTCAATGATTCTTGACCATCCATTCAAAGGATTTCTTCAACGTGCAGAAGAATGATAGGCACTTATCCGTTGCTCTTGCTACGTACCTATTTAATGCAGCGCTCTTGCCGTTTAGGCTCTGCACTTCTTTCGCATTCTTCAGGGGTGCCATTTCCAGTATGGCATGGATTTTATCTAGGTTGGCCTCGATACCCCTTTGGGACACCATGGAACCTAGGAATTTTCCTGCCATCACCCTAAATGCACACTTGCCTGAGTTGAGCTTCATGTTGTAAGAGCGAAGGGTGTCAAAGGTTTCCTCGAGATCCTTCAGATGGTCGTCCTCCCTTTGGCTTTTCACCAGCATATCATCTATATATACTTGGACGTTTCTCCCAAATTGATGTGCGAACATCTTGTTTATGAGCCTCTGGTATGTCGCACCCGCGTTCATGAGGTCGAACGGCATTACCTTGTAACAAAAAAGGCCTTGGCTAGTGACGATCAAGGTCTTCTCCTGATCAGCTTCCTCCATCTTAATCTGGTTATAACCTGAAAATGCATCCATGAAGCTTAGTAGTTGGTGTTGGGTTGTAGAGTCTACTAGGACGTCAATCCTCGAGAATGGGTAGCTATCCTTGGGGCACACTTTGTTCAGGTCCGTGAAGTCTACACACATTCTCCATTTTCCGTTGGCTTTCCTGACCATTACTACGTTTGCCAGCCAATCGGGGTAGTAGACCTCCCTAATGAAGTTTGCTTCTTATAACTTGCGGACTTCTTTCGCTATGGCTTGGTCTCTCTCGTGCGCGAACACTTGCTTCTTCTGGTGGACTAGTGGAAATGTGGGAGACACATTTAACTTATGAACTATGACTGAAGTGTCAATCCCGGGCATGTTTTCGTGGCTCCAGGCGAAGACGTCTTGGTTTGCCCTGAGAAATGTAACGAGGGCCTGAAGGGTCGTCGGGCTGGCGAGGGTGCCTATCCGGGTTGTTCGTTCTAGCATAGATTCATCTAGTGATATCTCTTTAAGCCTTTCAATGGGTTCTGCCACCGTCCGCTGTTATTCAATGGCCATTGTCTGCATATAATCATTCATCTTCACCATTGTTACGTAACATTCCCGAGCGGCAACTTGGTCTTCGCGTACTCCCCCTATTCCGTATTCAGTAGGGAACTTGATCATTAAATGGTAGGTTGATGTTATGGCCTTCCACGAGTTAAGAGTTGGTCGTCCAACAATGGCATTATACGCAGATAAGCAACCAATCACAAGGAACGTAACATCTTTAGTGACTTGCTAAGGATAATCACCAATTGTGACGGGTAGGATGACTGCACCAAAGGGGTATACTTTTGTTCCTCCGAATCTAACAAGTGGAGCGTTGGTTGGGATCAACTGTTCCCTATCGATCCTCATCTGCTAAAATGCTGGGTAGTAAAGGATGTTAGCGGAGCTTCCGCTGTCAACCAGGATCTAATGCATGTTGTAGTCTCCTACCCGTATGCTAACGACAAGGGCGTCGTTGTGTGGATGCTGGAGGCATCGAACGTCATCTTCCGAGAATCCGATGATAGGGGTATCGACCCGTGTCATCTTTGGAATGAATCTCGTGAGGTGGACGTTCTGAACCGTTCTGAGGTAAGTTTTTTGGGCCTTTTTAGACAACCCTGAGGTTGTTGTTCCTCCTACAATCATCCTTATATCTCCAATTGGCGGTCTTGGGTGCTCGTTCTCTTGTCGGGGAATTTGCTCTAGCGGTGGGTCTGTTCTTTCTTTGCTGACGAACCTTTGCAACTTCCCTTGTCTAATGAGAGCTTCTATTTGCTGTTTCAGGTTGTAGCAATTGGCCGTGTTGAGATCATGATCTCTGTGGAAACGGCAGTATTTGTCCCTAGACCTTTTATTGGGGTCCCCTTTCATCTTATCTAGAAAAGTATGCGCTCCTTCGTCCTTGATCTGTATTAAGACTTGGTCTATCGGGGCTATTAGTGGGGTGAAGCTAATGAACCTTCCGAGGGGAGGCTTAAAGCGTCTATTTTTTCTTTTATCTCCCGTCCTAGCTGTCTTTTGCCCCTATCCTGGTGTACGTCTTCTTGCCTTTCCCTCTTCTTAAAGGGCTTCTCTTCTCGGGCCAATAATTCGTCCTCCGCGTTCATATACTTAGTTACCCTGTAAAGCACATCTGACATGGTTTTCGGGTCGTTCTTATATAAGAAAAACAGAAATTTACCTTTCCGTAACCCGTTAGTGAATGCGGCTACGAGTATTTTATCATCAGCTTCATCAATTGAAAGCACTTCCTTGTTAAAGCGGCGATATACGACCTCAGCATCTCGTCTTCCCGTTGCCTCATGCTCAACAGGCACGCGGTGAACTTCTTGTACCTATGCCCTCAGATGAAGTGTGAAGCAAACTGAGCGCTCAATTCCTTGAAGATACTGATGGAGCCAGGTGTTAACCTACTGAACCAAACCCTTGTGGAGCTCCTTAATGTTGTAGGGAAGGCCCTACACATTATTTTGTCTGCTACTCCTTGTAGATGCATGAGTGTTTTAAAGGACTCCAAATGATCCAATGGATCCTTTGACCCGTCATAACTTTTAACCTGTGGCATACGGAATTTTGACAGAAGGGGGTATAAATTGACAAACACAGTGAATGGGGAGTCCGTTCGATAAACCAGGTCATCAAGGTCGTTGGACATCCGTCCTTTGAGTGAGTTCATCATAAAGTCCATTTGCTCTCTCATCATCTGCATCTCTGCAACCACTTGAGGTAGGACCGGATCTGCAGCAGATGGGCGGCTTGTGTCCTGCCGTTCATTCCTGTATGGGGTGTTGCTTCCTTCCGGCCCCTCCTGATTCTCTTCTCATCGCTGCTAGCCCCTTGCTCTTCCTCCTAGGTGTTGTGTATTGCGTCCTTCTAGCGTAATTGCTCCTCTAGGTCGGGGTTTCGCTTCATGAGGCGTTCTACTGCTACTGCAAGGGTCTAAACCTGCCTTTTAAGGGCCGTGGTGTGCAATTCTTCGCCATGATTGTTTGTTGTGGTTGCCATCGAATGTGTGAGTACCATGCAACTTTTCATCCAGAAAGCACGAAGTACGACTTTTCCTTACGCTTTCCCACAGACTGCGCCAACTGATAATGCTCAAAATATCGCCAGTAAGTTACAAGGTTCTCCCACGTGCTCAAATCAACCTGAACAATGCCAAATAAGAAGACCTCAAGAGGATACCGATGTGGTACCGGGCAAAGACCCTCCGAAGGTTAAGTCAAACAATGCTCACAACCCTAAAGTGCCAGAGTTGGGGAAGAAATTATATGTACCTCAATTTACAAGAGCCTTTGGGTTTTTATAGTAGTGTAAAACCGACCTTCTTTTCTTGTGTAGGAAGTCTTTTCCTTGTAGGATTATCATTCATGGGCGTATATTGCAGAATCCTCCTCACATTTGGATTCTATTTCCATTTGGATTGTACAAGCCAGAGTTATGCGTGAGACGCAAGTTATTTCCATTTATAAAGTGATGGCACGTGTACTTCGGATTCGTCCACCCTATGCTCGTGCACCCTTGATCCGTCCACAAAAGATCTGTTTGTTTCAATCCGTCATCTCAATTAAGATATACACGTCACATCAAACTTTACCTCTTTAAAAGCAAAGGTAGCTTCCAAGGCACTCCAATTTGCAGTGGATTTGGGCTTCAACCGAGTTATCCTTAAAGGAGATTGTCAAGTTCTCATGAAGGCTCTCATAGAAGATAGTATTTTCTTGTCCACTGGTGGTTTATTTATTGATGATGTTGGTTTTGATGCTAGACTTTTTAATCAATTACGTTACTATCATGTAAAGAGAGAAATGTATTACGGTTGCTCATTCTTTAGCTCAATGTGTTTTAGGAATTTTGGATTTTATTGTGTAGATGGAGGTTGTTTCACTGCCTTTGTTTTCTGTTGTCCAAGCTAACATTCTTGGTTTTCATTAATAAAAAAGTACAAAGTTTGTCCTTCAAAAAAAATTAATTCAATTAGTAATTAATAAAATTTTTTATTATCAAATAAGAGATTTGAGAATTTAACCATAAGCAAAGAGAGAACACTGTAGGTACAAGATTTTTGTGATAATAAATCTATGTTGTGTTGAAGTAGACAGGCCACAAAGTCGAGCCACACTTTTTTTCTCATACGTATTTCTAAAAAATACAAATAACATTAGTAGAACAACGTTACCAAACAGCCCCTAAACCCTTCTCTACATCATAATTTTTGAATTATTAACAACAACAACAACAACAAAGGAAAAATAAAACAAAGTTTTGATTTCCAAACAATGAGAGAGAGAGAGAGAGAGAGAGAGAGAGAGAGAGAGAGCTCCCTACCTTTCCGTCGAGCTAAGAAAGCAAAGTTGAGCTACTACAAAATCCCCGTCACCCAATACCCCCATGAGCCTCAGACAGCTTTGATTTAATTAGCAGTCACATGTTGTTGTTTCCAGAAAAAGACGCTTTCCACTCTCCTAGATTATCAACGTCTTATTCTTTTTTTTCTTTTTTCTTTTTTGACAGAATAGATAAAATCAACGTCTTATTCTTATGCCTTGACTTCCAATTCAAAGCTTCTATTTTAAGAAACGTACGGATGTGTTTGCGTTAATCTTGGCTAGACCTACGGCTTATGATTTAGGAACTTCATTTTATTAAGATTTAAAAAAAAAAAAGCTTCTCTTTTTTGGTTCAGTTTGATTTTAAAATATATCATAATCTATTAGAGTTTAATATACATTCTCATGCTAATTCCCTTCTGGTCTCTAATGGGATTTACGGAAAAAATAAAATAAAATAAAAGGAAAAAAAGAAAGAAAAATTAAAGAGTCAAAAAACAAAGGACTGGCAGGTGTAGTTGTAACTTGTAAGTCTTAAAGAACAGGATACATGCCCAGGTAAAGGACACATGCTTAAAAAGAAATTTTATGGGCACAACAAAATCTTATATTAATACCTTTTGATTTATAGTATTCTGATCACTTAATTTGTTGTGACGATGTTATAAGATTTTATTGTGACTATATAAGAGCATTAGCATTAGTCGCACCAAACTAATTTGATCAACAAAAATATAGCTAAAGCCCCCCTAAAACTCTTGTGCATCAGCCTCAATATTTTGTCCCCAAAAGTTAGCAATGCACAGTTAACTCGCTACAAGTGTTGAGACACTCTTGCTCGCCAACCCACTTTCCACCAATTTATATCCATTTCACAGGGGAGCAAGAGGATCAGATCTGAAACATGATACTCTTGCTCCCCTTGTGATGGCTGTCGATGAGCTCGTTCCTCTGCTAGTGGCTCCTCATAACGATTCCAACGATTTTGATATGATTTATGGGTCCCAATCTAGTTGGTGGGCTATAGTAGTGTGTGGGTTTGGTTGGTGGCCGACGGTGGAGGCGATTTGGGTTTTGGTTATATTTGACTGGGTGGGTGTTTTGTGTTTGCTCATATGAATTTTCATTGATCTAGGTTTGTGTTTGGTTTGCTTATGGGAATTTTTATTGATTTGGGTTTGAGTTTAGAACTTTACAAATTGCTGATGTGTGTGATTATTGGTAAATGAAAAAGTGATATTAATGGTAGGCGTAGATGAAAACCAGTAAGAGGTTGGCCACATCAACATTTTATAAAAGTGTTGTAAAATAATTTGTGTCTGTAACATTACTCTTTTGAAAAAACAAGTTTGAAATTTGGATTTTTTTTTTTTCTTGGGTGACCGTTGGCTGTGGTGAGGTGGGGCTATGAAATATTTTTGGGTTTGTAAATGTGAAAGAATTAAAAAAAAAAATTAATTGGAATAATAATATAGAATTGAGGCTAATGTATGTGTTAAAAAATAGCAGATAGTTAAATTAGAAAAAGTAGAATTTTTTGGATTAATTTAACTAAAAATGTGAGGAAACTGATGTGAATGCTTTAAGAACTCATGATGGAAAGGAATACTATTTGTAAATAGATCCTTGATTCAACAAATTTCAAATCAAAGGACCTGTTTTTGATGCTGCTAGTAAATCTTGTAATAAAAATGATTTTTAACAATAAATGAAAAACTTCTATAATTTTTTATAAATAAAAAAAATTTTAAAAAATTAAAAAACAGGTGCAAAGAAAAAGGAAAAATTAACTATAGCGTTTGAAATGTTATTAAGATCTTTTCGGAATAAATTATTATACTTTATCTGAACAAAAATTCAAACCTTTTGATTTTATAATTAAACCCTAGTACACTAATTAGAGAACAAATGAACAATTGAATAAGTTTCTCAAAAAAAAAAAGTGAACAATTGAATAAGCTCCACAGTTTGTAATCAGAGGCAAATCCTAATATTGTGGCTTAAGAGGTTATATCTTGCCAAAAAAAAAAAAAAAAAACTGTTTAGGATGATAGTTTGGCCATACAAAACTAGAAGTTAGGTAATTTGAAATAATAGGTATTGTCATGTAGGCTGACTCAATACTTCATTTGGGAGTATATAAAATAATGAAATGGAATAGAATACCTTTTAAGTAAAATGGAATAGGGTACACACAACGGCTATATTTTAAAATGGAATAGAATACACACCATGGCTATATTTTAAAATTATTTTTTGTATTCCTTTTTCTTTTTTCTTTTTTTTCTTTTTATTCAAACAATGACTATATTTTTAACACGCATCTCAAACTGCTACGATCAAATTTGTAGTCAAATTTTGTCCTAATAATAATAGCCAAAATGAAGAAATAGCTTTTTTTTTAGAATAAAGCTGTAAGTTTTATTAGGAAACCACAACCAAATCGACTTGAATTACAACTAAAAAGTGAGGTAGAATATCTTTAGTCTACGCATATAAACTTATGACATATAAAACATGTTTAACAAAATTATATGTTACAGAATTACCATCACAGAGTACACGAGAGAAACAAATACTTTCAAAAGAGCCAAGAGAGTTATTGGCGCCGTTTGTCTTTTTACATGATCAAACTTTAGATCGAGTTTGAATTTAGTTGTAAAGGTATCCCGTCGGTGGAAAAAAGTGGTTGGATGAATTATCTTGGACTTTAAATGAATCAGGGCCCTTCCCCACTGTCATTTTCCTTTCTCATTAATGGCCATTCCATCTATTTAATGAAAAATCAAAATGGCATTTAGATCGGGAGAGCTACAAATTTATGAGTGTTGTTACACCTTTGCCAAATTGCCAACCAACTTAATGAATATAAAATTTATTTGCTATACACATTGATATATGGTTGCCAAATTGCCAACTAACTTAATGTCAATTAAAAATAAAGTTTTTATGGTTGAATAAGAGATTTGAGTTTTAATTTCCACCTACACTAAAAATCGATTGATATCTTGGTCTGATAATAAAGAGCTATTATTAGGAGTTAGGAGTTAACGTCATAAGTTAAAAAACTCTTTAAAGAAACAAAAATTTGTTAGGTGAAATTTTGATAAATATATGGACCAAAAATGTCATAGATTAACATTTCTTCATTCAGTAATCAATATAGTCTTAAAAAGGAGGTGTGTATCAAATAATTGTATAGAACTAAAATTAATATATAGTGCGCTTTTGATGGAGAAAGCGAAATGCCATTCCAGACAGTTTTTTTTTTTTCTGGAGAGATCATCCTTCTATGTCTTACAAACAAAAACTTACTATCTTTTAATAGATTCTTCCTCATCACGTGAACTAATTCATAATGTTTTTTTTCCCCTTTGTCTTTAATTGGTGATATGGACATCTAATTTGGCATTGCCCAAACTCAGAACCAATAGGAATAAATATTAACCCTACTCATCCTGTGCTTCTATCTCCCATAATGATCTAATAAATTTTTGATAAACCAAAGCAACATTTTTAGTGTAGTGTAACAATCACAGCTTAACTATTATATTGGGAAATATTCTATTGAGGCTGTTTTGTTTCGAGACCACTTTAATGTTTGATTCATCTATATGTTATACGCAATTCATCAATAGTTTCTAATCCGACCTCCACCTTATCAATACACTAACATGGCGAATTTACCCTCCAACCCACAATCCCATGGACCAATAAAAGGTGTGCACTCTCTTCCTATGAGCTAGACTTAAATATACAGTTGCATTCTTTTTCTTTTTCTTTTTTTGATTTCTAGTTGCATTCTTTCTTTCTTTCTTTTTTTTCTTTTTTTCTTTTTTTAAGGTTTGGCTTACTTTCAGTATTTTTTTAACTGGATATGTTTTTTTGTTTTAAATATACAAGAAAAGTGGTTATGGGTTATAATTTTCACATTTTATTTAGTTAATGGGGTAACGTAACAATTTTTTATTAATACAAAATGAAATTCCAGTTAAAAAAATACTGAACGTAAATCAAACCAAAAAAAAAAAAAAAAAAGCATGGCATAACATTTGCATTTGCTGCTACTTTTTGACCCTAAAAAGGTTATAAGTTAGAAATTGGTAAGGCTATAAATTTGTTGCTGCCCTGCACTTTTTATAGCTATTGTGAGCACATGGGCCTAGGGTCATATACATGACCACGAAATACTTGGAGTCCCCAGATCACACGATGGGCCCTGCAGGGAGAGGGCCCAGAAACGCCCACTAAGCCCAATCACGTCCGAGGATGCCGTGTCCGAGGAGACGAAAGGAAAATGTACTAGCTCCAGAACGTATGGGCACGTTCTGGAAACGATAAGGGCTGCCAAGGAGCATACCTCATCCCTGACGAGAGAAGTTCCCTAAAATATCTGAGGAAAAGGCTGCCACCACTGCATTAAATGTGTTGCACCTGCTCCCTTGGTCGCATTTATGTGGAGAAGACCCCTGAATAGTGCAATCTTGGTCACCGTGACACTCAGAAGGCCAGAAGGGGTACATGATGGGACAAGTACTCAAGTGGAGGCTTAAGTGACCGACAAGTGTAAGGTGTAGATGGATTGTAAGGTGCTATATAATGTAGAGGCCACCTTCAAAAAAGGGAGAGAAAAAGAAAGAGAAAGGGGATGTAACAAGAAAAAAGGATAATCAAATCATATTGAATCTCCTCGGCCTACAGCTAGGATGTCTTTTTGAAATAAGCTTTGTATTCCACTTTTCTTTGGGCTGCAAGTCTACTTGGATAATCGTTCATTCCATTCTAACCCAGTTCTCGATTCCCATTCTCTTGCAAATTCATTATTGTTGGGCCTTCGAACTGGTCCATTCTCTGTGGGCTAGTACGCCGAATCCGTGTCCCTACAATTGGTGCCGTCTGTGGGAACTGGTGGTTTAGAGTAGTGAACAATCAGTCATCGTAGGATCAGGCCCACACCAATCCGAATCTATGGGATCTCGTGGGGAGGGGCATCCTCAAGAAGGTCAGGAAGGAAGTGTGCATACTACCCATTCCGAGGAAAGTCAGTCGAAGGTCGGTAGCCTTATTTCCCAAGAGGAGCGCACCAGGACCATGCAGAAAGAAATCGACCACTTAAAAAAGAAGCTACGCCGAGAGCGGAAGAGGCGAAGTCCCTCAGTCTCCGATCCTTCTACAAGTAGCGGGGACGATAGTGAATACAGGCACAGATCAAGGACGCCCCCGGGCGAGACCTTCTCCTATGAACCGCATGATCGTCGAGAGCGTAGGAGAGAAGGTGCGTCTTCTAGAGGTGCGGGAAATGACGCCATGAGTAAGGCGCTCAGCAGGATATCTAAATCCCCTTTTACACGAAGGATTGACGGGGGACGACTTCCCAAGCGATTCAATCAACCTACGTTCACCCTCTACAACGGTCGCACGGACCCAGTTGAGCACGTTAGTTATTTCAACCAGAGGATGGCGGTGTATTCTAGTAATGAGACCCTTATGTGCAAAGTCTTCCCCTCCAGTTTGGGACCAGTAGCGATGAGATGGTTCGACGGGTTGAGCGCGGGTACTGTTGACTCCTTTAAGGAGCTCACCCAGGCGTTTGGATCCCGCTTTATCACCTGCACTAGAGTACCTCGGCCTCTGGACTCCCTGCTGTCCTTGTCCATGAGGGAGGGAGAAACTTTGAAAACATACTCAGACCGATACTGGGAAATGTTCAACAAGATAGAGGGCGATTTTGACGACGTGGCCGTCAGAACCTTTAAGGTCGGCCTTCCCGCCGAGCACAGCCTGAGGAGATCTCTGACTGGAAATCCCGTCACCAGTGTGCGCCAACTCATGGATCGAATTGATAAGTACAAAAAGGTCGAAGAGGACCAGCAGCAGGAGAAGGGTAAAAGTAAGGCTATCCCTCACAAGAGGAGGGATTACAGGTCGGACCGTTTCAACAACAATCGCCCAAGGAGGGACTCCGGAGCTCCAGCTGCACAGACTGTTAATACTTTGTTTCAGGAGCCGATACATCAAATCTTGGAAAAGATCAAAGACGAGCCATATTTCAGATGGCCGAACAAGATGAGTGGCGATCCAGCAAAGCGCAATCCAAGCCTTCATTGTCAGTACCACAAGGAGCGAGGTCATACGACCGAGGATTGCAAAACCTTATGGGGTCATTTACAGTAGTTGATCCGTGAGGGCAGACTCAAGCAATTCCTTGCCCAACCCCTCAGACAGGGAAATCAGGCACCATCCGGGGGTCAGAGCGGCACGCATTCTAAGCCCCCTTTGGGAGTCATCCACGTCATTCTAGCCGTGCCGGACAGAACGAGGCCTTGCCCTTCTCGGATAATGTCAATCATAGGATCACAGGCCGAGACCCGCGAACCCGAATCCAAGCGCATCAAAACAGAAGCTCGCCCAGCGCTAAGCTTCTCAGATGAGGATAAGATCGGAACCATACAGCCACACGATGACGCCCTAGTCGTAACACTCAGAATCGGTGGTTACGACGTCAAAAGAGTACTGGTGGATCAGGGCAGTGGAGCCGAGATCATGTATCCAGATCTCTACAAGGAGCTTGACCTCAAGCAGGAGGACTTGGCAAGTTACGATTCGCCTTTGGTCGGCTTTGACGGAAAGGTCGTGATTCCGCGTGGGCAGGTCAGACTGCTAGTTCAAGCCGGCTCGAAGATAGTTGAGGTGGACTTCATCGTGGTGGATGCCTACTCCCCCTATACCGCCATCATAGCACGGCCTTGGCTCCATGCTCTTGGGGCTGTCTCGTCTACCCTTCACCTCAAAGTGAAGTATCCTTCCGGGGATTAGGTCGAGGAGCTGATTGGAAGTCAATCCGTGGCCAGGCAATGTCTGGTGGCTGCCATCACACGTAGACCGGAGCCTGAGCCCTCGGCCTCCACCATTAAAGCATTATAGCAATCACAGATCAGGGCCACCCTTTCTGAGACGAAGGTCGAGGATGCGGAGTGTGAGGAATTGGAGCAAGTCATCATCGAGGACGATCCAGAGAAATTTTTTCAAGTCGGCGCACAGTTGCCACCCCAGGAGAAGGAGGAGTTGGTACACTTCCTGAAGCAGAACATAGACGTATTCGCCTGGAGCCCCTATGAAACTCCCGGAATAGATTCGAGCTTCATTTGCCATCATCTTAACGTCAACCAGTCTTTCACTCCCAAGAGGCAGCCTCCTCGGCGCCTTTCGAAAGATCACTCGGATGCCGTTAAAGAGGAGGTCGCGAAGCTCAAGAAGGCTGGTGCGGTCAAAGAAATTTTTTATCCGGACTGGCTAGCCAACACAGTAATAGTGAAGAAGAAGAATGGCAAATGGCGGGTATGCGTGGACTACTCGGATTTGAACAAGGCTTGCCCGAAAGATCCTTTCCCAGTGCCTCGGATCGACTAGCTGGTCGACGCGACTGTAGGGCACCCCAGGATGAGCTTCCTGGGCGCATTCCAAGGATATCATCAGATACCTTTAGCCCTGGAGGACCAGGAGAAAACGGCTTTCGTCACCCCCATCGGAAACTACCACTACAAGGTAATGCCGTTCGGGTTGAAAAATGCAGACTCCACCTACCAGCGAATGATGACGCGCATGTTTGAGCCGCATCTGGGCAAATGCGTCGAAGTCTATATCGACGACATGGTAGTAAAGAGCAAAAGGGAGGCCGAGCATGTCAGGGACCTCGGAAATGTCTTCAAAATCCTAAGAAAACACAGGTTACGGCTCAACGCTTCCAAGTGTTCCTTCGAAGTGGGATCTGGAAAGCTTTTGGGCTATATGATCACTCATCGCGGGATTGAGGTGAACCCGAATCAAGTCAATGCAATTAACAACCTACGACCTCCTCGGAATCCCAAGGAGGTACAGAGACTCATGGGGATGATTGCTGCCCTCAACCGATTTATATCCCGATCGGCAGATAGATGCAGACCCTTTTACCAACTATTGAACAAATGGAAGGACTATGAATGGACCGAGGAGTGCGCCCTGGCTTTCCAGCAATTAAAGGATTACCTTTCTCGGCCACCTATTATGTCGAGACCCGAGGCGGACGAGGTCTTATTTGCCTACATCGCAGTTGCCGTCCACGCAGTGAGCCTAGTGCTAATAAGAGTCAACAATGGCATACAGAGGTCTGTATATTACGTCAGCAAATCCCTACATGAGGCCGAGATCAGATATCTGCCATTGGAAAAGGCTATTCTAGCCATGGTTCACGCCACACGCAAGCTGCCTCATTATTTCCAATCCCACACCGTTGTTGTCCTGACCCAGCTACCACTCAGAGCCTTACTTCGAAGCGCTGATTATACGGGAAGGGTCGCTAAATGGGGAACGAAACTGGGGGCGTATGACATCAGGTACATGCCCCGCGCTTCGGTCAAGGGGCAAGTCCTAGCCGATTTTGTCGCCGAATTCACCGAGACACCAGCGGAGAAGGATATAGAGTGGCATCACATCGATCAAAATTCAGTTGGTATAGTCTCTAAGCTAGACGCCCCAACTTGGAAGGTTTATGTCGACGGCACCTCAAACTTCAAAGGGGCCGGACTGGGGCTAGTCCTGATCTCCCCCGAGAACGTCACAATCGAAAAGTTGTTGAGACTTGGGTTCGCGGCCACCAATAACGAGACTGAGTACTAGGCTCTTCTGGCCGGATTGATCACGGCCCAGAAGCTGGGTGCAAAGGTCGTGGATATATTCTCGGATTCCAGATTGTTCGTGGGTCAGGTCAGGGGAGATATGGAGGCTTGTGATCCCAGGATGCAGGAATACCTGGATCAGGTCAGGCATTTACAGGCCAATCTCGATTCCTTCAACCTAGTGCATATTCCCAGAAGCAAGAACACACACGCAGACTCCCTCGCTACGCTGACAACCGCCTCGGCTCGTGATCTGCCGAGGACAATCCTGGTCGAAGACCTTGCTAGGCCTCACAGGCTGGGAATGAGAGTATCCGCCATCCACCAAACAACGGTAGACTCTAGCTGGATGGACCCAATTGTTCGGTTCCTTAGAGACGACACCTTACCCGAAATCAAGCTAGAAGCAGACAAAATACGAAGGAAGGCCCCTCGCTTCTAGCTGTCCGAGGATCATAAGCTGTACAGAAGGTCCTTCTCAGGCCCCTACTTGTTGTGTATCCACCCTGAGGCGGTGGAAATTCTCCTGGAAGAACTACATGAAGGAATTTGTGGCAGCCATACAGGGGGGAGGTCTTTATCTCATCGTGCTCTCACTCAAGGGTATTGGTGGCCCAACATGCACCGGGAAGCCCAAGACTATGTAAAAAGATGTGATCAATGCTAGAGATTCGCCCCGAACATACACCAACCTGGGGGGAAACTCAATCCCCTGTCTAGCCCCTGGCCCTTCGCCCAGTGGGGCTTGGACATTGTCAGCCCTTTCCCCAAGGCTGCAGGGAACAGAAGGTATCTGGTGGTCGGCACCGACTACTTCACCAAATGGGTGGAAGCCGAGCCATTGGCCAACATCCGAGACACCGACATGAAGAAGTTCATCTGGAAAAACATTGTCACTCGGTTTGGAGTCCCGCATACTATCATCTCTGGCAATGGTCTCCAATTTGACAGCAAATCCTTCCGAAGATATTGCTGCGGACTGGGCATAACCAACCGCTACTCCACCCCGGCCTACCCCCAAGGGAACAGGCAGGCCGAGGCCACTAACAAGGTCATTGTGAGCAGACTCAAAAAGAGGTTAGAAGAGGCTAAAGGAAGATGGGTCGAGGAATTGCCGCACGTTTTGTGGACATACCGGACTACCCCACGAAAGTCTACCGGGAAGACCCCTTTCTCACTAACTTACGGAGCCGAGGCGGTCATCCCATTGGAAACTGGGTTCCCTACACTGAGGACGAGCTCATTCAGTCCTAACCAGAACAACAACTTACTGGAGAAGGGCCTGGACCTAATTGACGAACGGAGAGAAACCGCAGCGGTCCGAATAGCCTACTATCAGCACAAGCTCAAACGAGGATACGACGCTAATGTGAAGCTAAGGCCCTTGGCGCCGGGAGACCTAGTATTGAGGAAAGTAGTCGGAACTGCAAAGAACCCCGCCTGGGGCAAGCTGGGGCCAAATTGGGAAGGGCCGTACCGGATTACATCTGTAGCAGGAATCGGAGCGTACTACTTGGAGGATCTGGAAAATCATGCGGTGCTCCACCCATGGAATGTAAATAACCTAAAGAAGTATTATTATTAATAAAAGTGTGCCTCATTTCCAGTTTCGCATTTTCTTTACACTATGAATGGTGTTCAATTGCTCCAAATTCAAGGTATTAATAGAACCTTAGTCACACCTGGCACCTCGGACTACATACCCTGGGCCACTAAGTGTTAAACAGATCCTAAGCTATGCCTGGCCCCTCAGACCATCTGCTTCGGAAAAATTAACACGAGCCCAAATTTTTCTAAGTGTTAAACAGATCCTAAGCTAAGCCTGGCCCCTCGGACCATCTGCTTCGGAAAAATTAACACGAGCTCAAATTTTCCTAAGTGTTAAACAGATCCTAAGCTAAGTCTGGCCCCTCGGACCATTTGCTTCGGAAAAATTAACACGAGCTCAAATTTTTCTAAGTGTTAAACAGATCCTAAGCTATGCCTGACCCCTCGGACCATCTGCTTTGGAAAAATTAACACGAGTTCAAATTTTTCTAAGTGTTAAACAGATCCTAAGCTATGTCTGGCCCCTCGGACCATCTGCTTTGGAAAAATTAACACGAGTTCAAATTTTTCTAAGTGTTAAACAGATCCTAAGCTATGTCTGGCTCCTCGGAGCATCTGCTTTGGAAAAATTAACACGAGCTCAAATTTTTCTAAGTGTTAAACAGATCCTAAGCTATGCCTGGCCCCTCGGACCATCTGCTTTGGAAAAATTAACACGAGCTCAAATTTCCCAAAGTGTTAAACCGGTCCTAAGTTATGCCTGGCCCCTCGGACTACTAGCTTTGGAAACATTTGTACGCTAATGAATTTTCCTAAAGGAGTCAAGTCATCGCCTACTTATGATTCAAAAACCATACATTGGAATCGCAGGACTAACCTTATGAATTAACACGCCGTGTTGGTATGGATTTGTCAAGAATAATCAGAAGAATCATAGCATAAATTGCAACAAACAAACACACAGTACATAGGAAAGTCTGGACTTCTTTATTTATAAAGTCAAAAGTACATCATGAGCTAGCAACGATGTGCATATATATATAAAAAAAAAAAAAAACAACGAAGAGATGAAAATTCTAAGTCCTAAACCTCGGGAGCGGGAGGATTATCTGCTTGGCTCGGCTCACCCCTGGCCGTCGCCTCCTCGCCTTCAACTATGGCTGCGCCTGGAACCTCAGAAACTGTCTCCCCAGCCTCGGCATCCTTTGCTGCAGCAGCATCTGGGGCATCCAAGAAGGGGTCATCCGAAATCTCACGAATGTTGGGATGATAGTACACCTTCTCGGGTCCCCTCAAGGCCGAGTCTGCAGGTACTCCAGCCGCGTTAAGGGCTTCGGCCCAGGTCGCATCGCAGAATTCCCTGCAGGCCTCGGCCAGTTCCTCAGTGAGCCTGGCCTCTGTCTCTTCCACACCCAGCTGGTATGATGCCTGCTTCTCAGCTTCGAAGGCCTCCTTAGCCAGTTGAGCAGCCTCCTTGGCACATTGAAGCTCGGCCTTCAGATCCAGCACAAGCTGCCTCGACGTTGCCAAGTCTAGCTCAGTCTTGTACAGCAGCTTGCGCTGGTCCTCGGCCTGGGCCTCAGCAGACTTCAGCCCGGCTTCAGCGCTTTTTCGATCACGCTCGGCGACCACCAGTTTTGTCTGGAGCTCCAGGCTTGTGGCCTTGGCGGCTCCTGCGGCCTTCTCGGCTTCACGGCGGAGGAGTATCTCATTTTTCATCTCCCCCCGAGCCTCTTTTACCCACTCCTCCGCCACGAACACTTCTTGCGTTATCTAATAAAAAATAAGATGAGTACACAAATAAAAAAAAAGGCTGGGGTAGGCAAAAACACAACACAAGGGATTTAAATACTCACCATAGCAAGATCTCTCTTCAAACATAGGAAGAGGTCTTGCTGCTTGAGGTTCCTCACTGCCTCCATGTCTTTGGGAAGAAGAAGGGGCTGCTCAAGGGCCTCTGCCACGTAGGCGGCTTGGCCTCTGCGGTACTCCCTGACCGAAGAGTCCCACGGAATAGGAGCACCGTCCACCTCAAGCCAAGGAGACCAGGTACGAGCCGGGATGCGCACTTCAGCCCTGTTCGGATCGCCCTGGCTTTCAACGGAAGATGATCTCTTGTCCCGGGGCTCCACGGCTGTCCTTTGCTGTTTGGCCCCCTTCTTCTGTACGATTTCTCCCTCCTCCTGCTCCCCCACCGGTTTCTTCCTCTTCAAATCAGGGATGGGCTTCAAGCCCAAATCAGTTGGAGGAGGAGGAGGGAGAGGAGGGAGCGAGGGAGGAACCGGAGGTTTCTTAACGTCCTTTGAAGTGCCTCCCTTCGACCGGCCCGCCAGCAGCTCTTTCAGGCCCTTACCCTTCTGATTCGGGGCCATTTCTTCGTCGGACGAGCTGTCCGAGCACGTTACCACAACGATAGGGGCTTGTGAGCTCGGGCAGTCACCAGCCTCTGTGCCGAGGCTTGGAGAGCGAGTTGTATCGGACAACGGCTCGCCTTCTTCCTCAAATCTGAATTTGTCTATCTCCTCCTCTAGAGACAGACGTGAAGAAGCAGTCCCCTCCTCGACGGCCTCAGCGGTTTCTACTGGAATTTGTTGAAGGGGAATCACGGGAAGCGGGACACCTTGGGGTATCGGGAGTTCGACGGGACGAAGGTCGTGATTGGCTAGAAAGCCCGGCTTCGACACGTCGATTCTTCGAAGTCGGTGATCACCAGCCTTTATGCTGTTGCCGATCTCTTGGAACGACCTCGAGATTGGCTCAAAATCCAAGATCTTGTGAACGGCCCGCAACTGCCCGTCCTCGTTCACAAAGATCTCTGCACGGAGCAGATAGTTCAAGGCTGGGACGTTAGTGTGGCTCAACCGAGGAGATACTATGTTTTTGTCTGCAAAACCAAGAAGAAACAGATGGTTAGAAAATCCAGGCATAGCGCCAAGAGATAACAGAAATGACATGGAAGCAATGGTATGGTTAGTGTCGGAGAATCTACAATCTAAAGAATAAATAGGGAAAAACTGACTTAAAGGTTTCCCACCTGGGTCCCCCTCTTTAACGGGGCAGTGGACGCCATCATGCCACGCTCCAGACGCTATGAGATAATCGTCCTTCATGTTTTTATTGGACCTAGGGAGGCAGGAGATGGGTCTAACGACGGGCGAGCGGGATTTAAGGTAAAATCCCCTGTCAGATTGCGTGTGACCCTCATACAGGTGCACCACGTCATACCAGGTGAGTCCTAGGCCGAGGTGCCTATTCAGCGCGTCGATGCTACCTAGAATCCTGAAGACGTTCGGCGCACACTGCTG
This sequence comes from Lithocarpus polystachyus, assembly GCA_033629205.1. Lineage (NCBI taxonomy): Eukaryota > Viridiplantae > Streptophyta > Magnoliopsida > Fagales > Fagaceae > Lithocarpus > Lithocarpus polystachyus. The sequence continues at coordinate 29,480,558 of CM066168.1, read as the reverse complement.
AGGGCACAACCTATGGTGGAAGAGATAGTCACGGGTGATCCTACCCATCGGAAGCGTCATCCCTCCTTCCAAAAAGGCTATCATGGGGATAACGACCTTGCCCTCCCTCCTATCTAAATCTATTTGGTCTGGATGACAATATCGCAGACCTACCTCCTCGGGAATGTGGTATTTAGTCTTAAAAATCTCAATTTTTACAGGGGAGTCCACTAACTCCATGAACTTGCCCATATTGGCTGACTAAAGAGAGGTTGATGTAGTCGACTTCCTATAAAACGGGGTCTATAAGGCCGAGAGGATTGACCGAGGAGAAAACTAACTACGGAGGGCGAATCCACACTGTGGCGTTCGTGAAAACAAAATAAAAAGGAACACTAACCTTTGGAGTGTTAAAGGGTAAACTGGGTGTTTGTAGCGGAGAGTAAGGAGAGCTCGAGGGATCTGAGTTGGTAGGAGATCTCAAGGAGTGCGAGTTGATGAAGTTGAAGATACGAAAAGTGAGAAATGATTTCCCCTGGAAAGCTATTTATAGGTGGAGCGGAAGTTATCCCGCTCAAATCTTTAAATAAAATGTCCACCGTTGGATCCATCCCCAACCGTTCGATGGACGTGACATAACGCCTCCCAGAGCAATCAATGCAGGTTCGCGGTTTTCGAAGCATCAGTATTACTCGCGAAGCGCACGAAGTGGCAATCTGGTACATGCGGGCCCACGAACAAACTGATTCTCCTGCAGCAAATCAAAACTCTCCCTTTCCCCTCGCATGAGAGGGAAAGGGACAGAGTTTTGAGGAGCTATTGTGGGCACATAGGCCTAGGGTCATATACATGACCACGAAATACTTGGAGTCCCCAGATCACACGATGGGCCCTGCAGGGAGAGGGCCCAGAAACGCCCACTAAGCCCAATCACGTCTGAGGATGCCGTGTCCGAGGAGACGAAAGGCAAATGTACTAGCTCCAGAACGTATGGGCACGTTCTGGAAACGATAAGGGCTGCCGAGGAGCATACCTCATCCCTGACGAGAGAAGTTCCCTAAAATATCTGAGGAAAAGGCTACCACCACCGCATTAAATATGCTGCACCTGCTCCCTTGGTCGCATTTATGTGGAGAAGACCCCTGAACAGTGCAATCTTGGTCACCGTGACACTCAGAAGGCCAGAAGGGGTACATGATGGGACAGGTACTCAAGTGGAGGCTTAAGTGACCGACAAGTGTAAGGTGTAGATGGATTGTAAGGTGCTATATAATGTAGAGGCCACCTTCAAAAAAGGGAGAGAAAAAGAAAGAGAAAGGGGATGTAACAAGAAAAAAGGATAATCAAATCATATTGAATCTCCTCGGCCTACAGCCAGGATGTCTTTTTGAAATAAGCTTTGTATTCCACTTTTCTTTGGGCTACAAGTCTACTTGGATAATCGTTCATTCCATTCTAACCCAGTTCTCGATTCCCATTCTCTTGCAAATTCATTATTGTTGGGCCTTCGAACTAGTCCATTCTCTGTGGGCTAGTACGCCGAATCCGTGTCCCTACAGCTATGGTTATTGGTTAAGTTTATTGCTGTTAGTTCATTTGCTTAAAGATAGGATAATAAATTATTTTAAGCAAATAAGTTAACTTCTTTCAAATAAGCCAAGTTATCTAAAAGTCAATATATATCTCACTTTTAACAGATAAATTAACAGCAAATAAGAAAGTTGCAAAAAAGAATTCGTATGGTTCACTTCTCTTTTTGATAATTCATTAATTTTTTTTTATAATTCAATAGTTACAACAAGGGATTTGAATCCTGAATGTATCTGTTGAAAATATCATAAGGTATCAATCAATTGAGTTACAAAACTCTTAGCAATAATTCAAAAATTAGGAATGAGAAATTTGAATCTTGAACACCTCCATTGGAAACATTTGAAAATAGGGTTGTAATGACTAAACTATTTATGGTTAACCCTACTCATCTTGTGCTTCTATCTCCCATAATATGATCTAATAAATTTTTGATAAACCAAAGCAACATTTGTAGTGTAGTGTAACAATCAAAACTTAAATATTATATTGGGAATTATCCTATTGAGGCTGTTTTGTTTCGAGACCACTTTAATGTTTGATTCATCTATATGTTATACGCAATTCATCAATAGTTTCTTATCCGACCTCCACCTTATCAATACACTAATATGGCGAATTTACCCTCCAACCCACAATCCCGTGGACCAATAAAAGGTGTGCACTCTCTTCCTATGAGCTAGACTTAAATATACAGTTGCATTCTTTTTTTTTTTCTTTTTCTTTTTTTGATTTCCAGTTGCATTCTGGTTTTTTTTTTTTTTTTTTTTTTTTTTTAAGTTTGGCTTACTTTCAGTATTTTTTTGACTGGATATGTTTTTTTGTTTTAAATATACAATAACAAGTGGTTATGGGTTATAATTTCTACATTTTATTTAGTTAGTAGGTAACGTAACAATCTATTATTAAAACAAAATGAGATTCCAGTTAAAAAAATATTAAAGGTAAATCAAATCCCAAAAAAAAAAAAAAAAGCATTGCATAACATAAAAAAAAGCATTGCATAACATTTGCATTTGCTGTTACTTTTTGACCCTAAAAGGTAAATAAGTTAGAAATTGGTAAGGCTACAAATTTGTTGCTGCCCTGCACTATTTATAGCTATGGTTATTGGTTAAGTTTATTGCTGTTAGTTCATTTGCTTAAAGATAGGATAATAAATTATTTTAAGCAAATAAGTTAACTTCTTTCAAATAAGCCAAGTTATCTAAAAGTCAATAAATATCTCACTTTTGACAGATAAATTAACAGCAAATAAGAAAGTTGCAAAAAAGAATTCTTATGGTTCACTTCTCTTTTTGATAATTCATTAGTTTTTTTTTTGTTTTTTTTTTTTTATAATTTAATAGTTACAACAAGGAATTTGAATCCTGAATGTGTTTGTTGGAAATATCATGAAGTATCAATCAATTGGGTTACAAAACTCTTAGCAATAATTCAAAAATTGGGAATGAGAATTTGAACCTTGAACGTCTCTATTGGAAATATTAGGAAATAGGGTTGTAATGACTAACAATTTATGAATAGCTCGGGAAAAAACTTGCTCATGTTCTTGTTTAGCAAATAAACCAAAGTTAAGCATAAGTTTAGGCTCGACTATTAAACAAACCAAACTCAAACATAATAATGTATTCGTAAATAAGCTTGCTTCCAAGCATGCTCAATTTTACTATATATAATGTCATATTTTTATATGTATACTTATCCATAAATATACTCAAATAGACTTGAGAATAGATTGTGTAAGTTTGTAACTAGTTTTATATGATATCAAATACGTATTTGTAGTTTATTGATAATATCAACAATTCATTCCTTGTAAAATTTATAAATTTGTGAAGGGATAAAAAATTTTAGTTAGCATTTTACTATATATAAAAAAAAAATAAGTTAATCAAGCATCTCGTGAACAAGTTTGAGTTTCTTTAATAAGAAAATAAATCAAGCGTGAATTTATAATCTTATTTGGTAATAAGGTCAAGCTTGACTCTTATAATCTTTTAGGGAGTACCATAAATATGTTCTCCCTCCTCTCACATGAATTGTGAGTTCCACCATAAATTTAATTAATAGGACTCACAGTTATGTGAGAGGAGAAAGTACGCATTTATGGTTGTAACGACCCAAGGAAAAGCGCTAGCTACATCTGCGCTATACTTCAAAAGGACTAGTCACAATTAAGGCTCCTTGTAATTGTTAATAAAACCCAAATTTACCCAGCAATGTGGGACTTATCACATACTCACACACATCACACAATCAATCAAATTAGGGCATCACAATCTCCCCCACTTAAATCCCTAACGCCCTCGTTAGGGCTCACTTTGTGAGGTAATGTCTTTGAGCCCACATAAGGTTACTGGGTCGCCTCTGATATTATGTAACGACTCAAGGAAAAGTGCTAGCCACATCTGCGCTATACTTTAAAAGAACTAATCACAATTGAGACTCCTTATAATTGTTAATAAAGCCCAGATCTACTCAGTAAATACTCAATGTGGGACTCATCACACACTCACACATATCACACAATTAATCAAATTAGGGCATCACAATGGTCTTCTAGGAGTATCCAATAATTCCCCACTAAGCAGTAGGTCATACTAGTTGAGTTATAAGGTTATTGGCTCTTATTATTCACTTTTTAATTAGATTTGTTACAATTTAAAAAAAAAATTGAGAAGGAGATTTGTTACAAATATGATATCAATTAATATAAGTAAACACCTTTTCACCTTTTCATTGTAAGTTGTTACGATTATTGTTGTCTTCTCTCTCTCTCTCTCTCTCTCTCTCTCTCAAAATCTTCGAAGCATATGATTTTCATTATCTTTTTTTTTTTTTTTTTTTTTTGAGAAACGATTATCATTATCTATTTAGGTGTGAAATGTTCCTGGAAAATCAATAAGATTTGTGTGTTTAGCAGATCTTAAATATTTGTTTCGCTTAGCTTTTTTTTAAAAAAAAAATAATTGGTTTCTCAAAAGTATATCCAAACAATTCGGATTGACTTTGTTCAATTCCTTCTTTTTTGTTTTTTTTTTTTCCTTTTAATTCTTTTTTTTTTTTTTTTGGTTCTATATGAATGGCATATGGCAATTCATACAGAACAGTAATTTTTAAGGAATTAAAATCTTTTGCATTTAGAATTTCAAAATAAATGTAGAGTATCCATTTCATAATATTGTTTTTTTTTTTGGAAAAATCTGTTTTAATAAACAAAAAAGAGGGGAAATTATTGTTCCACATTCCAATATTCACACAATGCACACATTACATTTACTCACGAAATGATGTCCACGTTTTTAAACTGATGTACACACTTTGTTAGTGAGTGCAAATGCATACAGAACATGGATATTAGAGTAAGACAATCAGGAACAATTTTGCTAAGTCCGAAGGGGCAAGGGGTCCATGGCCCTAACACCTCCCCACTACTAAATATAATTATTTTTTTATAATAATAAATAATTATATGATAAATATTTTGTTTCAAAATTTACGTCTAACCCTTCCAATAATTCAATTGGTGAAGAGGCTGAAAACAGAAGAATGAGAGAGCCGACTAGCATAGGGTAACATGGCCCTTCTTATAAAACCAATAATAATAATAAAATAGCAGAGCATATTTTCGATTTTTTTTTTTTATCGATTTACATTTTTGGTATTTTCTATAACTATAATAGTTTTGTATATAAAAAAATATTTTCCTAATTAGTAGAAAATTAAGAGCAGAAAAAAAAAAAAAAAAAAAAAAGGAGTCTAAGTGCCTTCTGGCAATGTTTCTATGTTTTTTAACTCCCCTATTATTCCATGCTTTTTTTTTTTTTTTTTTTGAGAGAGAGTTTTAACCTATGACGACCGCTTCTGATGCTATAGGTCTTTATCGTCAAATCAAGACATCAATTGATTTTTAGTGTAATCAGTAATTAAACCCTAAATTTTTTATTCAACTATCAAAAATTTTACCAGTTGAGTTAACTGAAACCTACAATAATTTCATGCTCTTGCATATTTGAGCTTTCTTTTATTTCACATTAATTTTCTGTTGCTCAAAATTTTGATGGAGATTGTAGAGAAAATTCAAACAACTTATGTGGCTTAGAAATTGGTCTATGTGTTCAAGGTAACTTCAATATGAACAAAACTTAGGTATAATATCTTAGGTGTTGTTCTTTAGGTTCTCCTTTTAAGATTTAGCCACATGATTACTTAACTAAAAAATACACTTTCATCTCATAATGAAGAATTCATATGGCAAAATCTTAAAAAATAAACCTAAAAAACAATACGTAAATATTGTATGAGTGTACCTAAGTCTTGCCCCTTTAAAATAATTTAACGCGCCAATGTCCAATAATGCAAAATCATAAAATCACAAGGATGTCCAATAATGCAAAATCATAAAATCACAGGGCATCCTGCTATTAGTGCTATCCATCTTTTTGCATGCTATAAATTGTATGAGTGTACCTAAGTCTGCCCCTTTAAAATAATTTAACGCGCCAATGTCCAATAATGAAAAATCATAAAATCACAAGGATGTCCAATAATGCAAAATCATAAAATCACAGGGCATCCTGCTATTAGTGCTATCCATCTTTTTGCATGCTATAAATTGTTCATTTTTGCTCTTTTAAATTACGGGAATTGTTAACGGGTGCTGTACAGCACTTGTTAATAATTCATTTAAAGAAAGTTTTTATGGGAAATGAAAAAAAATTAATTAATATTTTGATAGCTTTTTTCATTTCCCATAAAAATTGTATCAAAAATTTCTTAAAATAGATTACTAACAAGTGTTGTACAGCACTTGTTAACATTTTTCTTAAAATAATAGTAACAATAATTAATTAGTAGTAACGATCGTACACCGACAGAATCGAGCAAAGATTTTGAAGGTTGGCGCGTATACTCTCTGAAGTCCAGCGAAGTCCACACTCATAGTTGTACGGATTATCTAGATTCAGTCAATTTATAAGTCATTAACGTGACGAAAAATTTGTTTACTACCGAGTAATCTTTTTTTTTTTTTGAAAGAGCTACCGAGTAATGATTAATCGTATAAAGATGTGAAAAAAATTAAAATGTCCGTGACTAACTATTATTTTACATGCAGGTGTCTTATCAAATAAAAAAAAAAATACATGAAGGTGAACTTTTTTTTTTTAATTACAATATGAAACTAACTTGATAACTTGAATCTTTTCCCTCTAAACCCTTAAATATTTTGTGCATAAAGTGGTGTCAAGTTAAAAGGATCTTGACCATAATAATTAATCTAAATGCAAAGATTACTTCCTAAAGAAATTAATGCTAAGTTTTTTTTTTTCTTTTATAAGAATGCTAAGTCTATTTATAATAACTCTATAGTCACAAAGTTTTTTATAAAATATTTCAAACTTTAGAGATGATAAGTTTTTAATAGCAAATGAAAAATAATGTTAATAGTGTATTTAAAGGAGAAGTAATAAAAACTTGTCAACTCAACTTAACTCAACCATGCGGTAGGCTCACTAGTATGGAGTGTGATGTAGATTTAGAAATCCCAAATTCAATCCACAATGCTATCCATCCATGGGATTTGGAGGGTGCATATAACATTACTTATCTATCTTAATCTTGCTTTATTTTTTGGACACATAAATCATCCATTAAAATACAATAACAACAAAGTCTTAGAGCATAATTTTTTTGGGCCAGTTACGGATCATTGACAAATTAGTCAAGGTTGACCTTCATAATATAATGACCAAATCCTCTATTAGTGGACCAAGAAAAATGTAAGAAAGGATTTTATATAGATGAAAATTATATGTGGGTTTTAGTAACTCAACCAATAAAGTTTATTGTAGTCGAATAAAATATTTAGGGTTGAAATTCTACCTATTCCAAAATCAATTAGTATCTTAGCCTAATGTAAAAGCAATCACTATGAATTAGATGTCATATGTTTTAATTCTATCATATCTATAAAAAAGTTGTGAAAAATATTGGATTCCCAAGAAAATTCACATTCTTTGAAGGGAAATGCTAATGGACGTCATTAGTGTATTGGTTAATAATCCATTTAAAAAAAATTTTATAGGAAAAAAAAAGTAATTAATGTTTTGATAGCTTTTTTCATTTTCCATAAAAAGTAATGTTACAGACACAAACTATTTTACAACATTTTTGCAAACAGCTAATGTGACAAATTCTTACTAGTTTTAATGTGGACCCATCACTAACATCACATTTTTACTTATAATAACTATTTGGAAAATACTAAAGCCACATCAACAATTTGTAAAAATGTTGTAAAATAGTTTGTATCCGTAGTGTTACTCTTTCCATAAAAGTGATATCAAAATTTTCTTAAAATAGATTGTTAACTAATGCCCTAAGGGCACTCGTTAGTGTGACCCTTCTCTGAATTAGATTCTTAAAAATATATGACTCATGTGTTTGGTTGGGAGACCACTTCCTTATAAAAATGATAAATAAATAAATAAGTTAAGACATATTCATGTCAATGAAAATGTTTTATTTTTATTTTTTTAATTTTTAAAGATAAACTATATATTAGGCATTCCTTCTAGAATTTGTTCACCTAATATTCAATTAATACGTGCCTTTAAACATCAAGAGTCTTTTAGCTTAACTCATATTTCTTAGCATTTTCAATGAAAACATTCAAAATTCAAATTTTTCATCTCCCAATTATTGAATCATTAAAAAATATTGTGAGCCTTTAAATACTAAATAACAAGGTTATTTGAAGAAAAAAAATCCTGCTTGCAAAAAAAAAAAAATAGAAGACAAAAAATCTTAAAAAAGAATCATTTTTAATAGCATATTACCCTTTTTTATATAAATAAAGTGTTGTATCTAAGGATGACAACAACTCGTTAGAGGGCAGCAAGCCAGCAACCCAACCTGGCAGGCACAATTTTACCTAACTCATTAGGGGATTCGAGAATAGGGTCGGGTTTTTTTTTTTTTTTTTCTTTTTTTTTTCCTTTTTTTTTTTCTTGAACTGGGTGGATCGGGTATGGGTTTTACAAAACCCAACCCAATGATTCTTTTTTTTTTTTTTATTAAAAATTATTATTTTTTTAATAAAACAAATTAGAACAATTTTTTTTTGGCCATAAAATATCTAAACCAAAGACCATAATATTCCAAACCCAAATTTTATCACAAAACTTTCTTAGAGCATTCGCATCAGGAAATTCTATCTTATCCTATTTTACCATCTCAAAAAGTCACTTTATCAATTATACAATACCATTTTATAATACATCTAGCATCCCAATTTTTATTTTCCTATTCTATTCGTTAAAATAATAAAAATTATTCACTAAAATATATAACCAAAAAAAAAAAAAAATCTCCTCTCTCTTCCTTCCTCCCCCGCCTCTACCTATCTCTCCACCATGATCAAACCCAAACCCCAACCATAGCAAGAACAACCACATGAAAATGGCCACCTTGCCACCACCACGCCACCGGCTAGCAACCACCACCACAACCAAACTCACCACCAACAACAACCATAAGAAACAACCACTAAGAGGAAAAGAAACACAAAAAATTGCCAAAAACTACCACCAACAACCACAATCACAAGACACGGCCACCATAAAAACCACAAAGAGAAAAAAAAATCGAAGAAACCCACCACGAGGAAACACAAAGACACCAAAATCAGAAACCCACGCTGCCGATTAGAAACCCAAGTCGTCAATTAGCACACAACGCGCCAATCTCCACCTAAATCATGCCGATCTCGCCACAAAAACCCAGAAAAACGCCATCACCGCCGTGAGAGAGGGACTAATCTTGCCACGACCTCGCTGATCTCCACCGGTGCACCCACGCCATGAGTCCGTGACCACACCAAATCCAACCCAACTCCGATGGCATGCTTTGAGAGAGAGAGAGAGAGAGAGAGAGAGAGAGAGAGAGAGAGAGAGAGAGAGAGAGAGAGAGAGAGAGGCAGTGAGAACCGATGAGGCTAAAAGAAAGGGAGAACCAGAGAAAAAAAAAATAGCTGAGTGGAAGAGAGAGAGAGACGAATAAAATATTATATTTTGTTTTAAAATTGAGATAAAGTACAATTCTAAATGAAGAATTGCACTATAGCACAATTCCAAATATTTTTGCAATTGTAGCCTTTTACAATTTTGGTTGCAAAGTTTATTTTGGGCTTGTATGCTAAATTAAACCAAGATATGGCATATAGCATTCTGAATGTGAATGCTCTGAGAATTTGAGGAAATATGTTAAACAAGCACCTATCTCATCAATCTTCCCGTTAATCACTAATTGATTTTCTTTGTGAATGTCAATCTTTCTTTAAAATGTATTTGACGTCATTTGCAAGATTACATCAATCGTGTCATTTTTATTTCCTTAACTTATTCAATCATTTGTTATATAATTAGAAAGTTTAAATTAGTTTTTTAATTACTGGCGTTAAAGTCTAAAGATTAAACTAGTAAGTTTGTTTGTATTCAGCAAAAAAATAAAAATAAAAAGTCTGTTTGCAATAGAAAACTAGAGGAAAATTTTTAATTTTGTTTAGCATCACTAGATCTAATTCTCTTCATTGTATTTGAGTTTGATTTTGATTTTTTTTTTAAATGCCCCATTTTTCAAACTTTCATAAAAACAATCAAATCAAATCAAGTATTTGTTACCCAACGGGATAGGGAGAGAAAGCTCGTCTCCAAAACAGACCGGATCTCGAGTTATGGCATCACAATCACGTTCGGAAAAATTGGTTCCATACTTGGTTTGTGGCCTATAACCGTATTTTATAATAATTCTATGATTATAACTTGTTCACGTGACGAGTTGTGAACGGTGAAGTTATAGATCTACTATTTTTATTCTATCATTCACAACTAGTTATTTTGACAAGTTGTGGTTTTAGTGTGCATTTGTTATTATTTATAAGCTTCATTGCACTTTTTGACACTATTTATGAGCTCTATTATACTATTTCAACTAACTTTTAATACTTTCAGCAATAATTTTTCAGTTTTAGCAAAATAAGCGGTATCTAAACACACCATTTATTGTAATCGTGATATTTATATAATTCTAGAATCACAAATTATTTTACAACATTTTTATCACAATTCTAACGTGGTAGACTGTGAGTAGTTAACCATCTCTTACATATAAACTTACCGTTTTTTCTTCCCCAATCACACAATATCACGTTGCAATTATGTTAAGGAGTTGTGAAAATTTTTGTAATTCTTTATTTATTTATTTATTTTCTTTATATTTGTAGCAAGCACTGTATTAGTAAAAGCTACTACTCGTATCTTTAGGTGGCTATATCATATATTATGTCGTTTGTCAACAAAGCCATCGAAGATAGCAGAAGAACGTAAAAAGGTGATTCCAATACCAATTGGCCATTTCCGTGTCCGCTTTGTCCTTGTCGACTTTTATCGTGTGGCCTCCATTAAAAAACATTCCACGTTATAGCCTCGCAGGCCATGTGGAATAAAGAGATAGAGAGAGAAAGCTATTTTTCTTAACGGTCAGATCATGGGTGCGCCGAACACTCGAACCTCCTTAGATCTCTCTCATTGGATCGCATACTTAGATCAGAACCGTTTGATCTCTCTCTCTCTCTCTCTCTCTCTCTCTCTCTCTCTCTCTCTCTCATTGGATCGCGTAGCGTACGAGTTGACACGTACGGATTAGTACGACTGAATTGAAAGCTGGAAACAGTTTTCTACGGTCCCACGCAGAAAATCATTTATTTCGGTTTCTTCCACCCACTACCTCCATTAAGACGGTGAAAGGTGCAAACACCAAATCCGAATGAACTGTATTCGTTTTCGGCTCTCCAACTTCCTTTCAAAGGCAATGCTTAAACTAACGTGGAGAAGCTAACAGATTGCATTGGTTTACAAAATATTTTTTGAAATTTTTTAGAAATTATTTTTAGAAGTATTTTATTAAAAAATATAAAAATACTTAATTTTTTTTGTACAATTTTTTTATATTTTTTACTAAAGTTGTATTAAAATTTTTCTAAAATAGTTTAGGGTCATGTTAACGGATGATTGTTAATAAACTATAATAAAAAATTTTGATACCACTTTTATAAGATATATAAAAAGTTGTCAATAATATTTTTTGTTTTATTATTCTCCTAATAAAATATTTTTAAAAATAGCTTCTAAACTTTGGGTATTGGTTAACATTTCTCAATAGTTTATTAACAAATACTTTAAAGACATTCTTTAACAGGACATTATATATATATATATATATATAAATGTTATTGATTTGTGGAAGATGCTAAAGATATAAATTTTTGTTACAAAAACTTTTTATAAACTGTTAATATGGTGAGTGATTGTTGGTAAATAAAAATAATAATGTTCTTGATGGGACTATATGAGAATCAATAAAAAGTTGGTCACAATAACAATTTGTAAAAATATGGTAAAATAATTTGTGATTGTTGTATTATTCTTGATTTTTTGACGGTATTTATATTTTTCATAGAAATGATATTAAAATTTTCTTAAAGTAATTCATTAATAAATACCCTAAAATACCTATTAATTGGACTAATTAATATTACAATTTTTGCCACAATTTTGGATGCTATTTGCATATATAGGTCAACGTCAAAAGTTAATTTTTCTCAACAAAAAAAAAAGTCAAAAGTTAATTACTTTATTACTCAAGGTTGTTTATGAATTCTTCTTAAAAAAAAAAAAAAAAAAAAGGTCGTTACAATAATCGGGGAGTGTTGGGCGGGATCTTTCGTTTTACTTTTAGGCCTCGCTTGGGAGTTCATAAAAGAAAGGAATGGAATAGAATGTAATGATTATAAGGGAATAGAAAAGAATGGAATGGAATGGAATGTATTTAAGTAAGGGAATAGAATGGAAAAGAATAGAATGGAATGGAATTAAGTAATCTTGATTGGATGTTTTAAAATTAAGGAATGGAAAGGAATGGAATGTAAGTAATCTTGTTTGGGAGTCACATGGAGGGAATGGAATGGAATCATTTTATGGCAATATTACTATTAGACCCCTATTTTAAAATAAAGGGTTGAATATATAGGGGTATTTTGGGAGTTTTAGTAAAAAAATCATTAAATCTAATTCCATTCCCTCCCATTCCTCCCAATTTTGGGGGGAACGAAAATTTGAGGTTTTAAGGGAATAGAAAGGAATGGGGGTTCCCTCCTACCCATTCCATTCCCTCTTACTTAAACTCCCAAACAAGGGAATTGACTTTCCATTTCCTCCGTTAAAACTCCCAAACAAGAGGGAGGGAAGAATATTCTAAAAATATTCTTTTCATTCCATTCTATTCCATTTCATTCCCTCCTCCCAAGCGGAGCCTTATAGTCCTCTGTCTAATTCTAGTCTTCTGGAGTCTGGACCAAAGGAAAAATGTATAAAAGCCAGTCTTCTAAAAAACAAAATAATGGTTGAATATAGTAATTGTCTACCATTCTATTAAAAATTTTTACTTATTTAAAATTATTGAGTCAATATTTTAAAAAAATTTTTAATACAATAATTTTAAACAAGTGTGAGTCTTTTAATGAAATAGTAGACCATGTCATTTGTCTACCATGTGGACCTTATAATTTCTCTAGTCTAGGAAAAATTATACAGTCCTCTGGTAGACTACGTCATCTGTCTACCATTTCATTAAAAAACTCACTCTTATTTAAAATTGCTGAGTCAATATTTTAAAAAAATTTTCAACTCAACAATTTTAAACAAGTGTAAATCTTTTAATGAAATAGTGAACCATATCATTTGTTCACTATGTAGACCTTATAATTTCTCCCCTATAGCTATTTTCATTTCCGTTATAGGCGCTGGGGTTGGTTCACCCACCCTCTCATCTTTTGCTAATTGCAGTTTTTTCTCCGTTAATTGATGATCAGACAAAAATAATTTTAAATAAATATGGTATCATCAAATTACAATATTCTTTGCCAATGAAAATAGAGGCTGAAACTTTGAAGTTTCCACCCCATAAAATGTGGTTCGGCTAGTTAGCCCAAACTTCGGATGATATTTATATTTTTACCTTTTATTTTTTGAGTTGAAGTCCCAAGGTTTCATTTCTTCTTAAAAAAAAAAAAAAAGTCCAAAGGTTTGAAAAAAAAGAGAGAGTAAATTCTTTCTTTCTTCAATTTTTTTTTAGAGATTAAATTCGGTAAAAATATGGTAAAAAAAACTTATGTTTTACCTCTCTAATCTCAACTTGTCATATTATTTTATCACATATTTAAAAATAGAGAGGTGCTACGTCCACAACATTTTTTACAATATTTTTACAACAAATTATAGGTGGTTAGTTATTATTGGTTTAAATTTAAACCTAACACTAAGATTACTTTTTTGCCCCAACAATAACAACCAGTAACAACCTGCCACTTAGGATTTGTTGTGAAAAATGTTGTGGACATATCATTTCTCTTAAAAATAAGTACAATCACACTCAATTAATTTTAATTCCCATATACAAATCTAATTAAATTAGGAGGTTATTAAGATATTATTAGATGGGATATGATGTATTGAATTTTAAATAAAATACTGATGTGAGAATCTTTTATTAAATGGTATAAAACATAAGTTATACACCCCATATTTATTAAATTCGAACTCTTTTTTTATGCGTAGAATATTAATATATATTTTTTCTTTCTTTATTTATTTATTTTAATAGCAATATCAATATATTTTAAAAGCCTTATAAAGGGTGACTAAAATAATATAAAATTTTTGAATTTAAAATTAAAACAAGTTTCTTTCCTTAAATAGTTAAATGTTTGTTTTTCGTGTGTATCTATAAAAAACAAATGGTGCAATTTTTTGCGGATGATAGGTGTTTTATGAAACCAAGCGGTGGGGAAAACAGTACAACGTGGTGGGTAGTGACTGCTACAGTAATCTCCAAAAATTCCCCGATTCACATGACAACAGTGGCAACCGACGCAAATAAACCACAAAACAATGGTCATATTTTCAAAACTCTCTTTTCCAAAGTGACAAAGGTCTTCGTCGGTTCCTCTTTCTCTTTCATTCATAGTAAATTGCAAACGCTCCACTCTCTCTCTCTCTCTCTCTCTAAAAAAAACATACGAACGAAGTAGTACACTAAACAGTGGCATTCACTTTTTCTAGAGTTCTCATAGAGACCACAAACTCTCTCTCTAGAACTATTACTACTACTGGTACCATTTGCTCTTTCCACTCTTTTTTGATCCTTCAACAAACAGCACTCTCTCTCTCTCTCTCTCTCTCTCTCTCTCAATTCTCTTCTTCTTCCATGGATAATAATGCTGTAAAGAACATCCCCAATATCAATGGAGGAAATTTGATCTCAGACCTCAAAAGCCTCTTCTTCATCCTCAAAACAAGAAGAACCGTTGTTTTTGTATATGGGTTCATGCTTGCTTTTGTTGCTTTCACTGTTTTCTTAGCTTTCAGTCCCTCTTCTAACTCTGTCTCTCCTTGGTTCACCAACATCTTCAGTAGTAGTAGCACCACCAACGACAGTAATTCTGATAGATCTCAATTTTCTTCTATTTTCTCCTATTTCTTCCCCAACAACACTTCCCCACAACCCACTAATACTTATAGATCTACTAATACCACATTCCAATCTCCTAGTCCCAACAAAGAGCTTCAAAACCATCCTCAAACTACGTTGGTTTCTGATAAGGGTAAAGTCCCAAACTCAAATCAGACTAGTACCACATTCCAATCTCCTAGTCCCAGCAAAGAGCTCCAGAACCGTACTCAAACTACACTGGTTTCTGATAAAGGTAAAGTCCCAAGTCCAAATCAGACTAATACCACATTCCAATCTCCTAGTCCCAACGAAGAGCTCCAAAACCATACTCAAACTACACTGGTTTCTGATGAAGGTAAAGTCCCAAATCTAAATCAGACTATACTTGTTGCCCCAGAACCCCCGGTGGCAGAAGCGAATCACGCTACAACTGTGCCTGTGAATTCTGTTCCTAGTGTGAATAAAGAACCAACTTTTGTGAATAACCAAACTCAAAGTGTAGAGAATTCTGATAAAGGTAAAGTTTTGAACACCAATCAGACTTCAATATCAGCCCCGGCAAAAGCTCCTGTGGCTAAAAATCAGAGTTTGAGTTCATTGGGTTCTCCAAGGAAGAGTAATTCTGATGAGGCAGGGAAAGACGCTTCCCTGTTGAAGAAACAGGGCAATGAGAGTAAATCAGGTGTTTCGGTGAAGAATGGAGGTGATAGTTTGGTGGAGTCTTTGATGAACTGTGATTTGTTTGATGGGGAATGGGTGAGAGATGATTCGTATCCGCTTTACAAACCTGGGTCTTGTTCGCTGATTGATGAGCAGTTCAATTGTATTCTTAATGGTAGACCTGATAAAGATTACCAGAAGATGAAATGGAAGCCTAAGGGGTGCAATCTTCCTAGGTAAATGGTGTAATTGTAGATTTCTATAATGATTTTGATTTTTTGTTGGGTGTTTATTTGAAGTGTTTATTTTTAATTGTGAAATCAAAATGATTTTCAATTCAGATTCTGGATTCTGTTATTCAGAGATTGGTATCCAGTAAGAGTATAAAAGTTTCATTTTTTAATGGCTGACTGTTTTAGTATAATTGATATTCAAAACGACTTTGTGTTATGTTCTATCAAGCTTGAATTAAGGTAGGTACAAGTAAGGTGATAATTTAATTTAGTATCTGAGTCGTGTGTTGCTTAGATCAGAGTAGGTAATGAGTTTTAGCCTTCAGTTTATTTATTTAATTATTTTTCTTATTAGTCTTCTAGTTTTTTTGGCTTTGTTTTATACAATATATACCTCTATTGGAATTGATCCATGAATTTAGTTTGTTGGGTTGTTTTCATTAATGAGGTTGACTTAGATGAACTTTTGTTTATAGGTTGGACGGAAGTCGCTTATTGGATTTGTTGAGAGGCAAGCGGCTAGTTTTTGTTGGTGATTCTCTGAATAGGAATATGTGGGAATCTCTAGTTTGCATCTTAAGGAACTCAGCGAAAGATCAGAGTAAGGTTTATGAAGCCAATGGTAGACACTATTTTCGAGGGGAAGTATCATACTCTTTCATATTCAAAGTAGGTTAATGAACTGCTCTACTTTTTTGTGTACTGCATTAATTTGGTTATTTTCTTGTTATGATGTGCATCATTCCCTAATTTTCTGTTTTCCTCTTTTGGTTTGGAATGGTTGGATGGATAGGATTATGACTGCTCTGTAGAGTTCTTTGTATCTCCTTTCTTAGTTCGAGAATGGGAATTGCCAGACAAAAATGGATCAAAGAAGGAAACTCTTCGTCTTGATTTAGTAGGGAGATCTTCTGATCAATATAAAGGAGCAGATTTTATCATATTTAACACTGGACACTGGTGGACTCATGAAAAAACTTCTAAAGGGTAAGTTCAACATCATTTTCATATTGAAGTGAATGCATTTTGTTCTTGAGAGTATAAGATAGTTTCTAGTTTGGAACCCTCTTTGGAGTTAACTAATATATTTCCGATGAAAATTGCAGGAAAGACTATTATCAAGAAGGAAGCCATGTCTATGGCGAATTGAATGTTCTTGAGGCATTTCGAAAAGCTTTAACTACATGGGCCAGATGGGTTGATGCCAATATAAATCCATCAAAGTCTCAAGTTTTCTTCAGGGGTTATTCCGACACCCATTTCAGGTAATTTGAAAATACATATGTTGATGCTTTTTTCTCCCTTTATGAATAAATTTGGGTGATGAATATTTGTTTGTTCCCTGGATGACTTTTGGCAAAGCTGCAGAACTTTTTTTTTGTGCTGAAACTCTTGTTAGTTTATCAGAATTTAAAGCTTTATTAATACTAACAATATATTAATTATGAAATATGCATGTTTGACTGACTGAGCAATTTGTTGATTTCCTCCGTAATGTGTTTATAATTCTGCATCAAATTATTATTTTTTGAATTGTAGAATTTAACATCATTGAATCTTTGTAGCAATAAAAATTTATTGGCTTTTGTCTTTCTTCAGTGGTGGACAGTGGAATTCTGGTGGGCAATGTGATCATGAGACTCAGCCAATCAAGAATGAGACATATCTGAGGCCATATCCACCCAAGATGACTGTACTGGAGAAAGTACTCAAAGGGATGAAAACTCATGTCACCTACTTGAATATTACAAGAATGACAGATTTCAGGAAGGATGGTCATCCATCAATTTACCGGAAGCAGTACCTGTCTAAGGAGGAAAGGAGATCACCATTGAGGTTCCAAGACTGCAGCCATTGGTGCCTACCTGGTGTTCCTGATGCATGGAATGAGGTTTTCTATGCCGAGCTCTTAATAAAACAGCATAAAATGCAGCAACATCAGAAGAGACCTTAGGTAAAACTACACGAACTCGAGGCTGCATCCACATTTTAATTAATTGTTGAGTTGCAATCACACCTATATTCAGTATAGTTTTTGTCTCCTTTTGGGGAACTATAGTAACAAACAAGATACATGGGGAGGAGTAGTATTTTTTTTTTCCTATAAATTATTAGAGGAGAAAAAGAAAAAATCTTGAAGAGGTAAATCTGTGGTGTAATAATGTCTTTGTTTATATGAATCAATGAATGTAAGAAAGGAAGGGGAGAGGATAGAACAAAGACAGGGTTTCCCAATTTGTAGTTGGAAAATTTTCCCTCTAGATCCACTTCCTCTTTTAGCTAGCCTCAAAAGCTGTGAGGATTGTAAATCTATAATTTGTTTTGTTTAATTTAAAGAAATTGTCAGTTGTAATCATTATTTCTCATCCCTTCCGATTTTTATTTTCTATTCCTTAGTGTATTTTATGATTTGGCACTTGAAATTGTGATGCTCAAACTTTCATACCTTGGGCATGGAATCCTTAAAATTGTAGCATACTATATTTGTTTTGCTCTCTTTCATGTCATTTCCATTACTAAGAAAATGCAGTAAATATTACTATTTGCTTAGAGACTCGGAATTTTAGCTTGAAGGTTACGAAAATTTGTTTCTTTTGATGAGTACTGCATATAGAGAAAACCATTTGGGTTTACACTTTCATACCATGTACATGGGATCCTTGTTATAGTGTCTCAAACTATGTTTGTTGAGGCTCTCTTCCATGTCATTCCTTTCCTTAGAAGATGTAGTAAATATTATTTATTTAGACACAGGGAATTCTAGTTTGATGATTACGACAATTTGTTTCTTTTGATGAGTACTGGCATATAATAAGAATATAGAAAACCATTTTGGTTTACACTATTTAACTTTTCCCTACTTTGTCACATGGGATGTTTGACCATTCTATGTACAATTATAATTCTGAAAATTGTTATTTGAATCTTAACTCGATAGTGTTTCTCATGTTGTAGCGTTTGAGATTGGCATCATGATAGCTACTATTGCGGATCATGAATACTTAGCGGGAGCAAAATACAAATCATTTCATCAACAAAATAAGAAAATAACAAATGGCATAAGCTGCCGCATTTAAAGAATGTTGACAGGTATCCCATTGTTTTATTTATTTATTTATTTATTTTATGAACTGCAGGTATCCCATTGTTGAGAATTAATAGGAGATGCTAATTCAAAAAGAAGCTTTTCATGTACTCGGTTATTTGTAAGATTAGGATGCATTAGAGTTTTTTAGGCATAGTGAAATGAGGATTGAATTTTGTAACTAATATGCATTTAAATAAACATTGAAATATAGTGGTATTCATCTTAATCTGATATTGTGAGTAGTATTTATCTTTATCTTTGGTAGTTTATTTTGAAAACATCGTAAAAAGATGTGTGTGTATATATATATATATATATATATATATATATATATATATATATTTTTTTTTTTTTTTTTTCTTTTTCAATCTCTAAAATAGTGTAGTGATTTTTCTATACAAAATTAGTAAACTATGTTTATGTATAGGAGTTTCAAAGATTTACTATGTGTTTTGGGGAAAATCAATAAGTATAGTGTAGGGGTTTTTTTTTTTTTTTTAATATTATTTTTAAAAATTTAAAATTCCAATTGTCTTTAACCATTTGTCATAATGCTTTTTGTCTTGAAGTTATGTTTTGGGAAAATCAATTTAAGCTAAACAATATATTTATATATTGGGTATATTAAAAAGTTGATACAAAAATTAGAGAGCAAACCTCAGTTTTCTTAATTAAATTCAATACATGGATTCATTAAATTTAATTATCTCTTGGAAAGATAATTTTTTTTTGTATGTTTTAATTTAATTAGATAATCTAAGAAATTGTACTTAAATTTTATCCTTAATCAAATTATTTATATTCAAGTATGAAAATTCTCAACACTTGCTATTTCTTTTTATGATAAATAGCTCAAAGTATATATAATGTATTCTTTATTCGTTTCTTATCCTAAATCCATTTTATTAGCTTTCTCAAAAAAAAAAAAGAAAAAAAGAAATCCATTTTATTAACATGATTACTAAACGGGTATAACAAGTGTAAAAAATTAAATAAATTGGCAAGTGTAACTCGATAATTCTGAAAATTGTTATTTGAAAAAGTTGCACACATTCACAACTTTTCAATAAGATTTTCCAAAAAAATAACTTTTCAAGTAGTTTGTGTTAAATCTATGTACTTTCATTTTGAAAATCTAACTGTTGAATTACATTTTTTTTTATGTTCTTAATACACATCAAATTTTGTGCCAATTGAATATTATTGTAAACTATAATCTTACATTTTATGCATAATTGTAAACTATAAAAACTTATAATTTAAATAATTTATTGATGACATAGTTATTGATCTTTAATTTTATAGAAATTTTGCAAGTATGAAGAATATAAGAAGAAAATGTAATCTAATAGTGGAATTGTCAAAATTCACTTCTAATAAAAAGATATTAAGTAATGTTGTAATTTTAAGTTACAAGTTTATAACTAATTTTGTAGTTAAATTTTGTTTTTATTTTTAAATTTTTTTAAAATATAATAAAGCACTGTTAGTGAAAATTGACAACACTTTATTGTGAAAATTATTGTGTAATATTTTAATATCACTGAACTCCTTTCATTTTTTGGTTGAGAGTAACAACCGTTTAAACTGGGAAAGATATAGTGGGCCTATAGCCCTGTAAATACTTTTTAGATACTCAATTAAGCCCTCATTAGCGGTCAGCTAAATTTGAAGTTCGGTTTTATATGATCTGGACTTTCTGATCTTTTACCTCTGTTGACCTGCAAATTCAATAATGCTCATCAACATTACCAGCTCTTTTTATCACACAAACGTTTCTTGGTTGCTTGAGCCTACCTCTTCCATGAAGTCGACTAGACAATTCCATCACAGCACAGCAATGGGGTTATGGCCTTTCCTTGAGAGATACCGGATTCTAATCGATGGAGTGATTATAGAGGGTGTTGAAAGCTAGATCATCTCAAGGAATCGAGAGACTAATTGAGTTTTTAGGTGGGATTGGTTACTTATGTTTAATCAATTCTAGGAAAAATTGTATTTCTCCTCTTAAGATAAATTGTAACAATCCCCTTGGCTTTTTGTAACGAGCATTTTATTTCTCAGTTAGTATTTTTGGTCAAATTTGATGGAAAATTCGGGGAAAAAAAAAAATTGTCTAGACTCGCATGCTAAGTTTTTAATGACTTTAATACCCTCCAATAACAAACAAATTTCATGCACAAACACATCACATACATATTAATTTGAAGGGTCATCATTGCACATGTGAATTGTTTGTTATTGGAGAGTACTGAAGTCATTATTGAATAGCTTACGCGCATTTTTTTCAATTTTAAAAAAATTGATCATGCTATAAGAGATATGAGGAGATATTGTTAAGGGAGAGTATAATTTTACCTTAATTTAGTTATTGAACCTAGGTCCTAGGTCAAAAAGGTAAATATCACGCATCTCATCTTGAATATGTGAACTATGTTCGTATCATTCTCTTTGTATGCAGTTTCAACCTCAAACTGCACATACTGAAATTGCGGCCTTGATTTTCTAAGAGCATCCACACTAGGCATTGCAAATGCCAAATGTAAGGTAGGTTTGGCATTTTAAGCCCAAAAGATCATAAAAATTTTGGAATTGTGCTACAGTAAAATTTTACTGTAGCACAATTCTAAACTTAAATAATAATATTTAATACTCTCTCTCCTCCTTTTTTAACCGCAAAATTTCTCTCTCCTCTCTCGTTATTTCTCTTATTTTCTCTCTCTTCCTTCTTTTTTTCTCATCTGCTCTCTGCTCTTTTCAGACCCAAGGCCCCGTGCTCTCTCCGATGACCCTCTCTCTCTCATTTGGTGGTTGTGGGTTTCTCTATCTCTCTCTCTAGTGTTGGTGGGATTGTGACTGACGTGGGTGTGGGTCAGCGTGGGTTTTGACGATGGTGGGTCGTGGGTTTTGACAACGGTGGAGATCAGTGTGGGTGTTGACAACGGTGGAGATTGGTGGGTGGCAAGATCGTTGGAGCTTATGGAGGCTATGCCATTGTGATTGCCGTTGATGTTAATGGTTTTTTTTTTTTTTTTTTCTAGGTTTGTTGGTATATGTGATCGGCGTTGTAGTGGCTGTGGCGTTCTGATCGGCATGATGATTTTTTTTTTCTCTGGGTTTGCTGGAATATGTGATTGGCATTGTGGTGGCTGTGGCATTGTGATCGGCATGAAGGTTTTTTTTTTTTTTTTTATCTGTTTCGCTGATCTGGCTTGATATGGATGATGAAGGAGTTTGGAAGAAGGTGAAAAGTAAAGTAATGGAGGATTCTGGAAGGTACACGCGTGTGGAGGAGAAAATAGGGAAAAAACAAAAAAAATGTAAAAATATATTTTATTGTGAAGATATATTATTTTAATGAGTAGAATAGAAAAATAAAAGTTGGAATGTTGGGTGTATTGGAAAATGGTATTATATAATTGATAAAGTGGCTTTTTGAGATAGTAAAATAGGATAGAGTAGCATTCTCTGATGCGAATGCTCTAATAGTCCTTTTTTTTTTTTTTTTGATTGAATCAGGGGGTCTTATTTTTAAGTTAATAGTTCATACATCACCAACATTTAGCCGTCGGGCACAAAGTCTATTAGTCTCGAGACCTGTCAAATCCCTTACATAACAAACATATACAAAACTGTGACATGAGCTATAAACAGACAAAATGTGTTGTTGGTGAGCTCTCCGCTTCCTCAAAGCATCCGCACATGCATTTGCTTCACGGTACGTGTGAAGCACTTGTTCCTCCCATTCCCGGTCGATAAGGTTCACGCAATCACAAATTAAAGGTATCATATTAGTAGGATAATTTGCATTTTTCTCTGTTAACCAAGTTAGCACTACAGTAGAATCAAGTTCAAAAAGAAAAAATCATTAAATTTCACATCCCTGTTAATAATTAACCATAGGAATTGTTGATATGTATACCCCAACCTGTGTTGTCAAAAATCAAGTCAGCAGAGCATGTGTTTCTCAAATTGAAAAATTATATATATTGAAATTATCAATTTAGACTAAGTTTGGCCAGTGCTAACCAAATTTGACCAAGTTCTAGCAAGAATTTGACTGTTTGATTGGAGTAACCCACAAGAAAACATCATCTTCTTCTTCTTCTTCTTCTTCTTCTTTTTTTTTTTTTTTTTTTTTTTTTTTTTTTTTTTTTTTTAATTCTTGGTCCTAATTTAACCCAGAGGGTTAAAAGGACTTTAATGAAATCAACTTTTGATTTTCTACCATTCCACCATTCATATGATGACATTTGTATTTTCTTAAATTGAACTCTACGAGCATGGAACGCTATGAGTGCCTCTACCCACAAATTTATGAATAAAAAAAAAATGGTAATTTTGCATTTAAGATAGTGAACGCTAACCATGTCTCTACAAGTGTCCGATTTTTCCTTTAGCCAAACCAATTTGTTGAAGAGTCTAACAAGTAGGCATTTGATGTACAATTTCATATTCTTCACAAAAAGTAAAGAAATCATGTAAAAAGTATTCTCCACATCTATCATTTCCACTTTTGAGCTAAAACAAAAGGAAATATCAGAAGAGCCTCCGCCCTTAAGGCTTGTTTGTATGGCAGATTGTCCACCTGTTTCTTAGTTTTTTTCTATTTGAATAAAATTGCAGATTATCAAAAAAAAAAAAAAATTCATTTCTACTTTTGATTTGCAATGTTTGAAATTTTCTAAGTACCTATTGGCTTCGTTAGTTAACAAACCATTTCATTCAAATATATCAGAAGAGATAAGTTCAAGTTATACCAGGTGTAATATCACAAGAGTTGGTTTCAAAAATATATATATATATATATATATGAGAAATGCTACGTCCACAACATTTCTCACAACATTCTCACAACAAATCCTAATTGGCAGGTTGTTACAGGTTTTAAATTTAAATCTAACACTGAAATTACTTTCTTACCCACTAGTAATAGCAAGTAACAACTTGTCAACTAGGATTTGTTGTAAGAATGTTGTGAGAAATGTTGTGGACGTAGCATTTCTCTCTATATATATATATATATCACAAGAGTTACACCTTTTTTTCTAGCAAGAATTTGACTGTTTGATTGGAGTAACCCACAAGAAAACATCTTCTTCTTTTTTTTCTTCTTTTTTTTTTTTTAATTCTTGGTCCTAATTTAACCCAGAGGGTTAAAAGGACTTTAATGAAATCAACTTTTGATTTTCTACCATTCCACCATTCATATGATGACATTTGTATTTTCTTAAATTGAACTCTACGAGCATGGAACGCTATGAGTGCCTCTACCCACAAATTTAAAAAAAAAAAAAAAAAAATTGGTAATTTTGCATTTAAGATAGTGAACGCTAACCATTTCTCTACAAGTGTCCGATTTTTCCTTTAGCCAAACCAATTTGTTGAAGAGTCTAACAAGTAGGCATTTGATGTACAATTTCATATTCTTCACAAAAAGTAAAGAAATCATGAAAAAAGTATTCTCCACATCTATCATTTCTACTTTTGATTTGCAATGTTTGAACTTTTCTAAGTACCTATTGGCTCCTTTAGTTAACAAACCATTTCATTCAAATATATTAGAAGAGATAAGTTCAAGTTACACCATGTGTAATATCACAAGAGTTGGTTTAAAAATATATATATATCACAAGAGTTATACCCGACTACTGATTACAATTAGATCCAAGAGTCAAAAAACACTCATAATAACGACATTATTGCTCTCTAGAAATTAGCCAATTAAACATTAACTCTTCTTAATAAAGAAAAATAAAAAAACATAGCATTAACGTTCACTCTTTCATCATCATCTCCTTCCTCTCTCACATCTTTCTTTTTGCAATATGTATTTTCTAGCCTCCACCATTGATTTCTTTACGGTACTGTCTTGAGGTACTGGAACATTTTAGAAATACATGGCCAAGGTCACTATTGTTTTAGAGAATGATTGTTATGGCTAAGTATTTCTAAGGATTAAAAACACATACAAAGTCAATTAAAAAAAAATTAGTGCTCTAACAACATTATGTTTCAGCCATGTCATCATCTCCCACCATGGTCTTTTGAAAGATTTTATAAAATGTGGGCTCTCTTCCATCAATAAATGCAAAGCATCATGGTTTATGGCAAAATAAGCTAGCACTTATGTGGCATTATTTGTCTTTGGATAATCAACACTCAACAGCAATATTCCAAGGACCACCATGGTTAATGTCCTCCATGATATGGCCCCAAAGTCTTCTCCAATGCTCAACACACCCCAAAATAACAATTTAATTGCTAACCTCTACATCAAAAGTCACGGTAAACCTAAGTAGCTAAATATACAACCAACATCTATCTTGCTCCCTTATGATTTGTTTGCACGAGAACAAGAAGGTGATGTGAGAGAGGAAGACAGGATGAAGAAGATGATGATGAGGAGAAGAGTGAAAGTTAATGCTGTGTGTGTGTGTGTTTTTTCTCCCTTTATTAAGAAGAGTTAATGCTTAATTGGCTAATTTCTAGAGAGCAATAATGACATTACCATGAGTGTTTTTTAACCTTTAAATCTAATAGTAATTAATGGTTCAAAAAATATGTAATTCTTGTGAAATTACATCAAGTGTAACTTGAACCCATCTCATATTATAATATGTATAAGATCTAAAATTTGTGAATCTCTATGGGATCTTGAGAAGGGCTTCTTGTCATTTGGCTTGAATACACATTTCACACTTAGCATTATCATCATGCTCAGAGGAAATTAAACCATGCTTGGACATATATTTCAACTTTCAACTATTTGAAATTTAAATGTGCCTAATGACCATTCCACAAAGAAAATTAATTAACAAAATAAGCAGAATGTGCTATAACTTCATTAATAATATCATCACCCCATTTTGACAACATGGGAGACATCAGACATCCTACTATGTTTACTAAGTTTTAGCCTCATTCATTTGTCCATACTAGGCTTGTTGCATGTAATGGAGCATCTGGTATAGAAGAGTTTTTTGTGGCTTTACAACCCCTTTGATTGACCTCATGGGACTCATAGTGGAATGAGGCATCTTAAAAGGATTGAGCCTTGGATTGGTATGAAGGCATGTGATTGTACTGATGATGGTTCTTTCTTTTTGCATGCTCCACGCCTTAATTTGGTGGCATGTTTCCAATAGAGTGATGCTACATGCCTCTCTAATCTCTATTGGTCTCACAAAAACGTTGGGTCCTTTTCGTTGTCTTGACTCTTAAATTTTGATTGGCTTTGTCTTTGGGCCCGAGTTCGCTTTTTGCCTTAACATTGGCAGCAAAGGCGGCTACGAGTGCATCCTTTTTTCTTCCCAGTCCTAATCAACATGTCAGCAAAGAGGGCAAACAACAAGCCAGTTATGACTATATATGATCGATAATCTCTACATTAATGAGTTATAAATGAGTGGAGGCATGGGTTAGGTGAGGAGGGAGAAAGATGGCAGCTTGTGCTACTAATTAAAATGAAGGGAAAAACACACACAAACTATAGTTGTTGAGTGTCTTCAACAGGAGCCCTTTGATATCATAAATTAATGAAGGGTGGATTTGGTGTGTTCAGTTAATGTTGGAGTTTTCTGAATTTTATAGCAACTTAGGGATGTTGTTAAAATCCTCTACAAAGCACAAGGGACATATTTCGAATAAGAATTTTTTTTAATGGATGTTTTGAGGGCATTCAATAATAAAATACTTTTAAAAAATTTAATACGAAAAAAAAACAATTGAATTTTTTTTTATAATTTTTAAAATTTTCATAAAAGTAATATCAAAATTTTTTTTAAATTGTTCATTATTAAAATTGTTCCAGGAGCGTATGGGCTTTGCAAACACTCCAAACCCACTTGCAAAGTTTTCCACAAAGCCTAAAATAGGAAGAACTTCTTTTGGGCTTTTTATTATTATTGAGAAACACAATCAAATTCAATTAAGACTACGACGGTCAATTAGACCCCAAGTTACAATGTAATGCAAATTTTAAGCTAGTCTACCAATTTAAGGTCCAATTGTGTACATAATTAGCCAAGTTAACATTAGTAACCATGTATAAACAATAAAACCAGCGCAATGTAAAGAGACAATAACACGACCATAACACACAAATGTGTTATCAAAGAGGAAAATCTGAGAACTGGGTGGAAAAACTCTCTACAGCCTTACCATTGAAAACGATCTACTAGAATAGATAATTGTAGTACAAATTTACTCTTAAAACTCTCCAAGTAATGTAGCAAAGATGTACTCAAGCCCTCTATGCTCCTACTCGCAATGGACTCCGCAAGTCATTTCTCTACTCTAGCAACTGGATGCGCAATTGACCATTGATTGCATCATCAAAGCTCAATGACTAATTTTGCAGGCCATCGGGTCACAATGCTTCTCACAACTCCAATCAACACTTACAACTCAGGTAATGATGGGTTTGTTGTGGATGATCTCTCAAGGATTTGGCAACGGTGAGGGGGAAAAGATAGAGAAAATCAATGGTGTTTGGCTCTCAATATTTGTTGGGTTTCTCTCAACCTTCAGGTGGAAATTACGGTATAATCTCATGAGAACTATGTGAAATAAAAGGCTGGGTAAAGCCTAGAACAGTAGGAGAATTTGTAACTGAATTCTCTCAGGTTTTGACCATTTCGATCGACCCAATGTGGCAATGTCCTGCAAAACAACTACCTCAACTGATTTTCCAATTGTTTCTCACGTGCTACTTCGCCATACAACTTTTTGCTAGACCGAACCTCCATCTTGAACAACTTCAATTTAGCTCATACTTGCAGATTTGGGTTTTATTTTTTAAGGTTTGCAAATCTGTGTTTTTACAGATCTGGGTTTTTTTTTTTGTTGTGCAAATTTGTCTTCTTTTTTTTTTCTTTTCTTTTTTTTTTTATAGCTAATTTGAGTTTGGGTGTTTTGTTTCAAGTTGCATTTAAAATTTGAGAATTTCAGCATAGGTTGGTGAGAATTTTGAGTTTGGGTTGTTTCTAATTTAAGAACTTTTTTTTTTTTTTTTTCATTTTACAAGGAAACAAATACTTGCAAATGATTTCCAAAGTATTTTTAGATATTCAACAAAACACTGTAAAATAAAAATATTTTTTGTGTAGAATAAAATATTTTTCATTTGAAAATATTTTTCATCGAAAAAGGTAAACAATCTTCACGTTAAGGACATTTATACATGTTTATGACCTGCCATGGCCGCGTTACAAGGCCACCACTCGCAGCCTCCCGTAGGTTCCAAAGCTGCCATTACTAGTTGCAAGTAATTTTATTCTTGGGTGGGGGACTAGTAAATTTGCCAGTACCTAATTAAAATCCTAGTAGTTCATTCTGATCCGTTTGTATGTTTCCTTCATCTGTTTGCATTGCAATCATGCAACACACAATTTTTGTACAGTAGCCCTACTACGAGGCCCCAAAAGTATTTTCTTAGGATCCTATGTTCACATAAAATTTCAACCCTTCCTGGTCCCCTTCTAGTTCTTGGCCTCAAGTTGAGAATTGATGCTTCACACCCAAAAAGAATACAGAATAAGCAGAAAATTGACAAAGTGAAAGATGCAAATATATATATAGCTAGGAACTTGTTCTAACAAAAATCTTTTGAATTTTCTCATAAATCAACAAATATATATCACCCTTCTAATCTCTCTTTTCTCGCGTCCAAAACTCCATTAACAAGACACAAACTAGAGACAAAAAAGGTCGCAAAAGAAAGTAGGAAAATGCTCCAAACCAAAAGTATATACAAACGGAAAAAGGTCATGAGTACATTTAATTAGAGACTCGTGACAACGATCTCTCTCTTTCTCATGAAGCTGCTTGGTGAGCTGGGGCCTGTTGCATGTGAGCTTGGACTTGAGAAGAAAAAGGGTATAATCTAGCTTTAGCAAGTGACATAGCCGCTGAATTAGTAGTATTATTGGTGTTGGTGGTGGTGCTGGTGCTGGTGGTGTTGTTGGCGTTCCCATTGGTACCTGAAGTGGTTGTGGTAGTTGTGGCCACGCGCTCACAAGATGGGCACATAGTAAGAGTGGTTGCAGGAAGTTGCATGTAGAAAGGTTGAGAGGTTTTCAAAGCTCTTAATTCTTGCAGTTCCTTTTGTAACCTCCTATTTTCCTCTGTCAGTGTTTCACAGCACCTCTTTAAATACTCACAATCTACTTCTGTCTGCTTTAGCTTCGTCCTGTAATTTTTCCCAAGAAAAAAAATTTAAGTACAAATTTTTAAAAAAATATATGCACAAAACCCACCAAACAAATTAATAAGAATTAAAAGGAGCAAGTACCTTGCTCTTCTATTTTGAAACCAAACTTCCACCTGCCTAGGACGAAGGTTTAACTGTTTTGCCAGAGCAAGCTTTTGTTTCTGTACATTGATTCAATGCAAGAATAAATAACAAATAAACAAAAATGTCCAATCAATTTAATACTTGTAAAAAATAGAAATGGGTGTTTAAAATTTGAAGCTTTGGACTTACTGGGTTGAGAGTACTGTGCTCTTTGAAACTCTCTTCAAGAAAAGCAGACTGTTCTTTGGAGAGCCTGAGTTTCTTCCGAGTGGAACCATTTTCCTCATCATCACTAGCCCTGGAACTTGCTCTCTCAGTCTCAACATCCAAATCTCTCTTGCTTCTTCCACCATTTCTTACACAGAAATCCATCTGAAACGATGAAACTGTACTATTTGGAGAAGACAGCGCTGCCCCATCGTCTGTCTCCTCCGCCGCTGTCGCCACCGTCGGAAACCGGTTCACATCCAACCCTCTTCCCGGTCCATCCGAAGAACCCGGTTCAGATGCCACTGTAGAAAGCCAGTTAATTTAATCTCCATCAGTAAAGCCAAAGTAATGAGCAAAGCAAGGAAAACCCACCAAACCCCAGATCCTAAATAACCTAATAAAGTTGAAAGAAAGAGATAAAAGAGAGCCCAAAAAACAACAAAAACAAGAGCACAAGGCAAGTGGAGCATTACATACAGTTATCAGTAAGCCAAGGAAAGCGAAGCTGTGAAGGTTGGTGGGTGCGAAGAACAGGAGTGAAAGGTAGAAGATCAAGCTGAAGTGGTGGATCTGAAGAAACTCTTCTTCTTTCATCACCATCGTCTTCTTCACTCTCACGAGTCTCTCTTGTTTTCTCGTCCGATGATCTTGATCCACTACTGGTTCCTAAGCCCATGCAGAACCCAAGATCCTTGTTAGACAACTTGGGAGTTTTGTCAAGAAACGTGAATGGTTTCGGTGCATCACCAAGACTCAAAGCTAGTTCCATGTTGGAAGGCGCAGAAGAGAGAAGAGCAGTACAGAGAAAATTGATTGTTTCACAAAGGTTTGGTTTTTTTGGGTTGTTGATGAAAGGAGCTGTGACTTAAAAAGAGACCCTATCCGATACCTTTTTGTTTTTTGTTTTTTGTTTTTCAAATTTTTTTATATGTATAAAAAAATTAAATGCAAACACACGAACAGAACAGAAACCCTAAACACTGGTGCCTTTTTATTTATTTCTTTTTGCCTTGTGCGAGTAAAAGATTGACCGACATATTCAGGTTGACAAACACACGTGATTCTATTTAATTATACAAACCGGTTTATACAATGGGGGCAAAGAGAGATTTTGTTTTTCTAAACAACCAAAAGCTTTTAAGCATTGGTTTATTAAAAGAATTGAAAATTGGATGTGTTTTTTTGACTTTTTCTTCCTTGGAAAATTGTAGACAATTTGCCTGAGATATTTTCCCTTTTTATGTTCCTAGTTTATCACCAACATGGCAAGAGAATGTTTTTATTCAAAATAAAAACATACCCTTAGCATTTACGTTACCCTTCCTATAGCATCCTTCAGGTGACCAACGGATCCAAGCGGTTTTTCAAGAAAAAATATATTTCGTTCTCAATATTTTCATAATAATAATAAATTTTAAAAATTTAGACTGGATCTTATTTAGATTCATTAATAAAAATTTATCATTTAAAATTTATTGTAAAAATATTCTGAACATAATATTTTATATTTCAAAATGAATAGAGAAGTGTGAAAAACAAAATTTGTGCACGATTCTTATTGTATTGGACCTATTGGTCAGTATGACAAGTTATGATTGAAACATGCTCTTATTCACTATTAATATTATTTTTATTAATACGCTCTCAAAAAAAATTATTTTTATTAATACAAATAATATATTGTCACCTTAACATGTGTAAATAAAATTGTGAATTATTTGTACTTTCTTAGTATTTCTAAGGAAATGTTCAAGTTTGAATCCCTATCCAAATTAAGATGTGTAAAAAATCAGGTATTTTAAAACTTGTCAAATAAATAAAGAATAAAAAGAGAGAAGAATTGTTCGTAATTAATGTGATAATTGCTCCCCATTGTCACTAAATTATTGTGTTCTTACCAAACAAAGGGCCACATATCATCACAATTACTAGAAAATGATAACTCATCCAACGGCTTGCATCATTTGGCCCTGTTGATTCATTGACTAAGTTGTTACTGTACATAGTCATCATCGTGACAATGATCATATGAGAGGGGGCGATTAATGTGTTCCTACCAAACTCACAATTATAATGGTTTTGTTTTGTTTGTTTCCAAATGATGGAAAACCAAATTAAGCTAAGGTTTTTTTTTTTGCAGTTTCCAAGTTTAAATTTAATTATCAGTGACGTAATTTGAAATGATATGACTGATGGCTTGGTCCGCTGACTTACAAGAAAAAACAGTGCACCTATACTGTCCACACGTACACGTGGCAGTCATGAATTGGTTGGGCTAAAACCAATGAAAGTAAGCGTGAAGTGTGAACAGACTACAGAGAAAAAAAAAAAAAAAAAAAAAAAACATTGGGAAGGATTAGTCACAATGGCACGAGATTTGACCATGATAATATGTGTTTTACTTAGGCAGACAAAACGACCATCTTTTCCTACTCCAAGGAAAGTTCTATTTTTTTAATTTTTTTCTTGGCATAATTAAAGGTGGCAACCTTCCTTTTGTGTCTTTTAACATCCATAGCTAGCATGAGTATTGAATCCTCTTCAAAGTGTTTTTAATTTTTGTTTATAGGATTACAATTTTTTTTTTTTTTTTTGCGAGCACAAATCTTCCTAACATATTAAAAACTTTCACTTAAATATACTATTTTTTCTCCATTATTTCAAAAAAAAAAAAAAAAAACTGACCCAAAACTTGCTAGTCATGCGTTTTGAATCCTTAGAAGTGTTTTCAAATTTTGTTTCTAGAATTAAAATTTTTTTTTCATAAATTTCATTACTATTTTAACATGACTGATTATAAATGATTGTTTATCGATTTTATATAAATAAATAATTTTTTTATCTACTATTCTCAATCTACTGTAGCGTCGTTATAATAAAGTTTGACCCAAAAAAAAAAAAAAAAAAAGGGCAAGCTTAGTTCCAAAATTTGCTCTTCTTGAAAGGTTTTTTTTTTTTTTGGTAAACTCTTCTTGAAAGTTGAAACTAGAAGAAGAGCCACCAACATATAGGTATCCGATGAAGCCATAATGGATGTACTTGGTCCTAGGAATTGGTTTCATTTTATAATTTTTATATAGTATTTGCTTTGGGTGCTGCTGATGTTTGTTTTGATAGTTTGATTAAAAGGAGGAGGGGGAAGGGAGGGTTGTGTGTGGTCCC
The DNA here is from genome assembly GCA_033629205.1 of Lithocarpus polystachyus. Taxonomy (NCBI): domain Eukaryota; kingdom Viridiplantae; phylum Streptophyta; class Magnoliopsida; order Fagales; family Fagaceae; genus Lithocarpus; species Lithocarpus polystachyus. The sequence continues at coordinate 29,447,767 of CM066168.1, read as the reverse complement.
ACGCGCGTGGGTTAGCTTTTCAAACAAGTCGTAATTAAAATACACATCTAGAGGATGTGACCAGGTCAGATATGTCATGCTTTTGGGATCATTGCAATTATTGAAGTCATGCAGGCTTTAATGATAAGTTGGAGAGGGAGAGAGAAAGTGAGATATATATATATATATATATATGTGTGTGTGTGTGTGTGTGTGTGTGAATTATTGGGTGGGTCCCTAGAACCGTGGGAAAAAGGTGACCCATGGAAAAGCCACACCAACTACTCCTTCCTACATTCCTAATCACCATTTTGGCAATCATTTACCCATATAGAATTTCTATTAGTGATTTGGTCAAGGCAACTAATTAGGCATAGACAATACTCCTATATATATATATATATATATATATATACGAGTCATACTATTGAGTATTTATATTATAAATTTGAAGAGAAATTATTAAAAAAATCTTGAAGGATACACTATATTTTAGAGATTAATTTTCTTCTTTTAAAAAAATATTTCAATTCAATGTCATTGTCCATTTTTTGTTAAGGAAGCAAAAGTAAATAAATAATAAAATAGGGGTCAATTAAACTATGCATCTCAATGATTTTATTATAGAATTGTTCGTAAATCAATTTGATGACTACAAAAATAAGAAGGGAGTGAGAAAAATCTTCGTTTAAAGTGAAAAAGTGATTGCTATAAAATCAAAGCAGATTACATATATAATGTTGGGGACATATTTGATGTAATTAACTAATTTTTTGACAAAACGCACTTTACTTATAATTAGGTAAATCTAGGATGAGATTAGCACTTAAAAAAATAAGTGTTCAAGTTTAGTATTGAAACCATGCAAGTCTGACCAAGAAACAAGTGAAAATGTGCTGCTCATTAAAGCTCGACAGATGTCTCGACAAAATCTATTTTATCGAGGTTTAATGTTGAAACTCGACAAAAGCTGTATCTGTCGAGAATTATGAAATTAGAAATTTCAGATCTAGTTACTCGCATATCCTTGAGTATTTGTGTAGGGTTTCTTTTCTCATAACCGCAAACATATATAAGAATTATTTTAAAGGCTGTCACACTTTATGCAAAGGTTGTTGCAATTGTTGTTACATGCATTGTGTGGTCGGAGACATAATTTGCACTAGGGTTTTATAATCAAGGAGCTTCCTGATCTTCATTGTTGGATGAACTGAAGAATTTTGCAGCCAAAATCTTCCTCGAGTTGGTGTGTTAGTCACGTATTGGGATCTGTGGATCATTGGTTAATCACGTACTAGGATTCATGCATTGAAATAAGAGATTGCCGCTACAATACAAGTCCAATTGAGTATTGCGGCAAGAGTTTAACTGTATGTTGGTATTAGATACTGGGATTCATTTTACTTGTAATCACTTATTTTGATAATAGTAGATTCTTGGAAGTGATGACCTTAAATTCATCCGATAGAGTTTGCCTTGCCGATTTTCTCTATTTGAAAACAAATCACCTGTGTCAAATTTATTTTCCGCTACATTTAACTTAGTTAGTGATTTGTTTGTGTTGCTACGCTTATTACATGTAATTAAATCTAATTAATTCATTTAGATAATTAATTAATTAATTAATTTACTAAAGGTATCAATACATTATTGGCCTAGGCCTGTAATATAAGACACAAAATTTTATCAATGATTTCCATTTTTTCTTACTTCATTATTGCCGCATAGTAATTAAATTCGGACAGGTCTAGGATGTTGGACCAGTAACCTAGTTAACCAATGCCTAAATTGGTCTACTTGCTTAATTGGTCACTTATACAATTGAATTGATAAAATCACATAAAATAGAGGGGGTTTTTTTTTGCAACCAATGCAATTTGGATGAGTTATTTTCAACCAATCAATCTTATAATTCTAACAAAATTATCATTTTAAGTCTATTGTAGTACCATTTTCTACTTATCTAATATATAAAACGAGACAATTCAGTAATATACTATAGTTAAAAATTTAAAAGGAAAAAAAAAAGAAAAAAAAAAAGGAAAAAGAAGAAGAAGAAGAAGAAGAAGGAACTGCATTGCACTGTCAGTGTTGTTCCTATATATGTACCTATCCTACTGTGTTATGCATCTGTACCTCTATTTTCATGATTGCAAGTTGGTAGTGGGTAGACCAAAGAGTGAAAATGGCTGATTGTTTTGAAAAGATATTCTCTTGTTAACTTGTCAATTTAGAAATTAAATAGATATATTTTTTAAGACATGAAATAGGATTTTATTTAGTAAGACTTGGCTGCAATTGTATGGCATCCTTTTATTTTATATAGTATTATTATTTGCGAAATCTTAATTTTGAATTATATTAGGCAGCAGGTTTTTTAGACTTAATTTTAATTGGAAATTTAAGCATGTCTATGTTTTCAATTTGAATATTTATTTTATGGTCTCTCAAATTTATTTTCAATTCAAATGGTAACCCATTAATTGAACCAGTAACTCAATGAGCCAATTCTGAGACCAAGTAGATTGCATGCTTAGGTTGAATAACTATGGAGTATGGACTGAGGCTTTAAATTGAAATGATTGTATAAGTTTAAGACTATAAGTAACAACATTAAAAATTTGGGACCTAATTTAAAATAATATATAAACTCCAAGCTATTTATGTAATTTCTCTGAATTTTTATTATAGAAATCATATAAATTGATATATCAATGTCACCGATTACAAAATAAAAGTAATTATGATATTTATTTACTAAGTTGTTGAAGTGGCACCAATCTCAATCATTAAGACATCAGTTTCAAGTAGATTTGGTATTAATTTTAACAAATTTCTTTTTAAATTGATACTCATCAAATAGACGACAATCATATTTTTATTTTTAGGCAAGTTGAGTGGTTTCTAAAATGCAAATTCTATAATTTCTAGCACATATTGTTGGTCCTCTTTCTTCTTTTTTTTTCTTTTTTTTTTTTAAGATATCTCAAAATTTGCTTCTTTTAAAAATTAATGGACATAGTGTTAGTAAGTTTTTGAACTTCCTCTTCACTTTATATCAAAATTTGATAACTTTTTTTTTAATGATAATTAGATAGTTAGTAAAAGGTGAGATGTGGGATAGAATCATGGTTCTCCTAATAAAGGAAAGTAAGCTATTGCTACTAAGTTATAAATCTCTTCCTCTCAAAAAAAAAAAAAAAAAGTTACAAATCTCTTGACAACTGTTTTCATTTGTGTTTAAATTAAAGATAATAATTTTGGAAGCTTATTATTTATTTGAAAGACAATGTTTTAAATAATGTTAGGTCTAGTTAACGGATATCCTTAGAACATTTGTTAATTAATAACTTTAGAAAAATTTTAAAACCACTTTCATGGGAGATATTAAAAACGTATAAAAAAAGTTATTTACTTTCTTTTTTTCCCATAAAAAGTTTCTAAAATTATTTTATAAACTAATACCCTTAGGTTATTCCTTAACTTTTCCCAATCATGTTTTACTTAAAAAGTCTAGTCTTCTAAAACAAGATCCATGATATAAGATGAAGAGGAGTTCAATTTATTTATTTGACCTAAATTAAGTTTGGATTAAAATAAAATTGTTAAATATAGTGCAAATTAAATATTTTGCTTTATGTGGAAAAATTTATCCCTTTATTTCTTAATGAGGTTACTTTGTTATGATTTGACTTTATAACAATTTAGTTCCGCAAACTTTTCAATCGCTATATTTTGACCCCTAAATTTTGATTTAAAATGAAAATTTTAAGAGGTCTCATGTCCCCACATGCGAGAAAATGCATATTTGGATGGAATGTCAATGACTTTATTTTAGTCCAAAATTTGGGGGTGTAGTAATTGAAAGTTCTTAAACCAAATTATGATTCGGTCAAACAACATGGGGAAATTGTATCCTCACCTCAATTTAAGAAAAGCAATTATCGTCATTTTGATATTTTGATGTACGTCAAAGAGAAATGATATATCTACAACATTTTTACAACAAATCTTAAGTGGCAGGTTATTCTGGTTGTTATTATTGGGTTAAAAAAGTAATCTCAGTGCTGAATTTAAATTTGAACTAATAACAATTAACTACTTGTGATTTGTTATAAAAATGTTGTAAAATTGTTGTGGTCGTAACACTTCTCGTACATCAAAATATCATCATGGAGATGATCCAATATTTATGTGAAAGCTGGAAGTATCACATCTCTGTATTTTGAAAATTCTTAATAATTTGTTGGGTAATTAACTAGATTTGCGGATTGCAATTGTATTTATTCATGCTTAAGTTTGACTTCTTGATTTTTTATCATGAGTTAAGGAGTAGAAAATTTATTGAATTAGGACGTTGCTATCATTGGGTCCAACCTAAGAATTTCTTGTACTCAATGCCAAGGGCATTGAATTAACGAATGAAGGTTTTTTCTTTTGAAAAACAATTACCACATTAAGTTTAAATAATGTGTCTTGCATTATTGTTGTTGTTGTAATAAGCCATGCTTTTCCTTTCCAAGCGAGAATTCTGAAAAGAAAGCAGTGAATCGACAAGTCACCGTAATCAAATTGCATCATGACTTGTATATTGGATGCCCAAACAATCTTATAGTTGAAGGGTTATGACAGATGATCATGATCCTGATCATGCTCAAAAGACACAGAAAAAACCACCAATCATTTGCTAGAAAACATAGTTGAGAGCCTAACTTGATGTTATGAATGGGCATTCACATGTATTTCTGATATAAGATGGCCTTCCACCTGGTCATATTAGGTGAATGGTCCCATTTTGGAATATCTAAAAGCCAATCATTTCATGCATCAATTATGTGATGTTTTGCAGCTCACACAGTAACAACACCTTTTCCCCTTTTCTAATTAAAAAAGATCGGGAAAGACACTCCTGGCCTAGAACGGGTCATAATCTAAGGGATATCTCATTCAATTGGTTAAATGTTCTTTATGAGAAAATCTAAGAGACAGCTTTTGTTGTTACAATTTTTATGTGATAAACTATGATTTATGAGTGTTAGTGAAAAATTAGTGAGTCTATGTAAAAATAATAAACAACAACTCACAATCACACCAGAAATATAATAAAAAAAAAGTTGCAATCCTAAAACCACTCGTTCTTGTCTCGCACAAAAAAATAAAGAAAAAAAGTACGTAGGCTTCTTTGACTAAGTTTTCTACGAGACGTACTTATATTTTATGTATATCTAAATTCAAAGTTCTAATCCAAGAATCAGGAACGGTCCATGACTCCATGTAGTTTGATCTTAGACTTCAAACCCAAAACTCACGGTTCACATAATAGGAAAAGTAAATTAAAATTCTGCTGAAGTTTTCACATTGACTGTCAAAATTAGATTTGTCTCCCAGCAGTCATTGAAGGTTTGCAGCTTATATCCTAAGATTTCTCTTTGAGATTATCATTTAGATGACAGCAAATTTCTCTTAGATTGTGTTACAAATTTCCTTTTATTTATCTTTTTATTGGCTTTTAAGATAAGGCTATAATATTCTATTATGATTTGTTGTGGCTAAGGCTGGCTAAGGATGTGATAAGAACGGTTTATTTGACCTGCATGATATTTCGATTACTTAAATTAGCTTTTATCAAAGGTTTCGAAGCACGGGTCACGACCTTTGACTGTGGACCACCATGGTAGATGATCAAATTTAAGAAGAAAAATGCTATGTTAAACTACAACCACCTATTTTTTTTCAAAAAAAAAATTTAAAAAGTAAAATAAGAGTAAAGTACTTCATATAATGCAAATCATTAATATGTCATCGATTATCCTGTGATGTCCTGAAATTTTGAGTACAGGATTAAAACCCATATTGTTTTTTTTTTTTTTTTGGATCAAAACCCATATTGTTTTTAAATGATGCTATGTCAGATGTATCATGCGAGGAAGTCCAAGCTCTCAAGACAAATTTATTACTTTTACTGGTGCAAAAATGGAGATTGAAGGAAATTCTAAATAAACAAAAAAAAAAAAAAAACCCAAGGTTGTCTGTTGTTTGGATTTGAATGTGGTCCAATATATCATTAATTCTATAAATATGCCTTGTCCAAAATCCACGCATATCCCATGAAATACTATTTTGTTCAGGTACTTGCCAGGCAAGGTGAAGGATGAAAATTTTAAAAAAACTTCGGCCTCTCTTTGTACTCTATTTTATACATACATATAAATATAAATATATATATATATATATATATTCTTTTTCTTTTGGGTTTAGCGACTTTATAACAGGGTGAACAAGGGACAAACTGAGATTGGTGGAGTATAATTTAGAAGATTGGAATATGTGATCTTTGTTCGATAGATAAGGGTTTGCATAATGGGTTCTTACAATATGTGATAGTTGAGAATTGTGTCATATATAGTATTCTATATGTATGATGATTTTAATCAATAAATGTGTTTTGTTGTTGAAGATTATACGAATTTGATGTTATGCATTCATATGATGAAGACTCCATAGGTTATATTGTATGTAATTTAGGAATATTAATAAGACTAATGTACAAAAGATATAAATTATTATTACATTAATCAGGATTGTTGTGAGTTGTTATATAAATTACGGTCACTTGAACATAAGAACTCATGATTGATAAGTGCATTATCAATCTCTTCATCATAAAAAGAAGGTGATCTGAAACATAAATTGTAGGATACTTTGATAAATATGAGAGTGAAATCTTGTACGATGAATAGTTCAATGTTGCACAATTACATGTTATGTTGTGTCAACACTATTCTTTAAGATAAAATTCATAACCTTTTACGAGCCAAGAAATATCCCATTGAGATATACTTAATGGAAATTGATTATTAAATTATCAGGTTCAAAATTTATATACTATGGAATTGGATGCCAAAAATATAAGATATCAAGAGATTGAATTGGAAATCTGTTTCACTAGGTTCAATTTTTTTCTAGTCCAATCTCAAGCTATATATAAATATATATATATATATATATATATATTTATAGCATCACAGGGTTGTCGACCACTTTAAAGGTCTTTAATGTGAAAAGAGACTTTGTTGAGAAAAAATATCTCACTAGGGTGTTGACTTCACAAAGAGAGACAGGTCAGATTTTTCTTGTGCTTTCTATCTTGCATGAGCTTAGGGAATTTTCAACATAGGAAGATCCCACCCCTGTAAATATAGTCATTGAGATGAAAACCAATGAGATACAAGAGTTTATATGCAAAGATCTTTATCTTTGTTGTTATGTATTTTGTTGTTACAAGTTTTAAATTCATAGTTTTACGTGGTATATATACATAAAAATAGAAATAGATTCTATTTTAATTTTGATGTGTTCGATACGTGTGAGATGTGGCCAAAATGGACATTTGCCCCTTTCATCTAAAACAAATAGCAAATTACTCTTGTTCTGAAACTATTTAGCCATATGTCTCTGTTTTAAACTTGATTTTCTAAAAATTGAGTTTCAATGAAAAACTCGATTTTTAGAAAATTGAATTATAGGCAAAAAACTTAAAAAAAAAAAAATGGAACTTGAGTTCAATGTAACATTTTGCAAGTAACTCGATTTTTTAAAAATCGAGTTTCAAAACAGAGACATTTTGTTACTTGTTTTAGGCAAAATTGGCAAATGCCCATTTTGACCTATGAGATGCATACAGCTTTTCAAAAATGATCATTTCTGTTCATATTAGAATGGACAAAAGTGGTGATCCTTACACACACACACACACACACAAAAACCTTTACCCCAATTGAGATATATCCCTATTATTGAACTCCCTCATTTTGTTCAAGGGCATTCACACGGGGCTTATCTTGTTGTGAAGGCCTTGGCCTTGCCCGTAGCTAGCCATTGCTGGCGTTGCCAATATATATATATTGGATCTGGTTATAACAATATAACCATTTGATCTTTAGTCTATCTAGGGAAACTTGATTATTGTTTCCTATAGACGATGATAATTAATAATATAATTAATTATTGTTGTCACATTGTTCATGAATACCCGCAAAAAGGAGAACAAGAAATATAAAAGGAAGACGAAGGGAAGAGGAAAAATCAAAGATTCGTCGGGTTGGTGCTAGTAGAGGACTCTCTAATGCTTAAGTTAACAAAGGGTTTTTAAGGGAGGAGAAAGAGTAATTCTATAGGATTTCTATATCATACATTTTCTAAAGCTGCCTCCCTTATTCATGAGACACGTCTTTAGTCCAGTGTTGGACATGTGTTTGTATCGCATCATGTTTGGTGCACTAATGTGATGAACATAAACTTAACCCTTTTATTGCTCTTAGGGGAGTAAATCTCTCCATTATTTTATATAGCATGGTACTTAAATTTAAATTAAACATTATTTTGGTTATGATAATTGCGGATGATAGGGATATGTTACAAGAATCTTTCTGGGGAGGTTGATTTAATTAAGTTTTCATTTGGAATCACGGTAGATAGTAATGTTTTCCTACCTAGAGAAACCAAAAATAAAAATTAATGCATAAAGAATAAAACAGTGTCTATTTGGGAAGAAAATTGGCCTTTGCCCCTTTCGTGCAAAAAATCCAGCATTTTGCCTCATTTTCCAATCTAATTACGAAAATACCCCTGTTTTGAAACTCGATTTTCTTAAAATCGAATTTCAACGTCACTATAGGCTTTTTAAAACGCCACTATAGGTATGGGGAGATCAAACTTAAAAAAAAAAAAAAAAAAAAAAAAAAAAAAAAACTTGCGTGAAACTCGAGTTCATGGAGCTCGAGTTCCAAAACGCCACTATAGGGCTCTAAAAATTATTTTTTAAAATTTTTAGTTTATTATAATTCGATTGTCCAAAAATCGAGTTTCTAAACAGGGGCATTTTTCTAATTAGTTTGGGGGCAAAATGCTGGATTTTCCTAGAAAATGGGCAAAATGCTGGATTTTTTTTTTTAAAAAAAAGGGCATAAGCCCATTTTCTCTGTCTATTTGGTGTTAACAATAAAAATATATATTAATTATTTTTTTAACACATTTCTCAATTTTTCAAGAGCCTTATAATTCAATTAGTTGGTACTTTCTTGATATTTCTAATAGAGATATTTAATGTTCAAATCCCCCCACCTCTAACTATATATATATATATATATATATCTAAAAATTTAACATAACATTTTTTAAATCCTGAAAAATTAATTTCATACTAAGTTTTGCAATAATTTTATTGACTCTATCTAAAGAGTCTACCCTAAATTTTCACATATAAATACAATTATGTTATCATATCCTATATCAAACCTAATTCTGAAGCAATTTTGAAGACAGAAAAAAGATGAATTGATGACTATAACAACGAGATAAACTAGATATAATATAATATAAAAACTTAATTATAAATTATTAAAATAATTTGAGGCCTTGGTTCCAAAGTAGTTATGTTATTGCATACTTGCATGTAAGAACTATCATTTCATTTTTTTTTTTTTTTTAATGTTTCTGGTATATTGTTAAAGTTATTTGCTGATGTATTCAACAATGCTAATTGTGTCACTTTTAGTGCCGAAAAGAACATGATTGTGGCATTCAATGTGCCATAATAATAATGGGTATTAATATATTATAGTGATAAGGATAGGTACTAGAGATGAGTATTTGTCATATTTTTTTCATAATAAAAAGTCTAAACCTTCTCTCATTGTCAGTAGAGATTTGGAAATCAAATCTTGTCTACAATAAAAATCAATTGGTGTATTATCGTGATAATAAAAAACAATTATCATGGAATAGATGTCATTAATTAAAATTCTTTCATATCTATCGAAAGCTTGAACCATAAAATATATTGATTATAATTATATAAACGATTATATTATTCTAAAAAAGTACTTATTATTTTCTTCTTCCACATTAAATATTGTTAAAACGTATTCCTACAATTTTTTAATTTTCAAAATGAGTTCTAAATGATAATATTATTTTTTTAATAAACAAAAACATACTTAAAAGAAAGAAGCGATGAATTTCTAACACAAATTTATTATTAATAATTAAGATACTATGATTTTTAAATTAAAACAATATTGTCCTAATTCGCAAATAATACTAGTAAATACGAAATACTAGTGACCATCATATTTTATAACTGGATGGATACCTCTATCACTCTTCAATGAAATATATAATTATGCATAATTTTTAAAAAATAAAAAGGTTGCGTTCTCATCTTTAGGAAAGTTTACTACTTATTGTCATGAGACATTTGAAAATTTCATGCAAACATAGTACGATGAATAAAACTTGAAATTTTCAAATTTATAATATGTCATTTAAATCTGTTAAAAATAATCCACCATTGAAATGTTCCAAAACATCTTCAATGAGATAACGAGAGTGTAGTTCTTAAAGAAGGATCATGTTAATAGATACCCTTAAAGCAATTATTAATAAACTATAATAGGAAAATTTAGACATCACTATCATGGGAAATATAAAAAGCTGTAATTTTTTTTATTATTCTTCTAATAAATTTTTTTCTAAAAATAGCTTCTAAACCAATGCCCTAAATTGGTTAACATTTCCCAAAAAAAAGAAAATAAAAAATATTGGGTAAAATACAATCAATGTTACGAGGTTTTGGCTAATGTCAATTATGTTTAAGACTTTTTAACATTGATCAACTTGGAACTTAAACCATTACGCATTTATCTTCTATCTCTCAGTGATTACAATCCAAGTTGACCAAAGTTTTGAAAAGTTTTGGAACTTGACTCACATTAACCCAAACTTTATTTTATGCAAAGTATGCTTGTTTGGTAAGGGAGTCCAAATAACAATTTTCAGTGTCTAAATATTGAAAATTGTGGGCCAAAAAAAAAAAAAACACGTTTGGTAGGAGATTTCTTTTAGGAGTATTTGAGTTACATTTCTCATTTTAGGGTGTTTGAACACTGAATTTAGAAAACTTTTATTACTAATTTTCAGTTTTCAAATAACATTGTTCAATGGTTTTTTTTTTTGTAAATATGTTAAAAACTGTAGATTCCACCTGATTAGACCAGGTGATGAAACTTTTTCTCTCTTCAAATAAAATAATAATAATTTTATTGTACTTATCAACTTAAAAAAAAAAACACATACACATACACATACCAAATATACAATTATATTTTTTACATTTTAAAATATAATATTTAAAATATGATACCAAACACATTTTTTACATTATGAATATTTTAAATATGTGTTTTGATAATATTTTTTAAACCAGTCTTCGTATCATTTTGAATAACCATACTTAAAAATTTGCTACCAAATAAGCCTTATTAGGGCAGGATAGGATCATAGGAAACATGACATTGGTCATGTGATTAACGCGTGAGTAAAGAAGCAATAATGAGAGATGGGGGCGAGAGTCAGAAGAATGAGGAGAGAGAAGGAGGTGAAGATAGAAGAGAAGCAGAAAGAGAAAGAGAAAGAGAAAGAGAAAGAATACATCACATATAGTATCCAGTTAATATGTCTTCTTAAAGCACACATTAACTATATATTTTAGGAAAAAAATTTTAAAAAATTAAAAAATTGTCAAAACCCTAAATTACTTTTCTACTTTTTCATAGAAAATTTCTTAAAATAAATTACTAATATATTTTTAAGGACACGCTAATAAATAGCTAACATATAACGTACACTAACCAATGAGTAAATGATGAATAATGATAGCAGTAGATCATACATACATCGACAAAGTGTGGGGCCCAACATTAGGGACACGCTGCACCATCCATAGGAGACAATCTATACAGCAGCAATCATTTGTACTTGGGATCTTTTTATTTATTTACATTGGCCTATAATATATGCTTATTGGGGCTTTCCTTCACGCTTTTCAAATTATTATTATTATTATTATTATTATAGTGTGGGCCCCTTCATCTCAATGGGGAATTATTGTGAGCTGATTGTTTGTAATTTAATTTTCGTAGTCTCCACTCTCCAGTCTGTACACTTGTCTCGTCGTTTTCCCACACGATAATCAATACTCATTACTCAATACTCACACGATTCTTTAAATTGACATCCACACTTATATAATAACAGAATTACTATTATATCAGTCCTTTTTTAACTTGTTTCATAATTTTTCTTTCAATTTACTAAGCTTGTCAATTATGAGGTTTGTATTTTCTTCAATATATATATATATATATATATATATATATATATATATATATTGCTTTGGAGGTTTGTTTCAATGCTAACCTACCCTTCGCAAGTTGAAAACCAATGATCACATATATGTAAAAACTAACCCAATTTACATGGATTGAGTTGAGTGAGATCACTAAATTGTGCTTACGTTTTTACATTTTATAAAAAAAAATTAGGGTTTTGGTAAACCATTTAAGCACTTTTTTTTAATTTCAAAATTTTATTATAATTCACATATTAGTTCTACTTACAAATGCTAAAACTAAAAGTAGCAAATATAAGATGTTTGGTAAGTGTTTTTAAACAGCAATTTTCAGTTTTTAAACAGCATTTTACGTATTTTCACAAACTTTTTCACCCACACGTATTTCAAAAAACAATAAACAACAATTTTCAAACTACTTCACAAAACACCCCTTTTAGTTCCAAACAGGAAAAATGATGGAGATTAAAGAAAATGTGTGCATTAGGTATGAGAAGAAACACCAAGACCACGTCACCTTCCTTACATAATCTCCTTTCTTCTCACTTATTAATTTCTCGCTCATTAGTACTCCCATAAAAGAAGAAAAAAGAGGGTAATGTTGCCACCTTAGGTTTTCCTTCTTTGAAGCAGGCACTTGAACAACGAAAATTCCTTAAGAACGAGTCCAATTAGCGATGCACTAGAAGGGGTGTGCATGATTTAGGTTGGAGGTCTGTTTCAGTGCAACCCACCCTTTTTGGATTGACAAATTCTCAATCCATGACGTGTAAAGATCAACCCAATCCCACATGGGTTAGGTTGTCAGATTGGACAAATGGGTTGTGCTTACTGTTTCATGCCTTATAATTCACATAATATGCCTAAATCATATTCCTAATTTTCAAATTCATTAAAACTAACTCTCAAAATATCAAAAAAAAAAATCATCCAAAAAAAAATCAAAATAAGGATGTAAAATAAACTTATATACCTAAAATCTAATGTGTCAAGTTGGGTCAGATGGGTTGAAAATATTATCAACCCAAACCTAACCCAACCAAAGCCTCAAAATAAAACTCCAACTCACTGTTGTAGGAAAGCCAACCCAAGATGTTAAGTTAAGTTGATTTCATCAGGTTGGTGAGTTTGATGTACAACCCTACTCATTATGATGCTTTAAGCCTTCAAAGAAATATACCAGCTAGGTGACCGTAGCATCATCACTGTTGGAGACCTATAATCTCCAACTTGACCACAACATCTCTTGTTACTCCCTTTTACTCAAGATTATTTTAAAATCATGTGTATTGAGAAGCACCAATCTCGAACAATCTCATTTTCAATAATTTTTTTAGAGACATCACAAGAGTCAATGTACGTATAATAGCTTAAGGGGTAAATTTTGCACATTCAACTTCAAAATTCACCCACATTTGTTTATGTAAAATTGTGGAAATTTATATTCTAGTTACAGTATCTGTTAAAACTTTTCATGTGCGTATCAATATTTTATTCATTTCTCTTGCGTCTTATCTTTTTCTCTATCTCCTCAATTATTGAAGTTGTAGGGACACGATATTCAGACCAATCCCAAAATGTATGGAATCTTGGCCCAGTGAGCTCAATACAATAAATTTGTAGAGAGTTGGATAAAGAGCTAGGCTTTAGTGTATAGATAATAGTTAATATGGATTTTATGACAATCATACAGAGAGGAACCGAGTTTACCAAAGAAAGTTTGTCCTAGACATAATCCGAGGAGCTTTGTTCTCGTAAATGTTGAATGAAAATGGTTACAGGAGTTCTTGAGATTGCTACCGTGCTTCCTCCTCCTCTCTCCATGGTGGGATTCTCCTATTATATAGTCCCTTTCAAACAATCTGAGCCTTCCCCTTGTTGATCATCTAAGCCTATACTTGAGTGTCTGTCCCATCAGACACCCTCTCTAGTATTCTGTGAGTTGCGGTAACCGAGGTAGCACTGTTCAGGGATCCTGTTCACATAAATGCGGTGTCAGCAGCTTTCCCCTAGATATTTTTGAGTTCCTATCCTTCTTATACGTTTGTAGCACACGTCCATATCACTAGAGCTTTCTAGAAGGTCACTTTGATTATTAGGATCCATAGCTGATCTGTGTTTAACTTATCCAAAGAGATATTCTTCCTCGGACTCGGACTACCCACGATCTCGGCTAAAGCCCAAGACCCAATTGCATTATTTGGGCTCATGACCCTACAGAAGTATTAAAAAATAAATGTAGAATAGATAATCTAATATGAGTGTTTTTAAAAAGTAGCTGTGTAAAATAGAAAAAATAGGTTATTATGTGAAAATAGACATTTTTGCTCTAGCTAGTGTGAATTCCCCTAGCTTATAAGTTCTACAAGGACTTGGTGTAAACTCTTTGGTTACATCCTCCAATATATAAGAACATGCCACATTATCATGTTATTAAAACATAAATACATCTTATTACATATGATAACATCTCAATAAGCACCATATTTTAGGTTTTAAGTAAAATGCTGATGTGATGTTATTAGGTGTGGTATGATATGTTGAATTTTAAGTAAAAATGTGACAATTTCTTATTGGATGAGGTGTAAAAATAAGTATAAGTATCTTTTATCATGGGTTTTAAGGTATGACTATATTTTATCACATTTATTTTTTCAAGTAAAAAAAGCTAATGAATTTAAATTATCTTTTATCACTCACATCAGCTCATCAAAAATAAAATAAAATAAAATAAGTGGTCAACTCATTCAACATTAAAAATCACCTGCATCAACATCTCCAAAATTTTGCAAATTTACAAATGAGCGATAGTAACCGTGTAAGGTTACTGTTCATTTGTATATCATTATTTAATTTCTCTCTCTCTCTCTCTCTCTCTCTCATGCTTATGGCTTTTGGCTTCTTCTGTTTCTCTCTTTCATCTACTGTCTTTGCTCACCACCGCTGTTAGCCACCACCGCCACTCCGGGCGGTTGTTCTCCTTTGTTTTCCTAGCCACAATCTTCTCTCTCTCAACCAAAACCTATAATAGAGTAGTCCATTTTCCTCTTTGGCGTTGACTAACAAGATCTAGCAGTGTGAGTGACTGGATTTGGTTTATGGTTTGCTGATTTTCGTGGGTAATTTTGCAGACTGATTTTGCAAATTTATTGATTTTGGTGGGTGGTTTGCTTAGTGGTGTCTTGACTTTGAATTTGCTGTGATTTGGATGTAGACAACTCATTTTGTACTTGCTAATAACCTTTGGTCCCTAACTCTATCGATGAGCTTGACATATATCAAACAAGGGTAATTAAAATGCTCTCAATAGTTAGAAGGTAATCACAACTTAAAAGTACTCGAGTCGCTTTGAAAACGATTCTGAAAAATGACATTTTATAACTATTTTGACTATAACATTTTATCTCCATAGAATTTTTAAGTGAGTTTTGTTTCATTAGAAAGTAGACCTCTTGATCTTTAATTTGAACATAGATTTTGTGTAATTTAGATTTAACATGAGTGAGTTATGGCCATTTAAAGTCAAGTCTGCGGTGTCGTCAAATTTTTAGGATTCTGCAATCGCGTGTTTGGAACCATGAGTGCGCGTGGTGCATTCCATAACTTCAATTTTTAGGGCCAAAAACTTCTTTCTTTGATGGGGGTCGAGCCCAATGTCCAAAACCCTCCAAAACTCTAGTTTATACGTATAAACGCACACCTTATGTCTCCAATCCAAACCTTGACTAGAGAGAGTTTATTTTTTGCTTCCATGTTTTCTAAAACCCTAGTGTTTTTTCCATGAATTCTCTCTTTGTTTAATATGATTTATACGAGTTCTTGATATAGTTTCTTTAACTTGTTATATTTGATGTGTATGTGGATTCTTATTCGTTTTGATATGTTCTATTTTGATCTTGGGTTGATTTTAATTTGTTCTTTTGTTCTTGTGTTGTTATTTTAATTCCTAGGTTAGATTGACATGCTCTTCCTTTTGATGTGATCTTAGTATATGTCTTTATTTTGTTGTATAATTATTTGTTTATGAAAATAGTTTGTTCTTGTTATTCATATTAGATTAGTTTTTAGTTTTCCTTGTGCTTTTAGGTTATTCATGTGCTATATCTTTGGTTGATGCGTACGCATGCTCGAGAATGCGAATGCGTGGTTTTGACCAAGTGTATGCATGGCTGAGTGCGTATTCACCTCTAACCTAGATTAGGGCAAAAACCTTGTTTTATTTTGATTAGTTAATTTTCATGTATTTTGTGATCTGTTTGACTTTGTTTTTAGGTTATTAAGTATGTTTAATTGTTTTTCTTTTTAATTTAGTCAATCTTTCCATGTTTGGTTTATTTTAATATATTTCCTTGCTTGTTTAATTTCATTGTCAAATTTCTACGTTTAGTATAATATGTTTGATTTGTTTTAATTTGTTTCCTTACGTGTTGTGATGTGATATTTAACACATTGTGTGTGTGTGTGTGTGTGCGCGCGTGTGTGTGTGTTTTAATGTATGTTTAGGTTTATGATTAGGGCTCTTTTAATAACTTCTTTATTTAAATATTGTCTATTAACACCTAATGGAGGTCAGCTCACAAGTAAGGCGGTTTTGGGTGCCTAACACCTTTCTAAGCCGTACCCAAACTCTAAATCCATAATTTGATATGTAAATCTATACTTGTAAGTGGCCCGCCAAAATTCCCAATTTGATTTGTGGACCTAAAACAGGTGGCGATTACCAAATCTCCTCCTTCGGTCCATTCGATTGAGGTATTTCTCATGGGGGGCATAAATTGAGTGTGAGTAGTGGGAGACAACGCACTCACAGGGGTTTTGGTTGAGGAAGAGTGAGGCTGTGATTTGTGTTTGTAGAGGTTTTTTGTGAGTGTGATTTGGGTTAAATTGTGTTTGTTTGATGCAAAAAAAAAAAAAAAAAAGGAAAACCAATGGAAAAAAAAGGATATAAATAGTAGTAAAAAAATAAGTGAAGAATTAATATTATATTGAAATAAAGTGTAAAATAGATAATTTGATGTAGATATTTTTACAAAGTGATTATATAAAAAAAAATAAAAAGGTTCTTATGCTAAAATAGATGAAAAATTTTAGTTGGGCTGATGTGAACTCTTATCATGAGTTTTACATTCTATCCTTACAAAATTTAGATTCATTTTTTTAAAGGTATAACTGTATACCTTTTATCACTTTTCTTTTTTAAGTAAAAAACAAGCTAATGAATTTAAGCTATCCCATTGTAAGAGTATTAGCATCTGGTTTCTAAAATATATCATATTTTACCATCTCAAAATTTACTTTATCTATATACCATATCATTTTACAATACACCCAACATCTTAAATTTTATTTTAAAATACAACACTTTAAAATAATATAAAAAATTATCTATCTCTCTTCTCTCTCTAAGTTCTATCATTGCCTCTCTATCACTCTCTCAACAACCAAACAACTTAGTCACCACCACACAACCACCATGCCTACTGCCCCCCAAAATCCCACCAGTACCAAAAACACAAATTAAAAAAAAAAAAAAACCTAGCAAATACCCACCTTAAACCCGGCAAACCTATTAAAAAAAAAAAAAAAAAACCGAAACAACCCAATCTCCACCACGCCACCACTGCTCATCAAAATCCCACTAGAACCAAAAACCCAAAAAAAAAAAAAAAAAAAACTCACCAAAAACCTAGCCACAAACCCAACAAAGCCATAGCAAAAACAACCAAAAACCCCGTCACTACCACGCCACCACCACACCCACCACGCCAACCCAAACTCCATCGAAATCCAAAATCCAATCCATCTAAATCTAAAACCAACCCATCCAAACCTAAAAGACAAAAATCCATAGCTATGACCACGCCAATCTCTGCCACTGCACAACCGACACGATAAACACCCATCGACCTTTGCCACGATCTACCCGATCTCGCCCACACTGTGACCATGTCGATATCCACCATTGCACACCGATCTTAACACCCTAATCCACACGCCCCACATTGAACTCCATACAAAACGGTCCAACCCAACTCCAGTGGTAAGTTTTGAACGAGAGAGAGAGAGAGAGAGAGAGAGAGAGAGAGAGAGATGTGTGAGAGGGAGTGAAGACTAAGGATTGAAGGAGAGAGAGAATCATAGAAAAAATGATAGGGAGAGAGATAGAGTATATGGGAGATGAAGAGACGAATGAGAGACGGAAAGAGGAAAAAATAATTTTATATTATATCATCTGCTACAGTATCGTCATATATGTAAGATAGCGCTGTAGCTATATTGTAAAAAATTTTATGATTATAAGTTCAGGTAATTACTGTTTTTTTTTTTTATACTTTGATATTAAAATATAGCATATTATAAGTTATATCTATGCTCTAACAGTGGATAGAAAAAGAAGAAAAAAAAAATCTATGAAATTAAAATAACATGATAGCATTCTTGGGCTAGCTTAGGTAATAATGTTTTTGATCTTCTTTGGAAATCTGAATCCTTTACCATTGTCGGCAGAGCTAGTAGATTTATACGTTATATCGATTTTTTTTTTTTTCTAGCTGCTACGGACAGAGAGAAGTACATGAATTTGAGGGACCTTTTCACCCAACATGGATTTTAGACCCATTATTTTTTTTTCTGCTGAGAATTTAGACCCCATTATTTAAACTTGTGTTTTATTTTGCTTTTGTTTTACATTGAATAATTTTGTTTACTTGACAAGATCTATCATCGCTTGCAGGCTATAGCACCGTCACTAGGGTTAACTGGGGAGAGATTTTTTGTTACATTGAGAATAATGACATTGATCACAGCGATAATATTTTTTAAGAAGGAAGGATCTGATTGAAGGGACTATTGATCTTGATGATTTGGATATGGCGTCAGAGAGTGGGGGCTAGAAGAAGAGGCCTATAGGCTGTAGTATAATGGTCATAGCGCTGTACCTAAAACTTTCAACTTTCAACTCTTGGGGAGTGTCCAAGGAGGACTGTCAATTTTTTGCAATGATGACTTTGCTAGGTCCTTTTGTCAGCCCAATGAATATGTGGTGACTAAGATTTCGTCCCTTTTGATGCAAAATCCGACCCACCATTCCCTTCTCCTAGGTCTCTTTCTCTCCGTGACTTTCTTCTTAAATTGTAGTTGAAATTAAACTAGATTATATATAAGGTGTTAAAACTTTCTAGTTTGTTCAATGAGTCAACTATCATATATACTTACTGAGAATCTCTGCATATCCGTTAGGGCATATTTTGTGATTTGGCCTTCTCTGCTTGCACTAGTGGTCGGGGCATCATCAATTAAAATCTAATACTACAGTCATTTTGCTAATTCAATTTCCATGAAGGAAGTCAATTTTGATGGTATTGGGTACTTACTAAAAAAGATCATCATTGACATGGTTGATGGCAAAGAACGATTTAGTCAAATTAATTATCTGAAATGATAAAGAGTATCACAATAATGCCTATGCAAATTTTAATCATTATTTTTGTTCACTTTTCTTAGCCTATAAAGAAGAAAGAGAACACAGTTATTCCCTGCCTAAGTTCTGTTCTTTTAGCATATGGAATTAAGTTGCTAATGTGTAAATTTAAAGAGTTAAGAGTCCTTATAAGTATCATATAATTTAATCATATAAATGATTGCGGTGTGCAGACTCATAAATGTTAGACTAAAAAGCACTTTATTAAAAATTATAATTGCTGTTTTATGATCACCAAGAGGAGAGCAAACATAAGACACCCTTCGCATGCAACCCTGGAAATGGAAGGATCTTTGTTCCCTCGGACATAATTATGACCAATTCATCAAAGCTTTTCTTTCATTATCATAATCACAATCATCACAACTATCATCATCATCATTCCAAAGTCCCTTTTTCTACTCTGGGATGCTGTTTGATGTTGGGACATAATGGGACAATAGACCCTTAAAAATTGCATCCTGTAAAACTTGTATTGGCTTTGATACGCTTTCAATAATTATAACCTTATGAATTAATTATGCTCTTTGTTTGAATTGGTTGGATTGGCTTTGATGACATTGACACTAGTACACTTCAAATGATTCTAACAGTTCCCATATTTCAGTGGCTCTAGATTGTTCTTATAATTAGAACCATTACAAGAGGACAAGGGTCTTAGGTTGTGTTTGACAATATGTAAATTGTTTTTCGAGTATAAAATATTTTAGATGAAAATATTTTTAGAAAAAGAAAATATTTTCAATTGTTTGGTTGTATTTTGAACATTGTATTGAAAAGATTTGTAGGTGTTTAGTTGCATTCTAAAAAAACTATTTTTCTACTAGTTTATCACATTTTCTCTATATTTTCTAAGATTTTAAACAAATTTTATAATATAAAATTTCAATAAAAAACCTTAAAGAAATAAAAATCAAAATAAAACCATTCATTAACCTCTCAAACTCAGTCAAATAGAGAGAGGAAGGAGGAAAGAGTGAGGGATTAAGGGGAAGAGAGAGGTGGATAGAGAAAAAGATAGAGATTAGGTCAAAGGGGGGATGGGGTTGATCTAGAGGCGGTGGTGACGATCTTTAGAGGTGACGACGAGATCGGTCATACGTGGGTCGATCTAGAGGGTGGCAGCGACAAGATCAAAAGGTGGAGGAGACGAGCTATAGGGCGGCGGCAACAAGAACGAGATGACAAGGCTCCGATCTAGAGGGCAACGACGATCTTCGGGTTCTCTCTCTCTCTCTCTCTCTCTCTCTCTCTCTCTCTCTCTCTCTCTCTCTCTCTCTCTCTCTCTCTCTCTCTCTCTCTCTCTCTCCAGGTATGTGAGTCTAAAAAATGATTTGAAGGTAAATGAGACGTTTAAAACATTTTATGGGTCAAGGGGATTATTTTACGGTCAAATTTTATTATTTTCAGTTTGATTTTCCCAAACATGCATTAGGGTGTAAAATATTTTTCCAATTCCATTTACACCAGAAACAAACATAGTCTTAACATTTCATACATATATTACAATGTATACAAACTTCTTAAATGAATAAATTCAAAATTTTCATTATTTTTTTGAGAAGGCAGTATATGTATTTTTAACTTGTCTTTTAAAGAATTCCAATTGAGATCGAGATTTATGCAACTGCCGAGTTCGTTACATTGAAATGGGTCTTTGACTAATTCAACCTATAAGAAGTGGTTGCAATACTTAGATTGCATTTGAATTTTGGTTATTTATTTTTTTTGTTTTTATTTTTATTTTTTTTAAACAATGTAACTTTTATTTGTTTTTTGGAGAATAAACTAATTTTTAGCGGTTTGTCACACATTTAATATTAAAATTACTAATACACACACATATTATTAACGCTATGCAAATAAGCTACTGTAAATAAGATTTTGTTGATAACCAAAATTTAAGATTTTCACATAGTCTATATATATATAAGTTGAAACGTAGTATTTATGGTTGCTATACTTATATTGCACCACCTCATTTGCCATGTCATTGCCTGCATAATCATTCTTTTTCTTATTAAATTTTTATTCGTAAATTTTGTTGACAATATTAGAATATATAAATATTTTTTTGATTATATATTAAATATATAAATAGATTGACTTTACTCACTCATCTTGGGCAGTGTGGAGGAACAAATCTCTCTTTTAGAAAGTATTGTCCGCTTTGGAAATGGGTCGAGGAGGCCGATACCACCTGCACAGATTTGCTCAATCCCACATCCGGGAAAGATACCTCCCACCCGTAGCTTATAAGTATGAGCTCACAAGTGGGGTGTACCCATCAAGTAGCCTTTTAATGTGAAGGAACGAATCTCTCCCTTAGAAGGTATTATCCGCTTTGGGAATAGGCTGAGGAGGCCGATACCATCTGCATGGATTTGCTCAATCCCACATTGGGGAGAGACTCCTCTTACCCACAGCTTATAAGCATGAGCTCACAAGTGGGGTGTGCCAATCATGTGTAGTACTATAGACAATTTTAACTTTATATATAACTTTGTATTTATAAATTCATCTACTTTATTTAGATGTTTATAACTAAGCAATAAAATCAATGAAGAATTTAAAACAAAAAACAATGTCTATACATATCTATTTATACTATTATATAATAATGGAAGCTTTAAAATAAATTTTACAAAGCTCTTTTTGTGCTATGTCATTAGCAGCCTATTTTTATTAAATTTTTTTTTAAAGTTTTTTATTTTGTTTAACCTTTCATCTTCTTCAACCATTGTCTTCTTCTTAGTTCAAATTTTCATCTTCTCCAATCATAACTTCTTAAATTATTCGTTTGATTTCCTTTATATGTTCATAAATTATACGGTTTCAATTTTTTGAACCTTTCATCTACTTCCACTCGTCCAACATTTCATCTTCATAAATTCTACGGTTTTACTTTTTTTGAACATTTCATCTACTTCCACCCTTACTCTTCCAACTTGATTTTCTTATAAATTTCTTTTACTTCATTTCCACCTCTCTCCCCTATTCTTTCCAAGTTGTTCACTACGAAAAGGTCAATACTCTCTCTCTCTCTCTCTCTCTCTCTCTCTCTCTCTCTCTCTCTCTCTCTCTCTCTCTCTCTCTCTCTCTCTCTCTCTCTCTCTCTCTCTCTCTCTGAATTTGTCTTTTTTGATGCATTTTTTTATTGTTTCAACCACTTTTTTCCCCGCTAATAGTTCTTTTTGTTATTGTTGATTTAATTGTCACTTCACATTTGTTTCTCTTTTTGGAAAAGTTGTGTCGACCTTTATACATATTTAGGTATTTTGGTATTCCAATTCCTAATCAATTTTTTTTCTTTTTTATTTTTATTTTTTTAGTGATCCATTTAGATGTTAAATTATGAGACTTTACTAAGTTTTGTTTATTTTTAAATCATTTTGGGTGAACAAAATTGTAGTTTTTATAGAAAATGTACTCTTAATAATCATATTAGAAATACTCTATATACCACTTATCTATATATATAATAATAGGTAAAGCAGAGAGAAACTCAAATAGAATTCTAAATTAGAGTTTTAATTTTGTGCCATGTGTCTAGATTTGGATTCTCAATTTTGCGCCACTTGTCCTAACCAAAACTAAAAAAAAAAAAAAAAAAATCTAATTAGATTATAAATTAGACTCCAATTTTGTGTCATATATTTTATCTAAATTTTCTAATTTTTGTACCCAAATAAATTATGCATTAATATTTAACACGGAAATCAAGAAAACTACAATGATAATGCTCATTGGCCTAATAAAAACATCTCATCTGCACACTTTTATGGGTGAACATCTCACCTGCACACTTTTATGAGTGAACATCTCACTTGCCTACTACAAGAACCAAGGAGTCCAACAAGAAAGACTATAAAAGTAAAACATCACTTTCTCCTAATGTCATATCGTCATCCCATGTCTCCTCCTTCTCTCTCAACCTCTACCAACTGGATCCACACACTATCCTCTTCTCTTCCTTTCGGATTTCTAAGAGCAAGGCCAGGTTCAAACACAATGTTCAATCCTACTTTTCCTTACTTCACACTATCATACATTACCGCTTCATTGGCGCCTCCAAGAAGATTCCAAGCTCAATGTGGAAATTGAATCTACCAAGATGAACATCTTATCATCACAATTGTTAATATTTTCGTGTGTAAGCACGAACTACATGCTAGTTTAGATAAAAGCAAAGGTTAATCAAATGGAAATAATTGGATTAGTGATATATTTTAGCTTTCGCAATTGTATTTTCATTATTATTGTTTTGTTGTTGTTGTTATTATTATTATCAATTATTATATGATGCACATAGAAACTTAATTATGAGATTTTGCTAATAATTGTTTGTTTTATAATCTCTTTAGGTGGACAAATTTGCCATTTCTGCAAAGAAAATAATCTTAATAGATTATATATAACAAATTATTTTCCTAATCGATCAAATTAATCATTGTTAAGCGATGATAGATATGACATTTTGCAAAGCGATGATTGATAAGACATTTAGTTTTTTTTGCAAAGTATTTTCATATAGGTTTGTTTTGATTCAATGTATTTTTAAGGATGTATTGAGATAAGTAATGTATTCAAGAAGAGATATCAGGATTATACATTGTATACTTTAAAAGATATATAATATTAAAGTAGGATGCCATAAGTTGAAATTTTTTAATAATGAGAAAAAGCTATTTTTCTCATTCTTTTCTAAATGTCAATTGGTTCATAATATGAAAAGATAAAAATCTTAATATAAAATAAAGTAAAAAAAAAATATAATTTTTTATTTATAGAAAACACAAAATTCATTACTTAAAAAAAAAAAAAAACACTTGCCCTTTGTTTGCGTGGTAAACAATTATATAAAAAAGAAAATGAAATTCTCTTTTGAGAAAACGTTTTGTTATAGATTATTAATCCTATTATATATGAATTTTAAAAAAATATATTATATATTACATTTCATTTCAAAATAATCAGGTATTCCCGAGTCTTTATATAAAACCCAAATCAAAATGTGGTATCCATTTCCCAGCCTGAGTATACAAGGAAGGCACTAAACAAGGAAAGGACATTAAGAGTGGGACTTTTAACATCTCAGAACAACACATAAGTAAAAAAAGAAACTCAAGTCACTCAAATAGCAATCCTAGCTTGGAACAACCACGGAAAATACTAGTTCTTTACCCTATGTTTGGTTTGAAGGAAGAGAATGGACAAGAAGAGAAAATGAATCAAGGGGAAGGGAAAAATGTGGATTCATGTGATAGATTTCTTAACAAATTTAATTCATTTATTTTTCTATCATTCTATCCAAACAGTGGAAAGGATTAGATTTCTCTTCCTTTCCCTCCTTTTCCTTTCAAACCAAACAAAGTGTATAAGGAAAAAAAAAAAAAAAAATATATATATATATATATATATATATATATATACCCATTGTAAGCTTAGACATATGGGGAATTCATATTATCCTGAAATCCCAAACTTCACAAGTTTTATGGAGCTCAAAGTCCAATATATAAGACTGTGGGGCCTAAGAGTATTCACTTCCCAAAATTTTTTCCCATCATATTTTACTATCCCAAAAAACTACTTTATAAATTATACTATACCATTTTACAATATTCTCAGCATCCCAACTTTTATTTTATAATACAACACATTAAAATAATATTTCTACATAATAAGATAATATATCCCAAAACCCAAATAAAAACAAAAACCCAAAACCCAAAAACCTGGAGAGAGAGAGAGAGAGGAATTGAGAAAGTAAGTAATAAAATATTAGTTTTTTTTTTTTTAGAATTGAGCTATATTGCAATTTTACCTTTAGAATTGCACTGTAGCACTATTGCAAGTTTTTTTTGCAATAGTTGGGTTTTACAAGTCCGAATGTGTGAGGAGTTTTGGGCTTTTATGTTAAATTTTTTCTATATATGGCATATGCTATTTCTAACGTGAATACTCTAAGGCTTTGTGATTATCCCCTTCGTTGAAAACCTTTAATGGTTTTGCGGCTGGAAATAATTGATATTTGCTGAGTATTATTGTTTTATAATCTAACGTTATATCCTGTTACTGCATATATCTTTGTTGGTTGTTGAATTTGGTTTGTTTGTGCATAGTTTGGTTCAGCGGAACGTCCTCATTTGGTCATGGTGGGAACAAGCCTAACCCTCTACACTCATGGTATCTCTATCTCAATCCTATAAGCCCAAGTCCCATCAGATTCATAATTTGGATCTGGGCTTGACTGAACCACTATAACTACTAGTGTATTACTCAACATTATTGCTTTATATCTTGGTAGTTTCTTAGCTAGATTCGTTGTTTGTGCCTAGGTTGGTTCCGCAGAATGGTTCTATATCTTGCTTTGGAACCAATTGCGACTGTACCCATAACTCTATTCAGGCCTAGAAAAAACCAAGGAAGAGCAGGAAGATTTGTCGGCAAACAAAGAAGGGAAGTGTGCAAATAAAGCATCCATTATCTTCGCATTTAATGCTTGAGCCCACTTAACTAGCCGCATTAATGAAGAAATGACCTTTAAACAGTGTCATCACAACTTATAACCTAGTATAGAAGCCTTTTAGTGAAGTCTTGATAGGAAAAGTATCAAGAGAAACAAACCCAAATCCTCTAAGTGGAAGGCTAAGATATAACCTGGAAGACTATATAAGGCAGAAAGACCTCTGTAAACAGGGGATGAAAAGATTAGAGAACAAAGAAGAAGATAAGAGTATAATTGTAAGACAAGAACAAGTGTAACCAACACTTCGAATCAAACCTGAGGAACATAATACAAACTTCCTGCGGCTCTTTTCGACCAACTTTCATCTTATACATTTATGCTTAATATTGACCGTTTCATTTTTAGTTAATCAAACATGTTTCAACAGGGGTATTAAAAGTTGATTAACATCTAACCTCTATAAATTAATTGTGTGAGAAAAAAAAAACAAGTTTGACTTATTTTTGCCTGCCACAATTTATTTATATAGTATGTATAAAAAAATATATATATATATATAATTTTTGAGAATTTTTACACGTAGCGTGTAACAAAAGTTTAAAGTTAACTATTTAAAATAAAATTGTTAAATTAAAAAAAAAATTGAGATAAGAAACAAAAAGTTAAAAGCTAAAATTGTTTTTCTAATCGCACACTAATTTCTCTCTCTTTATCTATCTGCTATAGATGAAATAAATAGGATAACCTCTCTGTAACCCTTTGTTTTGTTTTGTTTTGCTTGTCCTCTTTTAGTTTAGTAATAAATTTCCATATTCAGAAAAAAAAAAATCTTGACTTTGTTGTGGAAGCAAAGAATGAAACATTTTGCCAAAACCAAGATAAAAAAGAAAAGAAACAGGAAATTGAAGGAAGGTATTGATTAATGATGAGGTCTGTAGACCAGAGGACAGAGAGATGTCTTGAAGCGTACTCTCCCGTGTGCTCAATCATAGACCCTGCCTTCCTCCATCATTTCGTCCCATAATCCAAAGAAGAAGAAAATCATTCATTCAACATACTGGTTATCATCATCATCATGAAAATCAACATCATCATGTTCAACCAGCCACACCCCCATGTCTTTTCTTATAGTCGTGGGACCAAGCAAATTAAAATATATACATGGATAGGCTCGCGAGCGAGCCCTTGCCTTTTTATTTTTTTAATATGTTTGTGCACAGATCGTGAGGGTTGGGATATATGGACATGTCACATGTTTACGTGTGTGGGTGCTCACGATGACATTAGTGTATGTGTATGCGATTGTTCAAGCTCAGTACTGCTCATGTTGGGCTTGAAGTACGTGAACAATGCACACCTGAGTTTAGCTCGTGCTTCAAACCAAACCAAATAAGAATAATAGTAACGGTGTAACTACAACTCGAGGTGGGTATATATTAAGGTTTCTACTGTTTAAGCCCAAAAAAGAAAATAAGAAAAAGACTTGGGAATGGAAATTAAACTCCATGGAGAATTCAAGTCGAGAGTCATACCCAATGCAGCCCTATTTACTCGACTAGACATGATCTAAATTAACCATGCTAACAAATACAACAAGTGAAGGCTCTACAAATTTTTTTCTAGAGTAGTCATTAAGAATTAATAAAAAAATTCTTAAATATATCACAATTACAAACAAAAGTCTAATCTACTCCCCCAAAACTAATCTAACTCACCTCAAAACAAAACACCTCTCCCCCCAAGTACAAAAGTTCATCACATTTACTTTCCATTTTTGTTACGTATTACCAAAGGCAATCATCAATGATCAATCATAGGGTGGAGGAGGTAGAAAAACACTCATTTACTCAGAAAAATCCACTCTAAGAAATAATAATAGAAGGGAAAAAAATTGGAATAATGCCGATTCTAAGAATGTGAAGAAGAATGAAACAACAAAAAATAATGTTTCCAACACCAATTTTTTTATTTTTTATTTTGGTCTCGCCAAAAAAGGGAAAATTTTAAGTTTAAAATTAAAAATTAGTGAGATAATTATGATTATTAAGTGTCTTTAAAATAGCTTAAAATTTATAAGCATCCTATAACAAATCAAAGAATCAAGCAAGAAGTGCCTAAAATTCAAATATAGGAGCAAAACTCTCTAGTACACAGGTGCAGATTGGCACATTTGACGCAATTTTCCGCCAAATTTGAATTTTGAAGTCTTTGTTAGCTCAAAACTCAGTTCCAACATGCATGAGGATAAAAACAAGCTCAAATGGATGGAAAGGAGGGAAATTTGAACTCTCTAATCCATCTACCTCTATAATATAGGACCCCTTCATGAATGTTGGAGATCTCTTCTGCATTATTGAAGCCTTTTAGAAAAATTTTAAAATAGTGTGGCGTTGCAAATATTTCAGAGAAATCCGAGCAATATTATTAGTCTATATTCACATATTCTCCTCAATCACGTCAACCACACACACACCAATCTCCACAATTATCTTCAAGCTACAACATATATACATTGCAATCTTCTGCATGCGTTTGTCAACAAGTACTACTTCCTCCACCAATCAAGTGGAAGATCCATGAATCATGAGATCAACTAATTCAAGGAACTTTATCAACATAAAAATTTGCCGTCAAGCCATTTGAATTAAGGAGGTCGTGCATGTAGGTATAAAAATTTAAACTTGACATGTTGAAAGCATTTTTGATTGTTAATGACGTGGGTTGATTAGCATTGCAGGCATATAATTTTATGATAATGCATTAGATTATAGGTTTCAATTTTTATGTAAATATCACATGAGGAGCATTTTTACTTTTAAGCAATTTCATGCATAATAACATGTTGGATGAACCAAGTGCACTGCATATCATAGCCATCAATCTCTTGAAGATCGATCTACAGATCAGATGGAATGGATGCCTAAGTCCTAACACCTTTCTATCTCCATAACCTAACATCCGGTTCAAGTCTCTAGTTTGGAGACCAAATTCTTATTGATTTATTTGCTTTCTTTTCTTAGAATATAACTAAGAAACAAGACAATGTACTTTTTATTTTATAAGAATGCAACTAGAACCAAAGCATTGCAATTTTTTTTTCTCATAGAATGATTAGAACCAAAGCCGTATAATTTTTTTTTCTTATCATAAAGAGGAATATTTATGAAGTATTTCTTATTTTTTCATAATGAAATACACACACAACATCCCCCCCTGAGAATATTCAAGACCTTAAATTAGTTGAAAGAGGAATCCATGCATCAATGCACCACTCGCAACTTGCCATATCAACTTCTTGTTAAAAAATTGTAAAATAAGTTTCTGATTTTTGTTGTGAAATCTGTTTTTATAATGACTCATCACTTATATATGGGACTTACTTCTAGAAATCAAGGGAGTGCTGTTAGAGGATATTTGCTGGTTGTTTAATAACAGAGCAAGAGGATCGTGCAGCAGCCCCAGCAAACCCAAGTTGTAAAAAACAATTGTGAAATAAGTCATTAAATAACCGTTTGATTTTCATTGTGATATGTATTTTTATAATGTTTCATATATGATATATAGGACTTATTATTATTATTATTATTATAAGGACAAACATTAGCTACAAATTAGTTGTAACCTAAGGTTACAACCTTACTCAATAAAATAAATATTACTACATATTTAGAAAATCTAGCCGTTCAATTGCATGTTCTTTATGCTCTTAATACACCTGTCAAATTTTGTGTCAATCGGATATTATATTTTTACAATATGATCTATAAACTTATATTTTCTGTATATTTTTAAACTATAAAAATTTGCAATTTAAACAATTTATTGATAATATAATAATTTATAATATATATATTTTTCACTTGAGAAGAGATTCATATATGGGACTTGGTTCTAGAAATCAAGGGAGTGCTATTAGAGGATATTAGAAGGTTGTTTAATAAAAGCGCAAGAGGATCGGATCAGCAGCCCCAGCAAACCCAATAGCCAATGCAGCCCATTGTGTCCAACCTCACATAGATCAGCAAGCGTCCGACAATGTTTCAATCCAAGCCCAAGTAGACTGTCCGTGAATCATATAAAAAAAAAAAAAAATCAGAAAGTTAATGATGTGATTAATATTATTTAGGCTAAAATGTAAATAACACTCTTTAAATTTGACTGAAATTCATTTTAGTTTTTTAACTTTACTTTCATTTAATTTAGTACCCTAAGTTTTAAATTTATTTAATTCAAACCTTCCATCTAGTTTTTGTTAAAAATTGCAATTAAAAATTTATTTTTCTCACATGAAAAAAAATCTATAAAATTAAAAAAAAAATTTGATACTTTTTTATGTGAGAATTTTTTTTTCAAAAATATTTTTCCATTAGTTAATTGTATATGCTTAATTTTTCTAAACGAAATTGGACAAAATACTTGAATTGAATAAATTTGAAACTTGAATGACTCAATTGAATGAAGTCAAATTTAGAAGGCTGCAATTGCATTTTAGCCGATTATTTATGAAAGTTTACTAGAATACCCTTTTGTTTAACTACTTAGTTCTACTTTACTAGTCTCAATTGAAGGTTTAAAATATGTATTTTTTTTCCAAACAAAGTTATGTAACACAAATTCATTAAAAAACAAAAATGTCTATGGCACAACACTATATATGTCTATCAAAAAGTTGTTTATATAACTTGATTAATGGATGATCATAGCAACCTTCCCAAAAAAAAAAAAAAAACATTTTAAATTTTTTTAGCTATAATGTCAAGGACATAGTCCAACCATCAATAATTTTAAATCCTTCAGCATATGACTCATTTAACCTAACTAACCAAATGAGTCATGCATATTGTATATTACGGGACACATGTTATCTTCTTTTTAATGGTTGGAATCCAATGTTGTAAACATGAGTGGAGCCTAACCTTTTCCTAGTGTTAATGTGCTAAAGTATTGTTTGATTTCTTGGCATTCTGAAGGTAATTTTCCTACTTTTGCATGTTATAGGGATTTTCTTGTAGTGAATTTAGAGGGAAAAAGAGCTTTAAGGGCCATTTTACAAAATTGCCTAACATGTAGAAAGTTTTGTGAGATAATAATAATGACGACAATGGTGACAGTAATGATGACGACAACAATAACAATTATGATCAAGATAATAAATTTGTGGAAAAATCCATTCACGCTGAACTTGGTAAGAATAAACACAATAACTATTAAGGTTAATTGCACTCCCCCACATATCTATTTGGTTCACTTCAATCTTCCCCTTAAACTTTTAAACCACACAATTCTTCCCCATCCCCTTTGATTGATTGGTGTAGGGATGCAATTTGGATGTCTGGTCCACAAATTGAATGAATTTAGGTTTAAAAAGTCCAAAACAATGAATTTGTAGAGTATAGGTTGGAAAACTGGGCTTTTAGCAAGTTAAACAACAACCAAACATATCAAGATCACAAAAAGGAAGAGATAGATTGATTTAAATTAAAGAAAGCCGTCCTTGGCAAAATCCGAGGACATTAGTTCTTATTTATTTTTCTCTAGTGTGATTACAAGTTCAACTCTTAGCTACTACAGTGTTTCTCTCTTGATTTTTCGATCCCCTTTCTCATTGCTCCCTCCTCCCTTTATACTATCTTTTTTTCTTATCTTTACCCTCCACGTGCTGGTCAAATGGTTGGTGTTGAACTTTGTCCCATCAGCCCCTTTTTGAAGTCTTTAGATAGCGGCTATAAAGGCTGAAAATCACTATTTAGCCATCTTTTCCTCATTAATGTGGCCAGAGAGTTAGCTACAGAGCATTCAATGCGATGGTAACAGCTTTCTTCAAGATCTTTCTCAGTTCCCATCTGTCCTGTATGTTCACAAGGTACATCCTCACCAGTAGAATATTCTGATATATCGTCACAAACAATAAAACGCGTACTTTGACCTTTGCTTTATTTGGTTGAGCATATAATTCTCCTCTGACCATCTTCCTCAGCCTACACAGTTGCCATTTGCTCGTGAAGCTCACAGCCCTATGCTTTTTACATTACTGACTTGTCCTTGGACAGTTATCTCTCCTCGGACAGGCCCAAGGCCCAACATCTATATTTGGGCCCCTGGTCCCCATAATTGGTAATTGGCAAATTTCCCCCTGCCACTAATAAATTCTATTAGATTCCAAAATTTTAACAAGAAATTTG
Source organism: Lithocarpus polystachyus (assembly GCA_033629205.1). Classification (NCBI taxonomy): domain Eukaryota; kingdom Viridiplantae; phylum Streptophyta; class Magnoliopsida; order Fagales; family Fagaceae; genus Lithocarpus; species Lithocarpus polystachyus. Next base: position 29,415,464 of record CM066168.1, on the reverse strand, counting down.
TTTTTATTTTTTATAAAATTATTCTCATTAAAATAACGTGTGCCATTCAAAATTTAAAAATGTAGTCACTTAAAAACTAAAAACCATTCCACTCATCTCTTATACTCCCTTTATTTCTTTGAGTTCAAATCTTCTGTCCTATTTTTCCTACTCCACTTTATACTCCACCAATAAAAACTTGTCACGTGTTCATCTAATTAATTAAATACTACTATTAATTAATAACGGTAGTATTAATAAGTCAATAATTATAGTATTTAATTAATTAGGTAAACACGTGACAAGTTTTTATTGGTGGAGTATAGAGTGGAGTAGGAAAAGTGGGACAGAAGATTTGGACCCTATTTCTCTCTCATTGCCCACATGCAACTAATAATGGTGTATATTTTCAATCATCAACCTAAGTTTACAGCCTCACACTCACCAAAATATCGGTGAAATCAGAAGAGCACAAGCAAGTAAAGTGACACAACTGTTACTCAAGTACATGTTTTAATACAAACTCTTCTTGCTATTAAATATACCTCTCTGTGTCAGCATTTCGTGGGAGAACTTGACCTAAATAATTTAATTTTAATTAAGAGATAAAATTTGTAATCCACTTCAGAGAATATCATAAACTTAATGATTAATTAATATCATTAACAAAAGTTTAAGAAAGAGTCCATATGTTTAACTACTTAGGTTGACTTTGTTAGTATCAAATGAAGGTTTATTATTATTATTATTATTATTATTATTATTATTATGCTAAAGCACTGTGTAATTACTTGGCATTTTGAAAGAATTTTTTCTTAGTTTTATAAGTTAAATGACTTACTTTTTTGTAGTGCCCTTAGAGAGTTTGAAAAGGCTTTAAAGATATTTAAGAACTCATAATAATAATAACTCGACCACAACAATAACAATAACATTAACAATAATTTAATAAACATAGTTGTTTTTAATGTTTTTTTAATAATTTATATATTTTTGTTAAAAACCTATTCACACTTAACTTAGTGAGCATATAAATAACAAATAAGTTTAAAGACATTACTCATCCATAGTGTTTAGCCCGTGAGCAATTTTAGTCAAGGAAGTTTAAAGTAATTATTTTAAATTCTTAACAAACTTAAAGTGATTGAGTTTAGTACTTAAAAAGCTTCAAGTGATAAATTTTAATCTTTAACAAACATAAAATGATCACTTTTAATCTCCAATGTGTTTAATTAAGCGGTGATTTGTTAGTTTTTTGTTTGGTCACATCATCTAAAAGTTTTAAAATGATACACACACACACACACACACACACACACACACACATACTGGAGTCTAAAATTTGCTCATAAACTAAATTTTAAGCCTTGATTTTATTTCCATCATTATACCTCACCTGGGTCTTGATTCAGAAGAAGAAAAATTGTTTCCTTTAGGTTCCATTCGTTTGGAGTGAAAACAGGAAGGATGAAAAACAAAAAGAAGAAAATAGGGTGGAAAATACTGTTTTTCACTGTTCGTTTAGGGAAGGAAAATAGGAAGGAGAAAAAACTCGGAAGAAAGTTTTCTCTCCGAGCCCACATTTTTTTTTTTCCTTCTAAATCGGAAGGAAAATCTAGAGAGAAAAGTTCTATAGTAGAACTTTTACAAAAATGCCTTATTCTTACCTATTTTTTTTCAACATTCTCTTCTCTCTCTCTCTTGTGTTTCAAGGTGACCTGAAGTTTTTTTTTTTTTTTCTTTCAAACGTGACCTACTTTTTTTTTTCTTTTCTTCAACGTGACCTGTTCTCTTCTCTCTCTTTCTCTTTTTTCAACATGACCTAATCTAATTTTTACATTATAATAATAAAAATTTATATATATGATGTGATAAATTTTATATTATTTAATGAATACAAATAAATCTATTTCTTACATATTATGTAACAAGGGTATAATAGTCAATTTATATAAATTACATTTTCCATCCTTCCCTTTTTCTCTCCAACCAAACAAAAGAGTTTTCCACCCTCTCATTTTTCCACCCCTCCAACTGAACACACAAGAGGGAAAACTAAATATTTTCCATCCTCCCACTTTTCCACTCCCCTAACCGAACGGACCCTTATTCTCGCTTATCTTTTGTGATAACCTGTGTTGGTCAAGAAATCAATTTGTTTTCTAAGGTAAAGTCATTGGCTCGGTTCAGTTGGCAAGAATGATCCATATTAATGCTTGGAAGTCCATAGGACCTGTTTTTGAAAGCAAAGTCACTTGATAAAACCATTGAAACTGAGGGAGTCTTCATTGCAGCCATCTCTAGAGACTATTCAAGCAGAGTTTATTATGCTTGGTCAAGTGCAGAATCAATTGGATCTCCATTGTTTGCCGAAGCAAGGAAAATCCTCTTAGCAATGAAAGAAACAGTAAAACAAAGACTTAAAATACATTTATTTTTGAAAAGTCATTCTTAGTTTGAAACTTTGGCAATTCTGAAAGACTTCTAGCAATTGGATTGGGAGATTGCAAATATTATTCATGATATTAAGTTTTGCTTGAAAGTCTGTGGTCAGAGAGATGTTTGATATATTAAAATAGAGTTGCAAATGTACTGGCTCACAAGCTTGGGTTGCTCTTATTCAGCAAAAAAAAAAAAAAAAAAAAAAGAAAAAAAAAAGAAAAAAAAAAGAAAAAAGAAAAAAGAAAAAAAGAAAAAAAGAAGCTTGGGCTGCTCTTTATAAGGCTAAGAGCATCTCCAATGGATTCTCTATAATAGAGAATGAGACCAAAAAAATGGTCTCCAATAGATTCTCTAAAGCATGATTTTTTTTTTGGGCTCATGAACAGTAACTCATCAAATTTGATGGTCTAATGTACATTAGTAAAAGAATAAAACTAAATAAAAAATTAGTAAAGAAAGGAGTGGGGATGAGGGTATGGGGATATGTGTGTTAAAAAATAAATAAATAATGAATGAAGAAATAATATTTAAATGAGGTAGAGAAAATGATAGAGAATCTGTTGGAAGATGTATTTTATAAAGTGGGTAGATAAAAGGTAAAAGTCACAGTTCACTCACTAAATAGTACAAAAATTTGAAGAAATTGCTAGAAATGCTCTAACAGGGTCAATTCCTTCACGTTAAAATAGATCAATTTTATGGGTTAGGCTCAAATTAAATATTAAAAATCGAAAGATGTATTGCTGGCTCTACATTATATAGATAGGGTGTTCAAATGGCCTGATTCTCCCCCCCCCTCCCCCTTAACTAATTTGTTTTGTTTATCCTAAAGAAGTATTTTGAACAATCTAACTGGAAAATCTCAAGAATTTGGGTTTAATATTGTTGGGTTTCAAATAATATTATCAACAATATTAGCAATCCAAAATAGATCAATACCTTCACGTTAAAATAGATCAATTTTATGGGTTAGGCTCAAATTAAATATTAAAAATCGAAAGATGTATTGCTGGCTCTACATTATATAGATAGGGTGTTCAAACGGCCTGATTCTCCCCCCCCTCCTCCTAACTAATTTGTTTTGTTTATCCTAAAGAAGTATTTTGAACAATCTAACTGGAAAATCTCAAGAATTTGGGTTTAATATTGTTGGGTTTCAAATAATATTATCAACAATATTAGCAATCTAAAATAGCAATCACACACAAGAACATAAATATTTATGTGGAAAACTTTTTCTCTTTGAAGGGAAAATTCACGGGACAAACTCCGAATAATTTCACTATTATCAAATTAATTACTATAATTCTATGTGCATATCTCACGGCTTTGCTCACACACACACACACACACACACACACACACACACTAATTATCTCTCTTAACGGCAGCAATTTTTTTTCTCTATTCTTCAATATGCCACACCCTGTTTCTTTTTCTTCTTTTACTGTGTGGCACCCTCAAAGAAAACCACATATAAACCTTATTTAAATAACCCCAGCCGCAAACCCCTAGTAGCACACAAATACAAAATCCACTTGAACTAAGAATGCTAGTTGGCCACAGGAATAAAAATATAAGCCCATATGTGGGCTTTTACTTTGTGGGTTGGACCATGTGGTTTACGCACCCAACAAATATAAATAGGAATGATGTTACGTCTATAATATTTTCAGAACAAATTTTAGGTAATAAGATGTTATTGACTCTAATTTAGACCTACTACTAATATTACTTTTTTATTTACTAATAAAAGTTTGTCACCTAAGATTTGTTGTGAAATTGTTGTTAAAATGTTGAGGAAAAATATTATCCTCCCAAGTAAAATTGCATTTAGTAGTGTATGTGATCGCTCACAAGTTTTTGTGTATGCGATTGTTCATCTGAAATTTGTTTGAAAGGTTACTAATTTTTTTAAGCTTGTTTATACTTAATTAATTTCTATTCACTTTATAAAAATTATGAAAATTTATCTTAAAGGTTTTAAATTACTTTAGATATTTTTTAAGGTAATATTTTCTGTTTTTACACATTTAATACATTTATTTGCATTTTAGTTAATTCTTAAATTAATTATGACATTATAAGGGCTTGACCTCGATTGAATTTAGATCTAACCTTAAAAAACTTGAACTTCATTCTTTTTTGGTTTATTGAATAGTTCGGTTTATAAAACTACTGTGTATGCAATTGTTCAAGCTCACTTCTCATGAACAATGCACATTTGATCTAAAGTTTAAATCAAGGATCAATTTTCAATTTAAATATGAATAGAAATAGTAGTAATAACAGTAATTAAAACTCAAGGTGGGTTATACGTTTTGGTCTCATCTCTCCAAGGAAAAAAATAAAAACTTGGAATGGAAACTCCATGGAGAGTCAAATCCAATGCAGCCCTACTTACTCAACTAGACAAGATCTAAACCATGCTTAACAAATACAAACATGTTACCTCGTTGTTGTCTACTATAGCCATTGGTAACGGTCTTTCTAATGAGTAATGTTTCGGCCATTTCTTTCCTAATAAACTAGGGGGGAAAAACATTTCTTTCTCCACAAGCTGTTATATATTGGAATTTAATTTTCCTAGTAGGAAATGGACTTGTGAGATTGAAGTCGTTAACCTCAAATTGGGTTGTGTTATGTTAGGCCCAAGTAGATTATCAACCCGATCCAAGTTGCTAGAGTTAGGCACCAATTTTCCCTTAAGTTCAAATTTTATTTTTTCGTTCAATAATCAATTTAAGTCTTTAAAAAAAAGAAAAAAGAAAAACTATATTTAAGATGCTATTATTATAGCATATGTAAGTTTGAGTATGAGGAACCAAGCCAGAATTAGAACAATCTACTTCCTAGTCTTTTGGTCTACCGACAACTATAAGGATTTATCGGAGGTACATCAAAGATGAAGTTTAGTTCTAAAAATCATTTCGTTTAACTCACAAAGCATGACATTATTTATGTAATTAAGAGAAGGAAAGCAAGAAAAATAGAAAATAAGGATGAGATTAGAACTTACCTAATGGGATGGACATAGGACTATGGAGCCGAGTGATTATGTCTTGGTAATTTTTCGGGAGGGATTAGAACATTATAGTGGTGTTTTGGAGTTAATTTTTTTTCCTTATTTTCAAGTTGAGAGGACTACTCTACTCTTTAAATAGAGCCTAAAAAGGCGTAGGTGCATACTAAGTAGGCTTGTTTTTTCGGTCTCCATGGCAGTGGCAGTTGTAGCTTCCCACTTCTGCAATTTTTTCCTGTTTTTTCTTGGTCCAATGTTTGTGCACGTGGTTGAATGCCTTCTAAAACTCTGATCATTTGGAAAGCTTACGCTGGCGACTTTCCAAAAATGCCAACTTTGATCATTTGGTGCTTGGAGAGTTATTACATTAGGAATAGGAAGTTGGGTGGGTTAAACCGGAAATTTTCAAAGTTTTGGTAAGTTTTTTGTAAATGCCATCTAATTAATGTAGACATTTGCTCTCTCTGTCTCTTCTTCTTCTTCTTCTTCTTCTTCTTTTCCTCTCTTTTTTTTTTTTTTTTTTTTTTTTTTTTTGGGATCTATATTGAAATGTACCTTTATCATCTGTTAAGTTATCAATAAATCTAGGACAGTAATTTTTACAACTTTTTTCATATGTTGACAAGACCTACTGTGATTGATTACTAATTCTTTAGAGAATCCTAGATCAAATCTGGTCATGCTACATTTGATCTTCCAAAACAACTCACCAGTATTGCCATGGAGCGAGAGGAGTTTTTGTTAACTGGTGTAGTTACATTTGGTGTGTGAAGATAAGAAATGCAGTCATTTTTAATCAAATTGATGTAAGGAAGAAGTGGGTTGAAAGCAAATACCATTGGTTAGAGCTAAGGCTTATATGGTCACTGTGGCTAGGAAGAGTGAAGGGGTATGTAAATTGGTAAGGATATCTAAATTCTTGCTAGTTTAGCAAACTGGCAAAGTCGTTAAGCTTAAGAGAGTTGAGGAGGTTTTAAGAGTCTTATAACTTAATTTGTTAGCACCTTCTAGTGTTTTCAATGATGGTATCCAGAGTTCACGTTCGCTCTCCAGTTGTAACAACGGGAGAAATTTTCATATGTGCCCTTTTAGAGACCTACATGTCAGTGAGAGAGATGGCGCATATGAAAATATCTCATTGTAATCATTGAATTATCAGAAAAACAAGAGTTGAAAAAGAACGAGAATTGAAAAAGTGGCTTTAGAACAAAGATTTCTTCAGGTCAGAGTAGAGGGTGATACTTAAACTATGTTTTGGAGGCTGTTGATGGTTCTCAGAAGGCCATTAGCTGGGAATTTAGCAGATAACTGAAGCGAAATGGGGTCTGGTCAATATAGCAAGTAGCAACCCTGAGTTTATGTTCCGATTCAACTGGGTTCATAAATGCAAAACAGTACAGCCCATAATTTGGCAAAATGGGATTTTACAACCCGAGTCTTTCATGACAGGCGTGATTAGTGTGTGTGCGCGTGTTTTTTTTTATTTTCAGCATTGGACCCTAGTTTCCATGCTGATTTGGTTGTTTCCTGCAATATATTTATCATTTCACTCACAAAAAAATAGATTATAGATTACTATGAAAGCCATCCAGATTTGAGTCATTTGACAACCCAAAACCTAAGGAGCCTAGAGTTCATACAAAATATAATCGCATAATGAAGCTCGGTTTTTAAGTAACCAAAAAAGAAAAAAGAAAAAAAGATTTATCACATACCAATTTTTGGGCATTTCCTTCCACTCAAATCCTAAACCAGAAGGGACAACTAAAACCAAGATTTGGAGGAAAAAAAATAAAACCTAACTGAGACAACAAACCAGCAAGCAAGCATGCCTATTTATCTAGTATTAATATCGATTATAAGACAAGTTTTTCCATTAAATAAATCTTTGTGGAAGAAGCGCTATATCTTTTTTAAGATAAGATTAAGATTCAAGTTCATAGGAGACTGATTAATATACGGTGAGAAGGTAAGTTGGTTCAAGTTGAAAGAACAAAAAAATGCAGCAGATGACAAAAAAAAAAAAAAAAAAAAAAAGAAAAAAAGAAAAAAAGAAAAGAAAAGAAAAGATAGTAACAACCATACCATCAATTAAAGACAATTAAAGAAATAACATTGACTATGACTTCGGTAACATAGAATGATCGAAAATTTGTTGAGGATTCTTGCCCAATCCCAAAATTTTAGAAATAAGGTTTGGTTATTGTTATCATAGGAAACATAAAGCAAATATAGTTGGACATATGGAGCTTGGAGCTTGCAAGGTTATGTACAGGAGAAACTAATGAAGCGGCCTACTTGTTCCACTACAAACTTGATTAGCCATACAAAATGAAAGCAGACACCTTGAAGGAGAAAGATAATATTTCAAGCAAGACATTTTAAGCAGCAAAAGCTGCAGAGTTTTATGATCACCTCATGATAGTTGACGGGATAGTAGCAAGGTGGATACATTGTAGAGCGAAAGCAATAATAAGGCAAGGAGCATTTGCACAGCTGTTAAAGTATCTTCTCGGAGTGGCAGCAGGATATTTAAATATTAGGACTGAGGAAACCCTTTTTAATTCAGCCTTCTTCTCCTAGGTGCACGAGAATCTCCACTGTCCACATCTGAACTCCTTGAAGCATCATTCCTTCTTCGGGAAGATGATGTTGAAAGGGAGACCATAGAATCAATTTCCATAGCAGTGTCCACCTGACTTTCCGAATTTATAACAGCAGCAATACTTGAGAATGAATCTCTATCATCAACTGGTTGAGGTGGCTCTTGACTTCTACCTCCAGGATGGTTGCGAAAATATGACTCAAACAACCTTTCAGCAGAACTCAATGCAGATGAAAAGGAAGAAAGTGTTGTTCTATGAGCTTGTGTCCTTCGAAGATAAAGGGCCTGCAGTCGGCGATTTTCTCCTGTCTCAGGGCTACTCATGTCGCTCGTTAAATCCACAACATCATCAGGGGGAGCCACTTGATTTTGCTCTCTCCGTGCACGAGAAGTCAGAATCCGATTCAACAAGGAATTATTTCTTTCTACTGTTTCGCGTGTACTGTCAGGCTCCTGTGGCGGTATAAAGTCCCTAGTCAAATCAAACCTATTTCCAAGGCGACGGATCATCTCCTCCACAGGGAAAGTAAACGGAGTTCTCTGAATTGATTGCCTCAAACTCTCAACCCTCCGTCCCTGGGGCCTACCAGGGATCTTCAGACCTGAGTCCTCCTCGGGCTCACGAACAGTGTTCCCACGACCATATATTGGGGTCACAGTTTTGGGTGTCACATCTCCCTTACACACTGGACATTCATTTGCGTCTGAATGGAGATGCAACCATCGGTAGAGACAAGGCCAACAAAACAAGTGGCCACAACAAGTCACAACAGGGTCCCTAGACAAGTCCAAACATATATTGCAATCGAAAAAGCTCCCATCATTGCCACTACCCTTTTCAACATCATCATTTTTCACTGAAGTCTCATCCTCCAAACCTCCATTGTTATTTTCACATGTTTTGGGAACCTCATTCATTCTTTCCTCAGCTGGAACACTACCCTCACCCGTCTGCAATGTACTCGTATCACCAGAATTGACCATCAATTCGTTCAATCCCATCGATATGTTCTGAGCTTCAGGTGGAATTTGAATCTGTCGCCATCTCCTCCATCGCTGTCGAGCTCTAAATCTAATAGCTTCCCTAAGACTATGGGAAGGATGATCAATCAAATGATCCAAATTTACAAACTCATTTGATACCGTGTCTGATGGTGGCTCGGGAACAGGACCCAGGTTCAAGTCAAGGTTCATAGTATCAGATGTCTCCTCACCCATCACAAATTGAACAAACCCAGATTAAAAAACACTTGCTTTATCCCAAATTCAACAACCCCAGATAAAAAAACCCTAACAACAAAGCCCCAAATTAATATATTTTTCGCAACACAACAAATTCGACACAAAACCAAAACTTAATTTCAAAAATTGAACAAACCCAATATCAAAAACACTATATTTGGTTACAAAATTGAAGAAACCCAAACTAAAAACCCTAAAATTCAACACAAAATTCACATACCCAGACATCGAAGTAACGCATAAATGGGAGTTTAAACTAGGCTTAGGTCAACAAAATAGGTGACTTCGCCATATTGGGCGTTGTACTAACACTTTTTGGATAACAATTTAGGGGTTTACAAGAAATTACAGTTAAAAAATTGAAACTTGAAGAAGAAAATTGAACACCTGGGTCAGTAAGGATCGAACTCGATGATCAACTGAGACTCACTACTGAGTCAGAGGACAAGGTGGCGACGTCCTGAGCTAGGATGGGTCCGAGTCGACTCGGCATGGATGGTTATCCTTTTTCGGTCAGCGATCTAAGCGAGAGATGTAGAGAGAGATGAGGCTAATGACGCAGGGTTTTGATGGGTGTGTGAAATTGATACAAAAGTAACAACGAGGAGCGAGAGAGAGAGAGAGGGAAAAAATAATGTGCGATACAATATGGCTTCTTTGGTGCATTTGGATCCACTTGACCTGCTAGTTTTGTAATTTTGGCAAAATTTGGACAAATCATGAGATTTTGTGATTTTCAGGGTTAAAATTGTGTTTTTGTTTTGAGGTGGAGTAATAATTTTGGTAAACTTTAGGATTAGTAGGTGATTTTGAAAGAATTGGGGAAATTTTGGAGTCTCACATTGTTTGGAATGTTTTAGGGGTATTTTGGTAAATTTAAGGTTCATTGGATATGGTCGAGTAATCTTTATCGTGTTTTGGGGTATAGACATCGCATTTTGTATTCCTTACGACTTGGGCCTCCGTTCCCCAATGATGCTAAAATTTTAAGACTTAAGGTTGGTTTAGAGCCTAATTAGATTCTAAATTGACTTGACAAATGTTAAAATGGAAAATATAACACTTTTACGAATAAAATAAAGCCATTTTTGGAAAATAAAGGCTATGAAAACCCTAGGGTTGCGTACACATACGCGTGTATGCATATGCAGGTTTGATGTATGTGTACACATACACGGGTCTGCGTACGCAGCTAGGGTTCCAGAGAGCTATGAAAGACAAGTTTTCTGCATTAAAGCTGAGGTTTGAAATGAATCCCATATCGTCTGCGAGTTGTTCCAAACCCCAATTTTTCAACTATATAAACATACATGATACCTTTTCAAAAAGTACAAAGAAAATCCCAAGGGAAAACATAAGATTTAGCAAAAATAGTGAATCAAATAAGGAGTTTTTCACAAAACATCCTCAAGTCAATATTTTCTGATTAAGGCATTTTCTAGCCTTGGTATTGAGTTCTAAACTCTTTTATTTCATTTCTGCTTTGATCTTGTTTTTAATGTTGCTTTCTTGCTTTGTTTATGTTCTAATATGCTTGTTTAGTTTAGTTTTATGTAGTTTTTATGTTTTAAGGCATGTTAGGTTGTTAGATTTTTTGTTTTAAAACTTGCTCTATTTTATGTGTTTCTGAGTTTCTGAGTTAGGGTTTCGGGGCATGTATGCATATGCGTGCTTACTATATGTGCATGCATACATAAAGTATGCATACACATACAACTGGGCTGCATACGCAGGCCTTATGTATGCGTATGTGTACTCGAGCTAAGAAACCCTAATTCGAGTTTTCTGCTTGTGTTTCTTTGTTTCTCTTATATAATATGCCTCTATTTTGTCCTGTTTTTTTTTATATTCTTGAGTCCCTATTCCTCTGTTTAATTACTTGTTTGCCTTTAACATGCTAGATTAGAGTTTCTTTTTATTTTTTGCTTTAATGCCATGAACATGCATTTACATGGCCATCCATTGATGCATAGGTGCTAAGATGCAGTAAGATAAGTAAGGTAAGTCATGCATTTACATTAACATGCATTGGGTATATGTTTGATGATGAGTATGAACATGTTTGCTTAGATGATTTGTTCATGATGCGATCACATTTTTATTTGGATCTTGCCATGTTTGTGTTTTTACCATGTATACTTATTGCCACGATTTGTTTGCTGCCTTGGATGTAATAGGAACATGCTAAGGTTTATGATGACATGATGATAGATGTATGTTAGGGTTTTGGGATAATTGATGTCATGTTGTATGCTTAGATGTATGCTAGTGTATGTGTGAGTATAGAATGCAATATTGAATGTGCCTTTAATATGATTAAGACGTAAGACACAATGATTGGAAGCTGACCCACAGGTCGGGTAGTTTTGGGTGCCTAAAACCTTTCCAAACTCATACCTAAACTTTGAACTCATACTCTGGTAGTAAGATTTAGTCCTTCCATGTAAGGGCGCTATTAAATGGGTCCTAATTTAGATGGTGACTCCAATCTTTTCTGCCTGTGATGGCCCTAAGTCCCTGACATAGTCTTAGCCAACACCATACATACCTACTGCAGGAAACATTTAGAATAGATTATATAGGGACTCACACTTAACACACATTATGTTTACAGGGAACCAACCCCAACCTTTATTACTTAATCTCAAGTACAAAGGAAACCCTTACAAGCTTGGAGAAATATACAAAATTCTCTCTAATGCAATTACAAAATTTGCTGTTGACATCCCAACAACATTAGGGTCATATACACAGAAATAACTGCTATGGTAGTTATTGCTTAGTAACTGCCTAGGTCTTGAACGATCTACTACTTGTGGTATGACTTAAGACATCATGAATTGCTGCTATCTTGGCTCTCTTCCCAAATTTGCAACCCCTATATAGCAGGCCAGCATCATTAGGAACATCAGGAACTACTTGTAATTACCATTACACATCAGCACATGTCATAGCCCATGTCTTGGCACGAATCACCTAAGAAGGTCTAGTTGTAGACACCCCATTTTGCAACTCCCATTAACTTCATTGCATCATCATGATTATATCACATTTTAGGGGTAAAATTGTAAATTTTTGGTTATTTGATTTCCAATTGCATTGCATGAAATAATTCTTGGAGTCACAACAATCAAAAGGATAGTTCATGGGCCTTAATTGGATCACTAGATTAAAAGATATCAGGTAATCAAGTTTAATGATTAATCTATACTTGCGTAAATTAAATCTAGACTATATGTGATTATGAACTTTTAATTTTAATTGATCTATTTTTAGTCTAAAATAAATTCAATGATGTGTCATAACATAATTGGTCAAAGATATGATTTATCATGGAATTGCATGTGTATAATTCAATTTGGGGGCAAAGCATTAATTAATTCCTAAAATTTGGTTAAAATTAATCAATTAAATTAAATTAATTTGGAGTTAACTAGGGCTTATTTATGGTAAAAAGAGTAAATTTGGGGGGCTATTAATGATAATTATGCTGAAACTCTTCTCCAAGAAATGAGCTCTACTAACTATTTCGTGAATATATCTTAGATCACTTCAAATTTTTGAGTAAGGTTAATATTTCTAGAAACTATACATCCGAAATTTCAATTTAAGCACAGTAATGGACCTATTTCGTTAAGAAATGAGTGAGATATGATTTTTTTTTTTTAAATTGACCCTACTCAAAATACCCCAAATTTAGTTAATTTCTCACCACTTCTTCCTATCCCTATTTTCTAGAGTTGGTAGTAGGAAAGTTCATTTGGTGTTTTTGTCCTCTTGTCTTAACTCACCAGAAGGGGTAGCTTGGTCGGTTGGGTATTAAGCTATCAACTTCCTATTAAAGAATCCCACTCTAGAGAAACTTTCTTGCTTTGAGTGGTTATGCATGCTAGTGTATGCAGGTAGGGTTTCTAAACATTTCTCTTTAATTATGCCATGGTTCTTTAGAATAAAGCATGATTTTATTTCCAATTTCTTCACATGTTCTTGGACGCTAGCTTGTTCGATCTAGCTTATCTTGAGTTTTTAATGTTAAACATATTTCTAGGCCTTTTCAATTCAAATAACATACTCACATGTTCTTAAATTAGGGTTTATCACATGACACACACATATTCACTTTGCTTTGATGTTTGTGTTGGAAAAATATATATTTGTATCGCATACAAAACATATGCAGTAGAAAATTAACGGATCTACTTTTTTCGCAATTGATAACATGTATTATGTAAATTTCAGAATTTAAGAACAAAAGAGCGTATCTTGGTGTGGTGAAATTCATAACCAAAGATTAGAAGCATTTGAGAACATTCTTAATCTTCACTCCAATTCCACTAACACTCAAAAAGTGTGGTCTCTCAATCAGTTTCCAAGGGAAGAATTAGAGAGTGTCCAACACTCACATACAAACCATTTCATTCTTTTACAAAATTTTGTATGTTTCTCTCCTTATAACTGATTATCTAATTGGGCTAGCCTTTTAAGCCATTTCAATTGGGCTTTAGTATACGGCTTGGAGTAGGACCAAAAGGGAATAAATAAAACACTAGCTCCAATGGGCCTTGGGCTTTTCTGTCAATTTTTGACAAGTCAAAAGTTACCATTAATTATATTTAATACAACTATATATATATAATTGCACTTTAGACCTTATTAATAAATTATATCTCAAGATTTTATTATACATACAACCCTTCATAAAATATTCATAGTAATACTAAGTTATGAATTTAGACTGCCACTTTGAAGATTACTACATCTTAATCCTTGAGTACTTGATTTAATCCTTTAAGTTATTCATCATATATTTATGAAATCCAATTTCATAAATATATACTTTAGTAACTCCTTACTAAAGTGGTTAGGCCTAACACTCTGAATAACTAAACTCATTAAATTTATTTCAAGGGAATATTTTATATCTCCGTTAAGAGATTATGAATTCCATCTTGAGAATATATGTTCCATCAACACTAAATGTGACTGCCCAACATACCGAGGTTTTGATCATAACTTTATATCTCACTCCTGATATATCAAAGCAACCTACATTTTATGATCAGGTCCATTATTCTTTCAGGATTAAGAGTTCATGTAAATAGAAGTTGTGAGATTTATTATTCATTTGACAGTCGTTAGTAGAATAATAAATCTCACAGCGGTCCAGTTCAATATGTCTTAACTCTTAAAACATATCAACATATCAACTAGAAGTCTCTACTTTCATGATCAAGACAAATCATCTTAATTGATATGTTATAGTTTTTGCAGATGAAATGCCTAATTTTATCACCGACTACGAACCAAAATTTTGAGTTTACAAAAAATTTGTGATTTATATCTTTTGTGACTAAATCACATAAATCACATACTATGCATTTCAAGGACTATATGATAATGTCCAAATATTCATCTTACCATTATTTTAGATAATAATAAAACAACTTTATTGATCAGAACATAATGTCATACATAACTGTAGAGAGGGAAAATTTCCGACCTATGACAAGCTGACACATCATACTACCAAGTTAACAAAATATAGCCAATTACAAAGCGCCACGTACTGCTGCTAAGTTTTGCTATCACTATCCAAAAACCAACAGAAATTTGCCAAGTGTCATTGAAGTAAACCAATCACACATTAGCGCGTATAAGCAATGACACAAGCAGTCTAGCACGTGTAAGCGATGACACAAGCGGACCAATCAGGCTGTGACATGTGTCACCAATCAGACTCCGCCATGTATCGCTCACCTACCTCCAAACTCCTATAAATAGAAGCCTTCCTAAGGCATTGAAGGAGAAACCAAGCCATCTAGAGCATAAGCAGCATCAGAGAAGATTCAAAAGCACTCAGAAGTATAGAAGCTCTGCAGGAATTGAGCCTCAAAGCCTTCAAGAACTTCAAGAAACTTCAACCTCAAAATCGAAGAATATTCGAAGCAGAATCATCCAAGCTATCAACCTAGATCTTGAAGTTTGCTTAAATTAAGCTTAAAAGCCTCCAGAAACCTTAACAAACCATAAATCAACAAAGCTCTACGGATTTAAGCCTCTAAAGCACTGAAGAACTTCCGCCACAAACCTTCGAAGACGAAGAACGCACCAAGAACACGAAGAACAAAGGATCTCTAATAAGCTCATAGCCAGAGATTCCTTGTAATTCTGTTTCAAAGATCTTCGATCCATTCTTCAGCCAAATTAAAGTATATTTGGTATTCGAATCAAAATCACATTACCACAATTCCAATCAACAAAACTTTCAAGGAGATCAAATCAGAGGATCACTCTTTTGTAATCGTAGAGAATTGTACCACGCATTCATCAATACAAATTCGCATTTGTGAAACTATTTTACTTGTTTGATTTATTTTGAACTAGAAATTTAGTCGTCTACATATTCTGGCACGCCCGATGGGACCTCTCTGCCTCTCATCTCTTTCTCTTTCAAAAGAATTGAAATTCGATTTGCTACCAGCTTCAATGGCCTATAGCAAGAATGTCCGAAAGTCAGTGGTTGATGCTTCCATTGCCGATGATTATGTCGGCCCAATCACTCGCAGTCGATCCAAGGCACTTGACCAACTTCAACCCCAAGCAACCAAAGAAAGCAAACCTCATACTATCATCTCTCTAGACTTTCTTGCAAATAGGGAAACTACCCTCAAGGATTCATTTGTCTCGAAAGATTTGGTGATCGATAATGAATCATCCATAACAAAGACCTTTTCTATCGGCTCTTCACCCATGATGAGAATCTTAAGGAATGAAGTACCGTTGACTCATCCTGTTTCATCATTTTCTCCATCATATCTAGAGGTCATACCAGTGATGATGACCAACACCTCTACCATGGAAGAAAAGATGGCCGAAATGGAACAAAGGGTCACCTTTATCACAAAAGCACTTGAAGATAAGGATGTCCAAATTGTAACCCTGATGAAGGTACAAGATTCTGGTGAATCAAATCTTGACCTTGAGCGCCCACCTGGCTTTACCTTGAAAGGAGAAAATGCTAGGGTAGATAAGGGAAAAGGAGGTAAAGGCACCTTTCTACACAGAAATTCCACCTCAATGGCCTCGATATCTACCCAACAACTGCAAGACATGATAACAAACACCATTCGAGCACAATATGGAGGTTTTTCTACAATTTCTCTCATATATTCGAAACCCTACACCAAGCGCATTGACAGTATGAGAATGCCGAATGGATATCAACCCCCCAAGTTCTTGCAATTTGATGGCAAAGGAAACCCTAAGCAACACGTTGCTCACTTTGTAGAAACTTGCGTGAATGCAGGGACCCAAGGAGGCCTCTTTGTAAAGTAGTTTGTCCGTTCACTAAAAGGGAATGCCTTTGATTAGTATACAGACTTAGACCCTGAATCAATCGATAGTTGGGAACAACTTGAAAGAGAGTTTCTCAACCGATTTTACAACACCTGTCGTACGGTAAGCATGATGGAACTTACCAATACTAAGCAATGGAAAGATGAGCTTGTTGTTGATTACATCAATCGGTGGCGTTCTTTGAGTCTAGATTGCAAGGATAGACTTTCTGAAATATCTACTGTAGAAATGTGCATCCAAGGCATACATTGGGGATTTTTGTACATCCTTCAAGGGATAAAGCCCCGAACGTTTGAAGAATTAGCAACTCGTGCACATGACATGGAATTGAGTATCTCTAGCCATGGAAATACAAAACCTCCCGTACCTGAGGAAAGAAAAGAAAGACGGGAAATAAGGCAAACTGATAAGAATGCAAAAAGTAATATCAAAGACTCAATGAATATCAACCCTGCCTCAGTCAAAATTTCAACAAGAAATGTGAAGGCCAATGAGAAGAGGCTTGAGGAAGGCCAACAGCGTGAGATGTGTAGCTCATCACTTAAGGAATGGGAACAAAAGGTCTATCCTTTCCTAGACGGTGATATGCCCGAAATGCTAGAACAACTATTCAAGTTGAAATTAATTGAATTGCTAAAATGCAAACGACTAGGAGAGATAGGAAAAGTTGATGACCCGAACTATTGTAAGTATCATCACATCATAAGCCATCCAATCCAAAAATGCTTTGTTCTTAAAGAGCTCATCATGAAGCTAGCCAAGGAAAGGAAAATTGACCTGGATTTTAATAATGTTGCTTAGTCAAACCTTGCTACATTTGCTTGCGTATTACCTAGTTGCATGTCTCCAACTACTAAGCATGGTGCAAATGCCACGCTCGTCAATTTGGTTCTCTAGAACCTGTTCAAGTTCAGCTCTCACAAAAAGCATCTGATTATAACTCAAATAAGGCTAAAGGGTCAACAGTGGATGAAGAAGAGGGCTGGATGATGGTTACTCACAGGAGATGGAAGAAGAAACGAGCATTCCTTCTTCATCTGATCACCCAAGAGCCCAGAAAAGCACAAAGCTAGATTCAGCCTTGGTTAAGAAGAAGGAGTAATAAGAGGCAAAAGAGACCGGGGACAAAAATGTATGACGATTCAGCACAAACCCAAAAACCTCGAAAGCTCATCACATTGGAAGAATTCTTCCCCAGAAAATTCTTTCAAAATGACTCAGCAGAAGCTGTTCACACAGTCTCTTGTCACAAAACTCATGATGAAAAGGAGAATGTGGACCATGGTGGTCCAAATGAGACTTTGTCATCTCTAATGGAACTCCAATCTCAGGCCAGTGAAGTCGAACCCTCGCAATCCTCCACCTTACTAAAAGAGGTGCTCACCCAAGCTCTTGAAAAGCTAGAGATGTACACCCCTTATACTAGTATGCTTCAACAAGTGCAGGGATATTAGGCATGCTCTCCAGACTTAACTTTCATTGACGAGGATCTGTTGTTAGGCTCTAAGCCCCACAATCGTCTACTTTATGTCTTCGGTTATGCTCGTGAACAAAAGATTGATCATATCCTCATTGATGGAGGTTCAACTATTAATATTTTACAAAAAATGACAATAAGATGACTTGGTCTTATTATGGAGGAATTATCACATAGTCGATTAGTCATTCAAGGTTTTAACCAAGGACAACGCGCAATCGGCATGATACACTTGGAATTAATCATTGGAGAATTGACAAGCAACGTTTTGTTTCATGTCATTGATGCCAAGACAACCTACAACATGTTGTTAGGACGCCCATGGATCCATGGAAACGAAATAGTGCCGTCAACTTTGCATCAATGTTTCAAGTTCTTTCAAAGAAGAATAAAAAAGGTCAATGCCGATTTAAAGCCCTTCGCTGAGACTGAAGCTCACTTTGCTGATGCGAAATTTTATGTAGAAGATGACATTCCTAGTGAAGTCCTCCCAGTTGAGATTTCGTCCATGGAAAGCAAGTAGGATGAAAACAAGCATGTTAAATTCATCACTAGAAAGGAAATTCCTTCCCCAGAGGAAGGTCCAGAATATGGGAATGATCATTCTAGTGAATCTACCAGTAATTTAGTGAGAGCGGAAATTTCAACTCATTCTAATAGCTTTCCATTCCTCCGTTATGTATCATTATCACGTTGCAAGAATGGACAATCACCATTCGCAGAATGCCTTCAATCCACAAAAGACATGGGAAGGGCTCCTACAAAGCTCACGATGGAGGATGTAGCCATATTGAAAGAAAATCATGTCATGCCTTTAACTTCAACCACAAATTCTTTGCCCTCAAAGCCACTAAATGGATTCATGAGGTCTTCACAAAGTCTGACAAAGCATGGTATTCTACCAAATGAATGGACGAAAGAATGGTTCAACCCAAAGGCATATAGGTTATTAGGCAGAGCAGGCTACGACTTCTCAAAACAAGGGGACCTAGGGAAACTAATTCCAGAAGCCACCGGAGAAGAGATGCATGGCCTTAGCAAAATACAAAGGAAAATGCGGCTTGAAGGGCATAGAATTCCTATCCCATAGACTGGATTAGGTTATACTCCAAAAAAATTCGCTCAAATATGGATCAAAAGAAGAATCAATGCTTCGAGTTCCCAATACATAACAGTGGAGGTCGGCGAAAGTTCAAATCAAAGAGAAGATCATTCTTCATCGCGCGTCTCGGTGTTCGATCTCATTGAGGCCTCATCGTCACAAATCACAGTGTTCGATAGGTTAAGTACAACTTTCTTAACACAAAATCAAGACACTCTTGCTTGTAAATCAATCTTTGATCGATTGGGGGCAACAAGAAGGCCTGTTGATAGTCATCCTCAAAATTCAATAAACTTTGAGGTTTAAGGGGAGAAGAAAGCTAATGATGAGATTCACAGTAGCATTCCTTCACGCATGAAGCGTAACTTTACCCTAGACATTAGCACTGAAGGATCACTCAAAGTCAAAAGGTGAACAATTGTACACACTGGACAATCATTTGTACACAATAAGCAAATTGAAGAAGTATCATCCTCGTTTCATATTACAATAGAAGAAGGTACACTTTCAGATGCTGAAGCAACCAATGAAGAGGTCGATGAAGCTCTCCCAGCCTTAGAAGATGGAGTACAGGCTACAGTTGATGAACTTAAAGTGATCAATTTAGGAACTATTGAAGAATTTCGACCAACTTTCATCAGTGTGCTTCTCACTCTTGAAGAAGAAGAAGGATATCTTAAGCTCTTGGGAGAATATAAAGATGTGTTTGCTTGGACTTACAAAGAAATACCTAGGCTCAATCCAGGTATTGCCCTACATCATTTGGCAGTAAGGAAGGGCGTGCGCCTAGTCAAACAAGCCCAAAGACACTTTCGGCCGGAGCTTATCCCTCAAATAGAAACCAAGGTCAATAAGCTAATTGAGGCGGGCTTCATTCATGAAGTACGGTACCCGGAATGGATCGCTAACATTGTCCCTGTCAAAAGGAAGAATGGACAAATTCGGTGTGTGTTGACTTCTGTGATTTAAACAATGCATGTCCCAAGGATGATTTCCCATTACCCATCACTGAGGTCATGGTTGACGCCACTACTGGTCATGAAGCTTTATCTTTCATGGATGTCTTCAGGTTACAACCAAATTCGAATGAATCCTAAGGATGAAGAGCTTACAGCTTTTCGTACTCCTAAGGGCATTTACTGTTATAAAGTGATGTCTTTTGGACTAAAGAATGCTGGTGCTACTTATCAACGAGCTATGCAAAAGATCTTTGATAATGTACTTCATAAAAACGTGGTGTTATGTTGATGATCTGGTGGTTAAAACAAAAAGGAAGGAAGACCATCTGGCAAATTTGCAATCTATGTTCAAACGCCTAAGAAAGTATCAGCTTAAAATGAATCCCCGCAAATGCGTTTTTGGCGTAACATCTGGAAAATTTCTTGGTTTCATCGTGAGGCACCGCGGTGTTGAAATTGACCAGTCTAAAATTGAAGCTATCCAGAAAATGCCAGAGCCTAAGAATCTGCGAGAACTTAGAGGCTTGCAGGGAAAACTAGCCTACATACGACGATTTATTTCAAACTTGGCTGGTCGATGTCAACCTTTTCATAGATTGATGAAGAAGGATCTGCACTTTGAATGGAATGAAGCTTGTGTTTTTGCACGCATCAAAAGATACCTGCTTAATCCTCTAGTCTTAGTTGCTCCTATCCCAGGAAAGCCTTTGGTGCTATACATTGCGACACAAGAAAAGTCTCTAAGTGCTCTTATGGCGTAAGAAAATAAAGAGGGGAAGCAAAAAGCCCTTTATTATCCAAGTCGAACTCTCAATGGGGCTGAATTAAATTATTCTTTTATCGAAAAGATGTGTCTCACTCTTTTCTTTGCCATAGACAAACTAGAGCACTACATGCAAGCATATACGGTCCTTTTAATAGCAAAAGCGGACCCAATCAAATATGTCCTCTCCAGGCCAGTGGTTTCGGGTCGTATAGCTCATGGGCAGTCTTGCTACAACAATATGACCTTGCATACGTCCCATAAAAATCTGTCAAAGGACAAGCATTGGCAGATTTCTTAACTGATCACCCAGTTCCATCTAATTAGGAGCTCTTCGATGATTTCTCGGATGAAGATGTGTTTTTCATTGAAGTAATGCCATCGTGGATGATGTTTTTCGATGGGGCTGCACATCGAGAAGGAGCGGGGGCAGGTGTAGTGTTTGTTTCTCCACAACGGCATATACTTCTATACTCGTTATTGTTAAGTGAACTTTGCTCTAACAATGTAGCTGAATATCAAGCGTTGATTATTGGTCTACAAATGGCCATTGAGATGGGCATATCGCAACTTGAGATCTTTGGGGATTCCAAATTAGTTATTAACCAAATCTTGGAGCAGTATGATGTCAAGAAAGAAGACCTTATCTCTTATTGCAAATATGCGAAGAAGTTGCTAGCAAATTTTGTGGCCATCACATTGGAGCATATACCAAGGAATGAGAATAGATAGGCTGATGCGTTAGCTAATTTGGCTACTGCCTTAGCATTATCCTAGGAAGAGACAACCAAAGTTACTGTTTCCTAGAGGTGGGTGGTACCTCTCTTAGTTGAAGAAGAAGAAGAAGAGCAAGCCAACATCATTTCTGTATGCCTTGTTGAAAAAGAAGATTGGCGACATGCGATCATCGGGTACCTTCAACATGGAAGACTTCCGGATGATATATGCCACAAGACTGAAGTACGGCGAAGGGCTGCTCGATTCATTTACTATAAGGACACTCTCTTCCGCCACTCCTTTGATGGTTTATTTCTTCGTTGCTTAAGAGAGGAAGAGGCTAAACAAGCTTTAGAAGAGGCTCATTCTGGAATATGCGGCGCGCACCAATTAGGTCCCAAGTTACACTACAGGATCAAACGAATGGGTTACTATTGGCCTACGATGGTGCAAGATTCCATGGAGTATGCTAAGAAGTGTGAAGCTTGTCAGTATCACACAAACTTCATCCACCAGTCGCCAGAACCTCTACACCCGACTGTAGCTTCTTGGCCTTTTGATGGATGGGGGCTTGATGCAATAGGGCCATTACCAAAGTCATCTGGTGGCCATTTGTACATCTTGGCTGCAACTGATTACTTCTCGAAGTGGGTAGAAGCTGTGCCTCTTAGGGAAGTGAAGAAAGAAACGGTGGTCAATTTCATTCGAACTCACTTGATCTATCGGTATGGTGTCCCTCGGTATATCATAACTGATAATGGCAAGCCGTTCTACAATAGGCTAATGACGGAGCTATGTGAGAAGTTTGGATTTAAACAATACAACTCCTCTATGTACAATGCCCTGGCAAATGGATTAGCTGAAGCCTCTAACAAAACACTTGGTAGTTTGTTAAAGAAGGTGATATCCAAAACAAAGCGAGATTGGCACGAAAGAATTGGAGAAGCATTATGGGCATATCGAACAACATTTCGAACGCCTACTCAAGCAACGCCATATTCTCTTGTTTATGGAGTGGAAGCTGTCCTTCCCTTAGAACGCCAAATCCCATCATTACAGATTGCCATTCAAGAAAGATTGACTGAAGAAGAAAATGCCAAGCTCAGATTGCAAGAATTAGAGGCACTTGATGAGAAAAGGCTTGAGGCCTAACAACGCCTTGAGTGCTATCAAGCTTGTCTTTCAAGCGCATTCAATAAAAGAGTTAAACCACGATCATTCCAAGTAGGTGACTTAGTCCTTACTGTTTGAAGACCTATCATCACAACTCGTCGTACAAGCAATAAGTTCACTTCAAAATGGGATGGACTTATGTTGTGCAAGAAGTCTACACCAATGGAGCTTACAAGTTGATTAATCATGAGGGTGTAAGGATCGGCCCCATCAATGGGAAGTTCCTTAAACGCTTCTATGCTTGAAAATCGAGGATTGCTCCTTGGTAAGAGTTTAAACTGCCCACTGTAACACTGTAAGAGTACATGATGTCTTCCCAGTACCTTTGAAAGCGTACCAATAATGAGAAATTAATCCCACTCTATGTCACCAATTGCTAGTGTGGTGTAGTGGTTGGATGCCCATGTCGCCCTTGAGGCCAAGGTCTCGGGTTTGATTAGTGGTGATACCCTCTATTAACACTGAGCCCTCCTTTTTTCCAAAAAAAGAGATAACAAAAAAAAAAAAAAAAACAAAACAAAGAAATCATCCAAAAAGAAACTATTAACAAAAATCATAAAAAAAAAAAAATCTGTTGAACTACGTGATGACTTGATCCCTCTTCGGGGTACGTAGGCAGCTTAGTACTTGTCACTAAGTTCAGTCAAATGAAAAGAAGAAGGACTGCCAGTCTAGCTTGAACAGTTTCCAATAGTTATCAATATGTTTTTTAGGTCCCTTTGGTTGGCAAGACATTGCTTAAAGACTGTCAACTGCTCAATAGGATGATCAAAGATCGTTGTAGTCGAAAATGAAGACTAAATGAAGTTTGCACGGCATTGCCAATCTTCTATGGACATTCTCCCACATTTCTGAAATATGCTTTGCATCACTTATCTCATCGGGGCATCTTCTTGTACCTTGCAAGTCTAAGCTACACTATCTCTCTTCTAGGTTGTGCCATTTCATAGCTCTGAAATTTGAACCACTTAATCCCCCTTCTGAATGGTGTCGTTTCACGTCATATCTCTGAAATCTGGACAACGTCAACTTCCTCCAGAATCATAATGGATCATGTATTTGGAGTCGGTGTTGCATCACCTCTTTTGTGCAGTGTCGAATTCTTGGTGGTATGTTCTGACATCTTCAGGGTTTTGTTGGCATTTCCTTGCATCTTCAACGTCTTGTTGGCATCTATGAAATCTTGATGTTTGGCTACATTGCTATGCGCCCTCAATGTCTGAGCTATGTTGCCTCTAAAAAGTTGGTGCTGTTGTAGCTTTATTATAAAGGTCAATATTGGGGCAACCTCAATGCAAGTGCAAGTGCTAAATATGGAGTGTTGTCATTGCTTCATGGCAAAGATGAATGTTAACATGACTTTAGTGCAAATGATGGTGCGACTTCATAGCAGATGTAAGTGCAAATATTGCTTCATGGCAAAGATGAAGTGTTGACGTAACTTCATGGCAAAGATGAATGTTGGCACGACTTCAGTGCAAATGATGGTGTGACTTCATAGCAGATATAAGTGCAAACATGGCTTCATCGCAAAAATGAAGTGTTGACGTAGCTTCATGGCAAAGATGGATGTTGGTACGGCTTTAATGCAAATAAAATGTCAAGGCAGCTTTATGGCAAAAGAAGAGTGCTAGTGCAGCTTAATTGCCAAGACAAAGGCCAGTACAACTTCAAAGTCAAGTACTAGTAATAGCATCATTGTATCAGGAATACTGGTGATAACATTCTTGCTTAGATGACTGCTACTATGAGAACGTCAAGGATGGATGTCGCTAAGAGATTGTTGTTGCAAGGCAATAATTTGCTAATATGGAGACAAGAATCACTGTAAGAACGTTGTATTCAATGGAATGTAAAGTCGCCAAATAAAGATGGACGTCAGGCTAAGAATGTTGATGAAAAGCTTGATGCTAAAGCCCAAAGAACAAGGAAAGCATGCTACATAACAAAAACAAGCAACAACAAAGAACTTGTCAGAAGAAAATCTCATGGCACGTCTAAACACAAAAAAAAAAAAAAAAAAAAACTATAAAGAGAGAGAGCTTCAATTTTAATTTCTAGTTTGTCAAAAAAAAAAAAAAAGGTTAGTACAAACCAAGCATGTGAAAAAAAAAAGAGAAATTATATAAGAAAAAGAAAAAGCATAATTTCTCTACGTATTACGCTACCACACTGGAGACTATGCTGGTACAAACTAAGCACGTTTCAGGAGGCTTTATATAGAAAACTTCTAAGATAACAGACAAAAAAAAAAGAAAAAAAGAAAAGAAAAAAAAGAATAGGCAAGCCATTAAATGCTGCCACTAAACAGATTATTTGAAGTCAAATTTTGCGACTCAAATGCACTCATGCTGCTAGAAAGAAAATGATGCACTAGACCTAAGATGAGGTTCTAGCCAACATATTGTTCAAAGCAATTGTGCTGCCGACCTTGAAAGCAGAGAAACTTGCTAATTAACCACTGTTAAACACTGTCAGAACTAGTAGACTAAAATGGCAACAAGTTCAACAATGCTTGCCATTTCCTCTTCCGGATTTCTAGCAACTTCTGACAAGATTTCACAAAAATCAACCCACAGAAATCTTCTAAAGACTTCGAGCTACAAGACCTAGAAAAACCGTCCACAGTGGAGCCATAACGCGCCACCACGGCGGCCACAAATTCCCAACGTCCCTTGGATTTCTCATTCAAATTTGTGCAAATCTGAGAAATATTTTACAAAACCGATGCCACCACTAGATTTAGCGGCCTTCGATCTACAAAACCTAGAAAGATCATCAACAACAGAGTCACCACGCGCCGCCACAATCTCACGATGACCCGCGGCTTAGTTCTTCAAATCTGTGCAAATTTGTTAAAAATTTCACAAAACTGACACCACGGGGGTCTTGTACGGCCTAAGAACTACAAAACCTGAAAATTTCAGGCCCAGAAACAAAGACACGCGCTGCCACGCGCCTTCAGAAGGTCCAGATATGGCTGCCTTTAGCAACACGCGTGTACACGCGCCACTCCTTCCTCCTACGCGCTTACAAGCGCCGGCACTATCGCACGCACGTACATGCGCCACACATCGGCACACGCTCCAGAGCTATGACGTCATGGATGACGTCACTGTCCACTACGGTCTGACCCGTTTGTCCAGGTTGACCTGGTTTGACCCGCTCATCCTGACCCGGTCCGAACCACTTGAAAAAAAAAAAAGAAAAGGAAAAAAAAAAAGAGCTTTGACCAAGTTGAACTTTGACTTTGACAAAAAAGTCAAAATTTTCAAAATGAACTTGTCCCACTCAGTTTTTTGAGTACATTCCGTTTTTGGGATCCGTTTCTTCATTCAAAACTCAAAAATCATGCAAACAGTCTAATTTTCAGAAAGTTGACTTTTGCACAAATCTTGACCAAAAGTCAAATTTTTTAAGAAGGGCCTGTCTTGCCCAAATTTTTGCGTAGATTCCGATTTTGGGGTTTATTTCTTCATTTGAGAATCCAAAATTGCTCAAATAGTTTGATTCTACAGTTGTTGGCTTTAATATGAACTATGACCAAGAATCATGATGTCCGAGCAAAGCTTGACTTATTCAGATTTTCGCAAAGATCCTGATTTTGAAATTTGCTTATTTGTTTTGAACTTGGAAACCACCAATCTGACCCACTTCTCCGAAGTACTAGCAATGTCCAAAACTAAGCTCCCAAAATCAAAATTCGAGATTCATCCATTTGGTTTGGATTCCCTCAAGATTATTCTCTAGACTTCGTCAAGGCCTCCCTTTCAAAAAATAGATGAACTCTCACAAGTGTATCCTAAACTGGGAATTACTTCGGGTCACCAATTCAACCTCTCATTCTTGTTCGGTGCCTACCAGTCTCCCACCTACCATTCCCTTTTCGGTGCCAAACTTTCCCATCTACCATTCTCACCAAAAATTCTCATCCGCCATTCTCAACTGCCTATCTACCATTCTTCGTCTCTTCGCTATAAATAAAAGGTTCGGATTCATTGAAGCTCATCAAGAAAAACACACTAAATCATGAAATGAAGATTCGGTTCTTTCAAATTTTCAAACCCTCATTCTCACAGCCATTTCTCGTTATAGCCTCATCATTGTCAACACCGAGCAACCAATATTGCTTCATAATCAGTTTGAAATTAACCCTCTCATGGTTCAGTAGAAACCCTCTTCACAACATCATTGTAGTTTTGAGATCCAAAAAAATTTTGTTTCTCCCCTTGACGACCACATTTGTTCATAAAATTATTCATAACAAGGCTTGTATCGTCGTTCCATGCTTCCTCGAATTTGGTTGACCAGGACATCTAAGTCCAACAGAGACACCTGTTCCTAAGCTCATGGCTCTCGTAGTCTCTCTCCAATTGCTTGGTCTTCCAGCAAAAGCAGCGGTTCGGAACAAACAGAAACTTGGCTGGTTTCCAAGACTAGAATCACAAGTTAGCTCCATCTTTCATTTTTTTTTTGTGCTTTTCCAGCAAATGGCAGTAGGTGAAGATGGTAAAAAGTGTTGGGGTATCCTACAAATTGTCTTCCATCCAACACTTACGATGACCCCCAAGGTACCAGCTCATCAGAGATCAGCCTTTGGAGTTGGTAAATGGTTGCCAAAGCCTTATTCCATGTCCCCACCAGTGTGGGACTCAAAGGTCGTCGTTGCTGGCACCTCAGAACACAATTTTCTAGAATTAATCCAACTTAAATTCCGCTTGAAGTATTTTAGAAAGTAATCTTCTGAAATTACTTCAACTTAACGTCCGTCGGCATGGTCCCATCACACATGCACATTCGATGACTTGCCGTCGGACTTCATTCAGCATGCAGTTGGTCCCATATCCCAAGGTGTACTCCCCAGAAACATCTACTTGAGAGAGTCCCTAACGTATAGGGCCAGCACCATGGTGTCATATGTTTCACCCATTCACTTTACTTCATCCTCGTCTTACTCACTAACCCACTCTAAGTACCATGGAACACTTTTTTGAAATTATTCGACTTAACCTTTGCTGAGAAGGCTCAGTCACACAAGTACATTCAAATACTGGCAGACCCCTTTTCAATCTCATCAAAGCCTTTCATATGGGTGGGTCTACTCTTCAGAAATTACCTCATCCTACTGAAAGCTTCACCACCTTCAAGTACTTCACTTAAAGAGTCAAGTGTAAAAATTCGTTTTTGAAACTCATTCCCGCACCACCCTTCGAAATTATGTGCATGAACGAATCTTGAGGGGGCATTTGTAGAGAGGGAAAATTCCCGACCTATCACAAGCTGACACATCATACTACCAAGTCCACAAAATATAGCCAATTACAAAGCGCCACGTACTACTGCTAAGTGTAAAAATTCGTTTTGCTATCACTACTCAGAAACCAACAGAAATTTGCCAAGTGTCATTGAAGTAAACCAATCACACATTAGCGCGTGTTAGCGATGACATAAGCAGTCTAGCACGTGTAAGCGATGTCACAAGTGGACCAATCAGGCTGTGACATGTGTCACCAATCAGACTCCGCCACGTGTCGCTCACCTACCTCTAAACTCCTATAAATAGAAGCCTTCCTAAGGCATTGGAGGAGAGACCAAGCCATCTAGAGCA
The DNA here is from genome assembly GCA_033629205.1 of Lithocarpus polystachyus. Lineage (NCBI taxonomy): Eukaryota > Viridiplantae > Streptophyta > Magnoliopsida > Fagales > Fagaceae > Lithocarpus > Lithocarpus polystachyus. The sequence goes on along the minus strand of CM066168.1, from coordinate 29,387,019 downwards.
TAAGTAGCAGAGAAGATTCAGAAGCACTCAGAAGTATAGAAGCTCTGCAAGAATCGAGCCTCAAAGCCTTCAAGGACTTCAAGAAACTTCAACCTCAAAATCAAAGAATATTCGAAGCAGAATCATCCAAGCTATCAACCTAGATCTTGAAGTTTGCTGGAATTAATCTCAAAAGCCTCCAGAAACCTCAACAAACCATAAATCAACAAAGCTCTACGGATTTAAGCCTCTAAAGCACTGAAGAACTTCTGCCACAAACCTTTGAAGACGAAGAACGCACCAAGAACACAAAGAATGCGAAGAACGCGAAGAACAAAGGATCTCTAACAAGCTCATAGTCAGAGATTCCTTGTAATTCTATTTCAAAGATCTTCGATCCATTCTTCAGCCAAATTAAAGTATATTTGGTATTCGAATCAAAATCACATTACCACAATTCCAATCAACAAAACTTTCAAGGAGATCGAATCAGAGGATTACTCTTTTGTAATCGCAGAGAATTGTACCACACATTCATCAATACAAATTCACATTTGTATCCTTATTTTGCAACCATATTTTACCAAGAACATAGGCTTGTTTTAGATGGGCATGTCTTGTCACATGTGTGAAGAAAATTTGAATGGGTTTTTCTTGATGTGAAAGGGTAAGGCCTTAAGCGTTTGGAGCACATGTTTAGGTCTTCAGGGTTTCATGCTTAGTAGAGAATTCTCTTTTAAGGCACAATGTCTTTTAAGGAAGGTTTGTTGATCCATGATCAACCAACCATTGATAATAGTGTTGTCTTTTGTCACCTTGTAATTTAGTCTTGGGGTTGATAAGGTGCTTGAAATGATGTATATCAAGCTAAATGACTCTTATATGGGTGATTCCTTGGCATACAAGACTCCAAGAAATGGTTTTTATCACCTATATATGGTGCCCATCTCTCAAAGAAAATGTGTCCTAAAACTTAAGGGAGGAGAGAGAGAGAGAGAGAGAGAGAGAGAGAGAGAGAGAGAGAGAGAGAGAGAGAGATTTTTGTTAATGCGCAGTTGTAGAAAGTCTCACATGTACTATACAATGTTTTGTTTTGTATGGCCAAACATCAGTTATGTAATAAGAAATTTTGAGAAAATATCAATTCAATCTTGGTCAGAGCATAAGATAATAGTAAAGCGTTCTTTCAATATTTAGAAGGAACCGATTTTTTTTGGGTTGGTTTTTAGCAGTGAGGATTTGACTTTTCATGGTTATTTAGATTTAGATTTTCAATAAGATATTGGTTATAGAAAATCAACTTCCATTATTGTGTTTATTCCTGACAAGGGAGAAGTAAGTTGGTGAAGTTGCAAGCAAGATACTAATTCAGAAACAAAGTATATAGCTACAAGTGAAGCAACAAAAGAAATTGTGTGGATTCACAAGTTCTATAATGAACTCGAAGTTGTTCTTTCTATTGAGCCACCCATTAAAATCTCCTGTTTCATTAGTGGTGCAATTGCAAATGTAGTGAATTGAGAACTAATTTGTGGACAAAACATATTGAACTTAGATTTCAATTGATACATCATATCATACACAGATGTGATGTGACAATAACAATGATTGCCTCAGCAAAAAATGTAGCATATCCACTAAAAAACGTCTTGCGTCAAAGGGTGTTTGGAAATTATCGTAAGATATTGGAGTGAAATATATGTATTATTGGTTTTGACTATAAGTGGGAGTTTGATCAAGGTTTTAAACCCAGACCGGACCGTACGGTCTGACCGGGAAACCCTCAAACCGTTTAGATTTACGGTCGGTTTAAGGTAAAGAATCGTTCCATGCGAAAAAAGCATGGACCCGTCTGGACCGCAGTCCGACCGTTTGGTTCTATGAACTGTGACCGGTTCACACAAACGGTTGCCTTGTTTCAACCTGAAAACGGCGTTGTTCCATCTTTTTTTTTTTCCCTATACGGCGTCGTTATGGCCTCACGGATTGTTTTGTATGGTAGTTTTCTTTACAGTTTGAGTCAGCATGTGGTTAATTTGATGCTAGCATTATGAGGTATATAATAGAATGATAAAATTAGTAACTACTTAATGGACATTTTTTTGTTGATATTTACTATTGTCATGCTTATGTGTAAAAGATGATGTTGGTGACACCAAACTTTTGATTATTGAACTATATTGATTTACATTATGCAAATAATAGGATTAGAATTTTCCCTATCTGTATTTCAAAAATTGATGGGTCTATGTGTGTTTGACGGTTGTTTAGTCTTTTAGATTAACATGGAAACAGGGACCGGGTTTACTCCATCACATGAAGTTGATTCTAATGTAGTGGAGTCTAGCTCAAGAGTAAGGGAAAAGGTTGATCCGGCTCGGGAACATTTTAGCCTTGGGGCAGATGAGAGGGGACAAAATACTTTTACATGTGTGTATTGTAGGAAAACATATAAAGGTGGGGGTATTAATAGGATGAAACAACACCTTGCAAGGATAAAAGGTGATATTGGATTGTGTAAAAAGGTTTCTCATGATGTGAGATACCAAATGGTGGAATATTTGAAGAAGATTGAGTTGAAGAAAAAAGCTGAGAAACAACGTCAAGAAGAAATGTTTAGTGTGCATTCCACAAATAGTGATATATAAGAAGATGAAGATGTTCAAGAAGTATTTAGTAGTGGGTTGCCTAAAAAACCTGTTTTAGGTAAAAGAAAGGGGACAAGGCCAGTAGATAATTACTTTGCTCCAAGAACTACTCTAGGAGCTCAACCTGGTCTTAAAAGTGTGTTCCAAAGCAAAGAAAAGGTGAGGCAAGCTGATGTGGCTATTCCAAGGTGGATGTATGACAATTGCATTCCTTTTAATGCAGTGAATTTAGTGTACTACCAAAGGATGATTGATGCCGTAGCTGCTGTTGGTCCTAGTTACAAAGGTCCATCTTATCATGCTGTACGGGTCCCTTTGTTGAGGGATCAAAAGAAAGAGGTTTAGTTGTTGGTTGACTCACAACGCAGGCATTGGGCAGAAGTTGGATGTACACTTATGGCTGATGGTTAGACAGATACTAGACATAGGTCATTGATTAATTTCCTTGTTTACTGTCCTAGGGGAATGGTATTTGTAAAATCAGTTGATGCCTCAGAGATTGTGAAGAGTAACAAAAACTTGTTTAAATTGTTTGATGAAGTAGTTACATGGGTTGGTCCAAAAAACATAGTTCACATGCTTACTGATAATGCTTCCAATTATGTATCTACTGGTAAATTGTTGTGTGGAAAGTATAAAACTATTAGTTGGTCTCCTTGTGCAGCACATTGCCTGAATCTTGTGTTGCAGGATATGGGAAACATGCCTCACGTGGATAACCTCAAAAAACGTGCATCTAAAGTTACAGTTTTTATTTATAATCATGTGGCTTTGATTGCTTGGTTGAGGAATAGACCTGGTTGGACAGATATTGTACGTCTAGGAGCAACAAGATTTGCTACTACTTTTCTTTCATTTGGAAGCATTCATGTGCATAAGCATGACTTGCAAGCCTTAGTGACTAGCAAGTTCTTTGTGGACAATAGATTGGCAAGAGAGTCAAAGGCAAAAAAATCAGTTGCTATCAGTGACTAGCAAGTTCTTTGTGGACAATAGATTGGCAAGAGAGTCAAAGGCAAAAAAAGCAGTTGCTATCATTTTGGATAATTCTTTTTGGGATGATATTAATGTTCTTGTCAAGATTTCATTGCCACTCATTCGTTTGTTACGGATTGTTGATTCTGATCAAAGGCTTGCAATAGGATATGTGTATGAGGGCATGCATAGAGCATGGTTGGGAATCAAGAAGATCTTCTGAATGAGGAAGCACTTATACAAGCCATACACCTCAATTATAAAAAACTGTTGGGACAAACATTTGCGTAAAGATCTTCATGCTGCTGCATATTGGTTAAATCTCGCTTTTCAATATGATGAGGAGAATTTTTGTCGAAAACCAGCAGTAAATATGGCTGTTTTGGACTACATTGGGAAAAAAATATGATGGTGACTAGGAAAAGGTAATTAAGGAAACCCAATATTTTGGAGACCGTCTTAGGAGCTTTGATAGAGATCTTGCATTGTCAACAAGCAAGATCACTCATCAAGGTGAGAAGTAATTAGTTTACTTTAATACTATAAACAAATCTTAGTTTTTTTTGTTCATGTTGAAAGTTAGTTTTGTCACTATAGTTAGAATAACTGAAGTGATTATTCAATTGAAAGTTTGTTTGTTTATGTTGATTAATATCAGATTACGTTGTGTTATGAAAATCAGATGAATGGTGGAAGTTGTGGGGTGCTGATGCTCCAAACTTACAAAAATTGGCAATTAGAATCCTTAGCCAAACTTTTGCCTCTTCTGGATGTGAGCGTTGTTGGAGTTTATTTGACCAAATACATTCTAAGAGGAGAAATAGGTTGGAGCATCAAAGGCTCAATGACCTTGTGTTTGTTCATCATAACTTGCGATTGAGACATAGGTAACTAAATGCTATATCTTGTCATTATATTAATTTTTAAGAAGTCATTTATATAATGTAACTGTTAGTTACTAATTATGTTCAAATTCCAATAATGAGCATGACATTTTATGATGCAGGCTTTACAACAAAAAGTTTAATTTTGACCCCATTGATTATGCAAGTATCGACAAAACTGATTTTTGGGTGTTTGTGGAAGAGGAAGACCCATATCTTAATTATGAAGAGTTGGAGAATGCAATTTATGAAGAGGGAGCATATCCAGCAAGTGCAGAGCCTTCTTCTAATATTGAAGGTTCGTTTATATGTAAACAATTTGATAACCTATAGTGATTTTTCTTTTATTTTTTTTCAAACTTGTGTAAACATTATAATGATTTTTCTTTTTATTTTGTTCAAACTTGTGTGTAGAATCTGTAGATGATAGCAGTGACATTGAAGGAATTGATTTGGGAACATTTGGACAACCTGTTGGCCCTCCTCCTGGATTTTCAGGGAATGATGATGAGCATGATAACTTTGAGGACTTTGATGATTTATGATCATCATAATTCTGTTTGAACTTTGAAGTTCTATTTTGTATTTTAGAGATAATTTCTATGTCTTTTTGTTAACTTGGAATTTGAAGTTTTATTATTGTTTTTTAGAAATAAGTTTTATGTATTTTTGTAAGAAATAATGTGCAGTTGTGTACTGTAAGTGTAACTTGGAGGCTTGTTTATGCATTTTTACTTCGTACTTTTATGGATTGATTGAGTAATTCATATTTATGTTTGCTAAGGATTTGACATTTGTTATTTGTCTAGAAAGTTATGATATAAAAAATATTTGAAAGATAGATCTCTACATGAATTAGACTATTTTAGTTAATTTTTCTATTTTTTTATTAATTGAATGTTTTTATATATATTTAAAATAATTATTAAATTAATTATGACGTTATCACGGTTTGACCCTGGTTCGACCTCAGTTTGACCTTAAAAACCTTGAATCCCTCTCTTTTATGGTTCAATGAATGGTTCGGGTCTGAGAACCTTGAGTTTGATTTAATTATATGCCCTCAAAAAACTGATTTTGTAAATCTATTATTTAATAATTAATATCTTTTCCACATACATTAGCATTGTAGGTAGATTCAATATTTAGATGTGGCATGCCCCCTTTGTTGAAAAACTATGTTGGTGGTTAAGGAGCCAAAGGTAGAGAGTAATACTTTTTCTTGTACTTAAATTGTTCTATGTTATGGATATTAACATAATATTACCACTAGAGCTTACATTTTTTATGTTGCTATATGATAAAGTGATTATTCCATCTGTAAGGCAGTGAGCTCATGCAAACAAATGGGGTGTAATGTAACAAGTACACAATAATTAGATCAAATTAAAGCAAGAACGTACACCTTATGGAGTGAACATTGTTGATTGAAGGTTGTTTTATTACAATTTTCTTATAGTATCAAACATGAAGGTTTGTGTATTTTTAACATAAATTTGGCGTGCTAATCGACAAAAGTTATTTAAAGGAATGGGCATATACATATACACACGCGCACACACACACATTTGGCTATATGTACAATGAGAAATAAAACCACCAGTCTTTGAAGGAGATAATATATTTAATTTCTTTTCATATTGGAGTTGGAATCAATAAAAACAAAGCTAGTGACTTTTTCAAATATATATATATATATATATATATATATTTATTTATTTATTTGGCTATATGTACAATGACAAATAAATCCACTAGTCTTTGAAGGAGACAATATATTTAATTTCTTTTCATATTGGAGTTGGAATCAATAAAAATGAAGCTAGTGACTTTTTCAAAGTGTTGTTACATATATGTTATAAAGAGTTTTCAAAAGCCTCCCCTCATCTAAACTTTTTTTATTTTTACCAAGAAAAAAAAAGATTTTTCAAAACTTCTTTTGGAGTTCGACAATTTTAATTAAGAATTTTAGGGTTACAAAAGGTAGGATCTTGATTCTTGATAGTGATATTAATCCAATCCCAGTGGCTTATGTGAAATATTGTGCCAAAGAAGATAAATATGTAAAAATTCTTGATGAAGGGATTTCACTTGTAATTCTCTAATCTTCATGGGTCAATTGTAATGTATCGATGAACAATATTGCAATTTATAAAATTCAAAATATTTTCCAGATTTGAATGAAAAAAATCCAAGAATAATATTGGAAAGAGTTTCAAAGTTAAGTCTGTAACCTCTTAAAGGTATGACTAATCATGTGAACGTAGATTAAGATCCCTAATGATCCTGAATCCAACCTCTCAATAGTGTTTAACCCGGGAAATTATTGTATACTCCCAGAGTACCATAAATATGTATTCTCTCCTTTTACATGAATGGTGGGTCTCACTAATTAAATTCATGGTAGGACCCACCATTCATGTGAAAGGAGAGAGTACGCATTTATAGTACTCCGGAAGTACCTAATAATTTTCCATTTAACCCAAGTCTTATAATTAAAAGTTAAGACATATCACTATAGTAGTTAGCCATTAGAAATTTAGAACTACTATGTGTTATTGCAATGGCCTTCAAAATGCGGAGAGAGAGCACTTGAGATGATAAGATAGTTACACATCTTGTTCTTTTTCAAAATATGTGATATGCAATGTAACGATCTTTGAACGATTTAAATAAAACTTCATTTGTTATTAATTTCTCAATCTAACTAATAGCGAATTACTCCCTTTTCTCCTGAATTTCTACAGTTGATAAGAGGTATGAATCCAATTCTTCTCAAAATATGTGATTTTGTGGGGGGATAACAATCTTTTTATTGAATTAAATAAAATTTTTATTTGTTATTAATTTCACAAACTAACAAATTACACCCATTATTACAAACCCCGAGCAAATGAGGGACCATCCCTTTTCTGGCATTTCTGCCAAAACCATCTATCCGTTTCTTTCTCTTATCCATCTCTTTGTATCCATGATAAATCCGGCGGAAATGAATCATAGCATTTGTATGCAGTCCTTTGGGGAGGACTTATAAACAGCAAAAGTAAATGCATTAAATAATAAAGAGAAGATTAAGAAATAACCTATTGTTTTGGAACATATTCTTCAGCCAGCAACCCTTAAAGAGAAAGGCAAAACCAGAAAATTATCCGGGGGAGCGGGGAAATAAAATGTAATTATTTATTATTATTATTATTATTATTATTATTATTATTATTTTTATTATTTTTTGGACATATCATATATAATGATAAATTGATAATATTGTATTATATAAATTTTAGAAACATAGTTTAATTGCAAAGTGAAGTATTTTATAAACCAAAATTTTTTAAATTGAAATTGTGTGGGGTCCAAGGACCGAGGAGTAACGGCCGAGGATTAATTTGCCCAATCCAGGCCAAGAAGGGTAAGCAAGCTTCGAGGACTCCGCCTACCCGAGGAGAGTAAGAGAAACAGGACAATTGATATCCTGTAAAGGCCCAAGGAGAGGGGAAGAGATAGCAACGAGGGCAAGGATGGTGGGAGGAAGTTTCCTGAAAGATATACCTCTCATCTCTACATTCATTGCTTTACACCAACCTTATTAGCTGCATTAATGTGGAAATGACCATTGAACAGTAACTTCATAGCTAGCAGCTACTTCTACCACTTTCAGTAGAGCCTTGATGGGACAAGTATCCTAAGAAATGCCTTGAGACATACAGTTAGAGGGCTGGGATACATGGAAAAGGGATATAAAAGGAAGGAAACCCCCCAGAAAAAGGGGATGAACAATTTCTAAGTAACAAGAGAATAATGAGGAGAATTCAGGATTACCTTGTAAAAGAATCAGAACTCAATTTATGCACAAGAAGTTAATCCTTGGATCTATGCGAGGAGAACATTATCCTTAATTGATGTCCCATTTACGCTTTTCAATTGCTTAAGTCTCTTTGGTCCTAGACTTGGACGTAACCTTGTATTGCAATTGAGTTAGTCACCCACTCCTCTTATAAATTCTATTGTTGGGGCTGGATTTGAAGGACAAGGTATCACTAATCTAAGTGGGCTTGGGCCTTTATTTTTTGAGTCACCGCATCAATTATTTTTTAAAAACCAAAATGCATAGCAAAAAAGTTTCTATTGAACTTAATAATTTGTTGTAAGATTAAGAAAATATTAGGAACATTTTACCTACTTTGATAATTTCTCATGCAATCACTAAGTTTATGCACAAGAAAATAATAATGCAAAACTAACTAGCTCAATTAAAAACTGTAGCCTATGCTATTTTAGAGAATTAATATAATTAGGTATAAATTATTAGTAATTTCCCTTTCAATATGAACAGCTAAAAAGAATTAGGTATAAATTACTAGAAATTTCCCTTTCAATATGAACAGATAAATTATTTGTAAAAACTAATCGTTTGAAATTCCTAAGAATTCTTTGGGAATTGAAGTTTCCGCTAGAATTCAAAATTGTAGTACTTTTATTTTATACTATCAAAATTGTTTTCTTCAAAGAATGTATCAATAGTTTTTAATTTGGACGAATATAATTTTTAATATTTAAATCACAATAAGAATTAATAATAAAGGATCCTAGTTTTTGATAATATAAATTTGATATACTAAGATTATAATTAATAAATCAAAAATTAGTTTAATATATTGAAGTAATAAAAATATTTTGAATGAAATTAAAAAAAGAACTGATTTATTATTATTATTATTATTATTATTATTATTATTATTATTATTATTATTATTATTATTATTATTATTTCTTTAGAAAAGAGGACATTAATTAAAATTTTTGAGGTATGAAATATGAAGATTCAAAAATTGTATATGGACATCACCGCGCACCTTTGGTGTGATGGTCACTCCACAAGTATTAAGTGTTTGCAGAGTGGGTGAGAGGGGGTAAGGATCGGGGTTCAAGTTCCACACATGTACACTTAGATTATGTTATAATAGAATTTCTATCTTGTATTAAAAAAAAATTGTATATGGACCGTTATGGTAGAAGACTTAAACAGATAATTTAGGGACTGTAAGTTTCAAATAGGTAGATACTTAAAACTTTCTTTACAATTTACAAGTCTCTTTTATTATTATATTTTTTAAAGGATTACATGTCTATTAAGTATAGAAAAATATTAATTTTGAAGAGGGTCATCCATACATATGAACTGTAATACAAATGCGCTTGGAAAAGAATAATTCAATAATATGATAGCAACCAAGACACTATTTCTAACAGAGAAATACAATGTTCAAATTCTTCCCTCTCTCAACTATTGAGCTACTAAAAATTAAAAAACAATATCATAGCAAAACTTGAGAAAAAGATCCCGCAACGTCTTATTGGGGCTAATTATTATTATTATTATTTTTTAGAAACAAACACACACACAAGAGAGAGGAAAAGGGATTCTAACATAAAGACACATCACAACTCCACTCAAAAACCACGGGAACTTCTAAAGACGGAAGTGGCTAATTATTTGAAAGAGAATAAAAATTGCAAATCTAACATAAATTATAACATGGTTGGACGGGTTAAATTTGTACCCTTTTTAGGTTTTGGTATAACTGTTTATTCATAAGAACAGATAAAGCCGAAAGTATTAATATTCAAAAATAGATGTAAATTACATATTTTAATTTTATCCCTAATAGCCTAAGTGGAGGGAGGGAGGGAGGTACTATCTTTGATGTAACAGATGTTATATGAGATAGCAATGTGCTACCGTGCCTAAGGTGCCATACATTGTTTTAGTATGGCGGCTTCAAATTGAAGCCAAGGCTAAAGCTGATATGATTTATTCAAAATTATAACGTTTTCATTTCATAATAATAATAATAATAAAAATCATCGTCTTTGATTTTTGGTTGGATAAAGGGTTTATGACAATGATAGGTTCATTATATGGGCCATTGGTTGAGTCTTTTTTTTTTTTTTTGATAAGAACCATGTGATGAGAATCAACAAGCATTCAAGGATCCATTGCATGTTCCAGTTGGGTCTATTATTAGAGCAAGATCCATGAAGATCAAAGAAGCACTTAATGGGCTAATTCAAGGAATTTGGGTTAATTCACATTCCAAGCTGGGCCCAAAGGAAGACGAAGGCGTAATACATTTAATTCAAGTTATTGAGGGCTAATCTGGCTTAATTGGGCTTTCTTTATGGCGTGGATTAATGGCTGATTGATTTTTCAGCTCCAAATCAGTTAATAGATATTTTTCCTAATTTAAATCTTCTAATTTTGGACCAGATCTACCTTAATTTTAGGCTTTTATTATTTAGAATATTTTTTTAGCTTTTTTCCTATTTTGGATTTGCTATTTTCAGACCAAATCAGCTTTTATTTAGGGTTTTATTATTTAGTACGTTTTTTTTTTTTTTTTTTTTTTTTTTTTTTTTTTTTTTTTTTTACATTCAGTCATGCCTTATAAATAGCATGCACTCATTGTAATAGACAGGATGATGGAATAAAAAATCTGAAACAGGTGAGGCTTTACTCTTCTCTTTGGTTCTTCAAGAACTGTGAACTTATTAGGGATTCTTCCTTGTGGCGTTCAAACTTTATACCTTTGGTTCGAGATTCAATTATAATCGTTGGGTCAAGGTCTGTTACTTATACATTTAGTTCGCGTTTCACTTATAAACGTTGGGTCAGGGTTTCTATCAAAATCTGAATTTTAGCTTTCTTGGGCAATATTCCAATATTGTGTGTTGGGTTTCAAAGTGAGTCGATTGAGGTTCGCATCATTTGGTATTAGAGCTCAGGTTCTAAAATCAGTTTCTATCCTTTTATCTTTTGTTTCCTATTATCATCCTATCTTGTTCCTTTTGTGTTCTTTATTCCTCGTTCTTATTTTGTGACGTGCACTAAGTTAAAATCGTGCACCAAGCTCCCAGGAAAAAAAAAAAACGTGAAAAAAAAAGAAAAAAAAAATTCAGAAAAGAAAAAGAAAAAAAAAATTTTAGTTTCAGTTCTCTCAGTCCAAGATATTGTTTTCTTTTGTCCTATTTTCTTTGATTTCTGTCATATTTTCTAGCCGTTGGTATTTGTTTTAATACTACAAGTTGAATTTCTTGATCAAGTTTATTAGTTTATTGCAGAACTGAAAAGGAGAAGCTACGAGTGGAAAAAGGCAAGAGAGTGTGAGACTAATATTGGGAAAAAGCCAATTTAAGAGTGAAATACGAGTGGGAATGACATAATCTGAGTGCAAACACGTGAGGGAGTGTTGTGAGGAATTATTTCTAACATTTTTCTGTAGTTTTAAAAGTATGTCTTGCAGGGGTAAAACATCATATAAGGAAGGAGGGGAAGAGTCATCCATCATGTTGCAGGCTATGCAACAACAATTTGAACGCATAAACGTGGTGTTTAATGAGATTCGGGATTGGTTGGACAAGCAAGATACTGTTATTGCTAATTTGCGTGAGGAACGTCCCTAAAGAGTCCCTAATACTAGAAGGCAAGAAAGGTATGCGCGCGTGGATGATTCTGATGACTGCCACGAGGATGAGTTTGAAGATGAAGAGGATCAAGTTTTGTGGACCAATGAGGGCAAATTTGCGCGAAGGGGCGAAAGGCGTGGTAGAGGATTCCGAAGAGATCTAAGATGGCAAGATGTGGCTGACAGAAATCTAAGAAACATAAAAATGAAGATACCATCATTCCAAGGGAAAAATGATCCAGAAGTGTACTTGGAGTGGGAAAAGAAGGTGGAGTTCATCTTTGAGTGCCACAACTACTCCGAGGAGAAAAAGGTAAAACTAGCTGTCATTGAGTTTACTGACTATGCTATCATATGGTGGGATCAACTTGTGATGAACAGAAGGAGAAACCGTGAGAGGCCTATTGAAACGTGGGAGGAAATGAAGGAAATCATGAGGAGGCAGTTTGTCCCTAGCCATTACTATA